>OY754966.1:13652439-14252439 GCA_963576475.1 Molanna angustata | reverse complement strand
GGATGGTTTTAATATAATATTATTTTTTCAAATGCTAGAATTAAATTTATTTCTGATCCAAACTGAAAATGTTTTATAAATAAAAAAAATGTTAATAATACGTCCTTCGTGGCTCAGTCGATTGGTTAGATACCTGATACCTGAGCTAAAGATTTAGGGTTCGATTCCCGGTGGAGACACAGTTTATAATTGTGTTATTGGGTACATATTAAATAAATATTTGAAATGGTACATGTTAGTTGCACGAGAAGTCATTAGAAATAAGAAATACATCATTACATTTATTCTACTAATTAATATAAATATTTTACATACTGGTATGTAGAAATGTAAAGAAATTAAATATGTAATAGTCATAAATACATATTATTTTTTAAATCTGATAAAGTAGATCTGAAAAATTACATTTAGGCCTTTGTATACCCTGGGTATACGGATTTACACAAAAATGCACGCTAAATTACCTTCTCATGTATGAAACACGAAAAAATACTGTATATCACCTAATATGTGATATACAACATTTTTTCGTGAAGAAAAGGTATTTTAGAGATTTTTTTTAAATAGCAAGAATAGTTATTTAAATATTATTTTCTGAAAAAACTCAGCCGGTAGATTTTCATATTCTCTCTCGATTCAAGTAAAAATCGTCTTCATAGGCTTTGTTTTTTTTTGTTACTAAAATAAAAAAGGATTTTACTAAAACTAATTTTACAAGAAAAGTATCAAACAAATTCAAAAAACTCGTGCAATAGAAAAATATGTAAATAAAAACTGTTCTTTATTTCAAAGACGTATCTTTTGAGGGTACTGGGGAAATAATTTTCACAATATACTATATGTGTATAGCCTACTATAGCCTCTTGATATAATGATCTTATATTCAACTACTGTTATTGCAATACAAATAAGTGCTACAAGTATTACCTACTAAACAAATTGTATAGCGCCGTTTTTGAGGAACCTTACCACAATAATACTGATATGAGTATAAGTCAACATAGTATTGATATAATAAATTATTCCATGGTACTTCGTTCAAACACCACATTGTAAATTGTACTACGGAATACGATCTTGGTCCAATACAAATAAAATATTGGTTTGCTTGTCGCCAATTTAAAATACCCGAGTAGCGATCGAACGCTTGGCAAGTAAAAGTGAAATTTGATAATACAAATCGTGATGACTGCGTTGCGGTAATATTTTTCATTACTATGTGCCCCCTACACTTACATTGTCGATTAGAAATTTACCCAATGATGAACGAAATTGGCGATCACAAGTGAAAATTAGCAAATTTCAAATGATAACCTTGAACTAAACGATCGATCCGATATGACGGGAGACTTTCATTACATATAATACAGATGTTTTTTTTATTAACAATGCCAATTGGCAAAGGAAAACGAAATTATTATTGATTTATGGGATTCTTAAGAACTTTCATAAATATTTTGTAAACAACTGGATAATATTATGTTAAAACAAAAGTACTTTATAAAAATAAATCATTTCAATATAATGTTCCCACTGGCGTTTCGTAGATTGATAATTTACATACCAACATACTTATGTATGTAGGTTCCCTTACATGAAGTCAAAACTTATTTAATAAAAGTATAGGATAATTTAGAGATGATACAAAAAGTATTGCTAGCCCTAGAACAGGATCTCCTAGTTGGGCAGCAGTAATCTACTTGTTGTCATTGTTAATATGATATGATTAAAAATAAATAAATAAATAATAAAAATATGTATAAAATACTGATATGACTGAAAAAGGATAAGCACTATTCAGATATTCTTCAAAATCTAAGCGAGTCTAAGCGTGTATTAGACATCCAAATTTGCCAAATTTGAAAGGAATCGAATGAGTACCTACTTTAGTTTATAATTTGATGGGTCGATGGCAGAGCGGTTAGTGCACTGGGCTAGTAATACAGTGGTCGCGAGTTCGAATCCTGCCTCAACCGATTCTATAGCACAAGCATTTCGTTCTTCTGTAGCACAAGCATTTATACTTTTTTTAGGGAATGTAGGAAAATGTATATGTACTTGTTTAACATATTCATAAAAAAAAACACGTCGTACATAGCATACAGCACATAGAACATAGTACACAACATATATTGTGATAAAACTTTCAGAATACAATCTCAGCATGATACTAGTTGATAATCTAAAATAAAAAATAGCCTTAAAAATTGCAAATTAATAACTCCCCCTTGGGTAAATGAGGAGTAAAAATAGAATATAATGACAATTGGCACCGTCATACAAAATGCGAAGAAGCCACTGTATCAACAGATCAATTAAATATGTATACAATCAGAAGAAGACTCTTATGAAATCTGATTTCTTGATAAAAGAATCTGCGGCAATGTTGCTATAGAAGCATGAGATCTGTTCGTTTGAATATGGCTTTTAACAAAAAATACTTCATTAGAAAATGTGTTTTATTTCGCTTCCATTAGATGCTTATAATTGATAGTCAACATTTAATTCAGTTAGATACATAAATAAGTATTTGTAATCGCACAAAAATAACACTGGTTAACGAGATCCTTCGATAAGAAGAAAAAGTTATTGTTCTAAAGGCATTTTATTTACAGAGTTTTCCAAGTACTCATAATATAAATAATTCGATGGTGATAAGGAGAAATAAGAAAGCAAAAAAAAAAATAGTTAGAATAAAATATGCGATAGAAAATAAACACACAGATATTATGACAATGAATTTCAAAGAAAATATTGGAAATTAATACGAATATAAAAACACAGTTTAATCCACGTATGATTTACAACGAACCATAGAAAGCGCTCAGGGAGTTACTCATGACACGTTCCTAAGAGGGCATATAACGCTAAATCTAGTGACTGAAAACATGATATATAAAAACCGCCCAATGCACTATGAATCTAAGTGTTAGTAAGGGTAACTATCGCGCGCGTTAAAAAAGATTTATATCGGAAACTCAAAATTTGTTTTTTTTTGCATTTTAAAAACAAACCTTAATTGAATTTTTTTTTTTTAATAAGGCACAGCCACCAATAGAGGCGGATTTGTGCTTACTTGAAATTAAAAAACTTTATCGGTCATTCTTTTCAATTTTATACACTATTTGAGCATGTTGATTTAATTCTCTTAGACTTATAGTTATGAAGTAATTATAAAAAAATGCAGTAAAAAAGGATATTTTTTAGGGGAATTTTAGCCGTATTTTAAAATTATATGATAAACATTCACTAGAGAAATGTTGTAAATACTTATGGTATTTTTTTAGAAACACAATGTTTAACATAATTGAGGAATTTGATTATAATTGGGGTATTTACGTTTATTTCCCCCCTTAAAACGTTGTTATCTTACCTAAATCATAAACATTTATAAATCAGTACTCGATCTCTTAATCTATCTCTTGACTTAATCATAAAAATTTGTTTAGATCAATTTCATCAATGTTATGTATGAAATTGAGATTAATTTTTGTATAAATTAATATTATTATTCAATTTTCAGATGGGAGGTGTCAGAGCTATCTCCATGGCTCTTTAACTTGTACATTGATTTCTGCATAAGAGCCCTTAAGGATGAAAGCAAGGGTCTGAAATTGAGTACCGTAATGGTGCGAGATTTGATGTATGCAGACGATAAAGTTCTATTAGCAGAAAGTATGGAAAAGTTACAGTATCTTGTAAGTATGGTATATGAAGGATGTATAGAGAACGGACTTAGGATGAATGCCAGCAAATCAAAGACAATGGTCTTTGAAAAGAGTGAAAGCAGAACAGCGTGTAAAATAAGAGTAGAGAACGAATGGCTCGAGCAAGTCGATGAATATGTATACTTGGGAAGCATATTTCAACGGAACGGACGACTCGATAAAGAGATCGAAAGATGAGTTATGGCAGGAAACAGAGTGAATGGAGCACTAAGACCAATTATGAATGATCGCAACATATCAAAGGATGCCAAAGTTGCCATTCATAACGCCATCGTAGTGCCAACCTTGACGTATGCAAGTGAAACCTGGACATGTCAGAAGACGCATGAAAGTAGAATAAATGCAGTTGAAATGAGATCGTTAAGAAGGATTTGTAATAGAACGATGTATGACCGGGTAAGAAACGAGGATATAAGGAAAGAATGTAAGATGAAGAAAGATGTCATTACTAGAATGAAAGTGAACACATTGAGATGGTTTGGTCACATGGGGAGAATGAATGAGGAGCGCCTGACGAAGAAAATATACAGAGCGGAAAGGAATGGAATGAGAGGTCGGGGACGCCCAAGAAAGGGATGGCACGACCATGTGAACGAAATTTTGAAAGACGGAAATGTTAGAAGTGTGAGCAATAGACGAACATGTATGAGACGATGCATGAATGTGGACGAGGCGAGAGATGCATGCCAGGATAGAAAGATGTGGCGTTCGGTTCTCTCTGCCTACCCCGCAAGGGACATGGCGTGATGGTATGTATGTATGTATGTATGTATGTATGAGGTGTCAGAGCGGTTAGCGCGCTGGCTAGTAATCCAATGATCGCGAGTTCAAATCCTGCCACAACCGATTTCGTTCACCTAAGCACATGCATAATATGCTTAATGAACGTAGGGAACGTATGAAGATGTATATTTATTTGTTACAAGGACATATTCATTCTTAAAAAAGATGATTTGAATCTCAGAGTGCTTAAAGTCTTAATGATTTAAATCAACTTCATGGGTAACCTTGCAGGCTCAGTGTAACCCTACGTGGATTAAAATTGTGTTTTTATTCTCGTAATAATTTCATTATGAACTTGAACTCTGTTAACGGAACAACGTTAAACTTATAACGACATATAACGTTAAACCTATTGACTGAAAACATGATATATATTAAAACCGTCTAATGCATTATGAATTTACGCGTTAGTAAGGGTAACTGTCGCGTGCGTTAAAATTTTTTATAGGTATGTGATTCAAAACCCCAAATTTGTTTGATTTTTTGCATTTTAAGAAAAAACCTGACTTGATTTGAAAAAAATATCGGTCATTCATTTCGATTTTATACACTCTTTAAGCATACAAAAGATTTATTTCTCTACGACACAGTTATGGAGTACCTAATTTAAAAAAAATATGTTGTAAAAATGGATATTATAAATAATTATTTTTGGCGAATTATGCTGAATTTTTAAATTGTGTGACGAACATTCACTAGAGTAATGTTGAAAATACTTTTTATAGGTATTTTGTTTTTTTTAAACACATTGTCAAATATAATTCTTTACATTCTGAAAAAAAATAATCTGAATGGATGATTGCAGTGTTATGAATTTCCTCTCCGATGTTTCGATTCTATAAGGTTTGCTTTCCTATTGTTCTACATAGGTATGATCTTGATTTATGGTGGCAGTTTTTCTATATCGATATCTGTTCATTTGCTTTAAAGTTTTTCTTGTGTTTCTCTACTTCCATGTATTATTTTTAACCGACAATATAAACCATTGCAATTTCACAGTTGTTGTCGTTTTTGCCATTAGAGTTATTATGAACAATGTACGCATGAATTGATATTAATCGGTATTCACATGATTTTTTTCCGATCTAGTGAGTGAGGCACAAAATTATATAAGTGTTTCTAAAAAGTTCAAGATCTCGGTTCTATTATTTCATCAAAATATTACATAGATTAATTTAATCATTATTAAATCGCATATAGGTAATATTTAAATATTATGAATATAATATAACCTTGTGTCATAATATTAGTTTCAACCGCGTTAATTCTACTTTCATGCGTCTTCTGCCATGTCCATGTCTCACTATGAGGTCACTAAGACGAATGTGTGGTAAGACGGTGTATGATAGAATAAGAAATGAGGATATTAGACGATAATGTATGATTGAAAGAAATATCGTAAGTAAGATGAAAATAAATGCCCTAAGATGGTTTAGCCACATAGAAAGAATGTGTGATGACCGTCTGACAAAAAAGTATATAAGGAACGAAAAGTAGATGGCCATGGAAAATTTGGAACGATCACATATAATGGAATTTTGAAAGATGGAGACGTTAGAAGTAAGTATAACAGAAGAGCGTGTATGAGAAGATGCATGGACGTGAACGAAGCTAGAAAGAGGAGTCTGGCGTTCGGTTCTCTCTGCCTACCCCTAATAGGAAAAGGGCGTGATGTTATGGTATGGTGTAGTATTAGTTTTATTTCTCAATATTTGAAACTTACATTTTCAAATGATTCCATAATCTGGCAAATTTTGCAGAAACTTGAATGGGAATGTATATTTGATATGTTTGTAACTTTTATTGGTGAAAAACGTAAATCTTCTATCGTACAAGACTCATCGATTAATAGTACGAAATATATACTGATATATCAGCACATAACTAATAGACTGTCAGCGCCCTTGGAATGATCTTGAATCATTAAACTGCGATATATATACAATCCCCTATTATTGTTATTACTTATGTATTATATTATATTTTGTAATGCTTGGTTCGTTTCATCTTCATTGATTGTTTTTTAATACTGTATGTTCTATCTCTCGAAACCTTTATTTCACTCTTTGTAAAAGACAAGTTACTTGTCATATGCCACTTTATTTTAACGAATCAGTTTTTCCATTCCAGAGAAGCAAGGTTTGCGTGAGGAATGAATCAAACAAATTTAACCTCTGCTGGGAATCGAGATCACGTCAACGGGACAGAAGCCAACCGATTTACACTATGCCACTGTGGTCGACGGTTTTTTAAATGTACCTTATTACAATCTTACGAAATCTTACTTACGTACCACCATTGATTTAAATCTTACGAAAAAAGTCATTTGTAGGGTTTCGCGACTGGCTTAATGAGAAGTAAGCGGAAGTATTGCTCAACTAACTCGCAATAAAAGTCATCGCTTAACGATTAAATGAAAAGTATGTCAATTATCCTATATTATTATTAGATCGTTGGTGGCAGCTTCTTGATAGATACACCATCATTCCGATGACATCTAAGAGAGAGTTTTGTCATAAAAAAAAAGAATTGTAATACCTATTACAGTATTATATTCGATTCACCTAATTTGGAGCGTTCCCGCGTTACACATACATTTTTTTTTGTTCGGTTTTAACTCACTGAGGAGAACACAGTGTACAGTGTTGATAATAAAACTCAACTTGGTTTCGGATAAAATTGACCCACAAACAATTTGAACGTGGGAAACTAGAACAATGAAATAAATAAATAATGTAATATTATTATTATTTTTCTTGGGTCAAAATACAAGATTCGGTATCCATAATAATATATTCACTATTGTGAAGCACTTCAACGTCAAGAATCACGAGTGATTAGGTATCTACTCTTTCTGATATGAGCTTTGTCTTCGTATCGTATTTATCTGGGAATTGATAAAAATATTATAATTCGTACAGAAACTAACAATTAAAACAAAACTATGTATATTATAACGTAGAATTTGCATCTAAAATATTAAAACATCTACTTAAAATACCGCATTATCAAGCCGTGAATACATAAAAATACAGTTTTATCACTACTTTTGGAGTTACGAGTTACATACACAAACATTTTAATAATAATAATAATACTTGGATGACTTATAGCGCCGTTTTTGTGATAACCTCACCTCGAGGGCGCTTTGAATAGATTCCACAAAGAGAAGAAAGAGGAGGGTTACATAAAGTGAGGAGCATTACGTATGAAAGTAAGGAAGTAACTAGTACTCTGTGGAATTAACCGAGTATATCACTTAATCAGCTTGCGCAAATTTCACGATGTATAGTTTATAATAATTTTAGAAAAAATAAATTAATATGTATACAATTTTTCATTTATTTTAAAAATATAAAGTATTTTTACCATATGATATTGATTTAAATTCCGTAACAAAATATAATATATTATCATACACATTGTTTTGGTAATATTGCCTTACGGCAATAGTGTTGCATTAAATCTGATACAAAATTTACAGTTTTGTTATTGTAAAGAAAGAATTTCGGTAAATAATGACAAAGCAAAAAAATAAACTTTAAAGTTTCATAGATACATAATTTGATCTATAATACGTATAATATTCTAATTAATTATGTGCACAAGTACATATCATACATTATGCGCTTTATTTAAACGAGTTTTTTTTTTAATTGATGACATTTGTTATAATTGGTATATTTGTTTTATTTAATGCCTACTGGGTTGTATTAAAAATATAGCAGTGGTATAAATATTTATTTGTACCTAAAAATAAGTTTCAGTTTCCAATGTGTCAACGTAAAATCCATCATGTTCTCGTCCAGGTAAGAATATTACAAAAGGTACAATCAAATACAAAAGAAACGTAGGACCCAATACGAAATATTTCAAATTTTTGAGAATACCTTCACTTGCTCTGAAATGTTTTTTTGTCAGTTGAAAATTATTTTTTACACCTATTATTTACAAGTCATTTAGGTGTACGTACAGATCAAACATTTATTTAACCTCAAGTTGCCACATTTTGGTGACGACAAATTTAGCCTGAGATCACAGTGTAAGTGCGACCCCACCGGAAATGAAGCCAGGAACTTGTGTTTGACATACCTACCCACTAATAATTTACCAGATAAAATATTTTGAATTAAATTTAGGTTTTGGATGAAGTTAAAAATAATTGACAAATCTTATGAATATCGGTCGTATAAGTACATACATACATACATACATACCATCACGCCATATCCCTTACGGGGTAAGCAGAGAGAACCGAGCGCCATACTCCTCTATTTTTGAATACATTCCTAGCTTCCTTTACATCCATGCATCGTCTCATACATGCTCGTCGATTATTCAAGCTTCTTATATTTCCTTCTTTCAAAATATAATTCACATGGTCATGCCATCCCTTTCTAGGGCGGCCCCTACTATTCACTCCATCTCTTACTCCCACGTATATTTTTTTGGTCAGTCGTTCATCATTCATTCTTTCAATATGTCCAAACCACCTCAAGGAATTCACTTTCATTTTATTTATAATACCTACTCTTCTTCATCTTGCATTCCCTCCTTATCGGTCGTAATCGGTCATATCGGTCGTAAGTCCTGTGTATTTTGAAATTCCTAATTTAAATATGCATTTTATATTAAATAACATAGGCATATATTATTTTTTTATAGTTGCAAATTTTTAATATTTTTTTATGTTATTATCAAAAAAATGTATGTAGGTTTATCCTTTAAACATTTATAGTATTTTTATCGAAATTTTCATTAGAATAACATTATGTCGATATGTAAATTAGGTACATTTTTTCATTCATTGTCACTAGCAAAGTATTTAAAAATTAAGTAGGTACACAAATAAGTGATTTAAGGAATAACTTACCTATACTTACGTTAAAATACGAAAGCTATCCACTACACACCTTTTTAATACAGTAATTTTCACATAGGTTGAATTAAATTAATAAAATTACAATCTGAAGTAAACCTTGGGTAGTATTTATAAACCGTTATAACAACATGATACACATTAAAGTTCAAAGCGATACTCGTACGCATCTATTACGGAACTGGGACAAAATAAAGACATTAATGCATTGTATTTTAACAAATAAAAAAACTAGGAATAATAAAACAGTACTTACTATCAGCTTTTATCCTTGTCAGTAATGTTATGAATACCAGGAACATAATGTCCGAACTACTTCTTCTCAAAACACCAAATAATATATTAAACATTTTGTTTGATAAAGTTCTACACACCATATTAAAAAAAAATTAAAAAATGAGATACAAGTCTGTTTCACAATCGCATAATAACAAAACGTTTTTTCGTAGTGCTATAAAGTCATCGTTCGTGTTCAATTATCATTTCCAAAATAAAAGTTATATATAAATTAATATCATCGTTGTTGCAACGATCCTTTCGAGTAATAGGACGATGGCATCATTGTAAATTTTGAAGTTATCTTTGATACTGTGAAGAATTCGCGCGTTGCGGATTTTTCTCAGAGTGGTTTTCGTAAAAAAAGAGGCCGCGACGTGCCACACACCTGTCGCGATATACCGCTGCCTTGTAGGAAATGAACAGGTATACTGTTGGTTCAGAACCAAGACGACCACTCGGCTCACCTGCCGGCTAAAGACTGTTGGCTGGCTGTCGCGGCTAAATGAACCACTCAGGTGAAACTAAAGAAGCACACCGCTACCGACAAACAACAAATAGGGCAAGGAGATCAAAATTCCCGACCTTATACTATGTACCTACTGTACATAATTATATACTATGTACCTACTTACTTCGTTCGACAAAGTAGGGTCTCTCAAGTGCGGGTCACCCAATGTAAATTAATGAATATATCTTTAAGTTTTCATTATAACTAGTTCCATGTAACACATGTTCCATGTAACACAAACACAAATTAATAAATATTTTAAGATATCTTGTTTTCTATATACTAGTTCCATGTAACACATGAGATCCATCTGTCGATGGCTATAGTATGCATAATTTAAGAATACGTACCAAACTATAAACAATTAAACATAAATTAATAAATATTGCAAGATATTTTGTTTTCTATTTTTTGTTTTTTATTTTGTTTACCTGCATGTTATATATGTCATGATAGCATAGTATGGAGGTCAGTCTGTTTTTACTACCCAGAATATGAAAACCTCATGATGCATGTTTGTAGATTAAGTAGGTATCAAACTATTGAGTGAGATATTGTGTAGTGTACACTGCCTTACAAATTGTATAAAAACGATGACGTCACTAAATTCAATGTCAATATTTTTTAAAGAAAATTAAATGATCTAGTTGTGGTGTTTTGGCTTTTTACGATATTTTTAAAAACTTTGGAAATATAGACAGTTAAACACATAAACTTGTCGAAAAAAAATTGTTCTTAATAAAAAATGTTTGAGAAACTCTGGAACTTTTTTGAAAAAAAATGATTTTGTCTTCTTCTTCTTGTTTTAGATCTATGATCTGTTTTTACAGGTCCTGGGACGAGGACGTCCAGCTCTCCCTCCATCTTTTTGATGATCTTCCCGGTGGTCGGCGTCCCTCTGGTATTTCGCGCATTACGATCTTTGGCAGCCTTTCTGGATTCATCCTTCTAACATGATCTCTCCAGTGTCGTCTTCTTTGTCTGCTCCACCTTACAATATCCTCCACATTGCAGGTTCTGCGGATCTCCTCGTTGGGTATTCTGTCTCGAGGGTTCTGCCCAAGATTGGTCTTAGTGTTTTCATCTCTGTTGTTCTGAGTAGCTGTTTTGTTCTCACCGTGTCTGCCCTTGCTTCAACTCCATAAGTCATTATGGGTCTGATGCAGGTTTTATATATTCGGACCTTACTCTCAACTAGCATATGTTTATTGGCCCAAAAAGTGTCCCTCATGCATCCGGAGATAACTGCAGCTTTATTAGTCTATTCTTTGACTTCTTTATAGAGATCATTAGAACTAGATATCTCCACACCTAGGTATTTAAAAGTTGTAACCTGTTCTATTGGTTTATCGTCTACAACCAATTTGCATCTCAGAGGCTGTCTTGATATTGTGAAACATTTAGTTTTATCGACCGATATTGTCATATTAAATCTCTTAGCTGCAAGATGGAACTTGTAAAACATCCTTTGTTTTACAAGTTTTTGTTTTCACTTTCTGCTAGTATCATCACATCGTCAGCATAGCATATCACGTTGATGACTTTATCACCAATTTTATACCCGAGATCTAGAGACGTAACTTGTTCTATTATTTTGTCCATTATTAAATTAAACAGAAAAGGGCTGAGACTGTCTCCTTGTCTGATTTCCGTCATCGTACGAATTTCTTATAGTTCGCCATCCACCTTGATCCTTGTTTTTCCATTGGTGTTCAGAGTTTGATCCTAGTTTTTCCATTGGTGTTCATTTTTATTATAGATGGCGATATATGCTTCTCAGACAGGATATTGATTATATCATTTAGTACAACCCTATCGAATGCCTTTGTTAAATGTTTGATTTTGTATTTGTCTATATTTATACTGATTTTCGATTATACCGATTTTGTATTTGTCTATATTTATACCAATTTTCGATTACACCAATTTTATATTTGTCTATATTTATACCAATTTTCGATTATACCGATTTTGTATTTGTCTATATTTATACCAAGTTTCAAGCTTATATGGTTTTTGAGATATATGGTAAAATAAAGTTAAAATTCAAAAGTTGATAACCCCTGACTGAAAAAAAAAATGTAAAATTCTGAGTATGAAAGTTTGTAGCCCTATAACTATCTATATATTCTGAAATTTTGGGCTCTGTAAATTGAGCGGATCAAAAGTAATAAGAGGGGGGGGGGGACAGACACAAAAAATCTTCTACTCCAAAATCTTAGTAAATCCGTATATTGATAACATATGTTGCGAAACCTCTAAGTTGGTGTTTTTTGACTTCAAAGTTGGAAAAACCGTGAAAAACATAGACCCTGCATACAAATCTCGCGTAACCTGGCTAGATACTTTGTCGATTTGTTAAGATTGTGGCAGACCACATCTCCAAGTTTCTTTCGAGCGCGCGCCTAGCGACGGCAAGTACATTTGTTTATCGCTAGGCCGAGTTCATCGCCCGCAACGTCAAACTGGTGACAATACTCCTCAACTGGGTATGACACTTCAAATAAATAAGTCTAGAATGTTCGAGGACATTGAACTTGCTACCCCCAGCGCAGCACTATTTAAGGGAGTCTACACCTCTACACGTCGTCACTTCATTTCCGTATTTCCGTCACTTCGTTCGTCACTTCACGCCGCCCTTCTCGACCACGCCGCGCCGTCTCGCCGACACTTCATCTCTCGACCACCGGTCAACTCTCGACCTCGCGAGCACGATGGTACTTCACCATGCGAAAATTCGGACACTTCGAACACACCCGCTAACTCGCTCGTTATACCTACTCATCGTGAGAAAGTTCCTTTGTAAGTTATTTCATCAATTGTAAATTTACCCTTAAGCAAACTATTAATTGTGATCAATATACTCATTGTTACTTTTGACCATTCTTTCTTCTTCTCTCTAAACCACTGTCCTTGTGTTCTTATTTCAAATCATATCCACTTGGGATATAGTAAACTCTCTTTACTGCCTATATTTAATAGTAACCCCTCTGGTTACTAACTACTGTTGATTGGTAACCCCTCCGGTTACCAATTAGCTTTATTGGTGACCCTGTAACGTGAATATGAACACAATCGTTACCAAACAGCTAAAGCTACACAGCTACTGGTATTTACAAAACATCGATATTTATCTAGTATCGAAAAACGATAAATATGCATTCACAACAGTGGTATTTTTCATTACAATAACATTAAACAACACTTACCGATTTTCCTCAGATCACTCCTTTTCTTTTCCTAGCTTAGAAAAAGAACGAATTGGTTTTTGAATCTCTCACGATGGGTACACTACACTACACCCGCGAAACAATCGCGCTTAATTCTATGCAATCGCACTTAAAAATCACCCGCGTTTCTCGGTTTTTAGTTATTCTTTGTCATAAATGTTGCATTCAAATAACACATGCATAGTACACATTCATTTTATTCTGAGATTGTAAACAAAGGTATATATTGGTACCCACTTTATAATTTCACATAAACAAACACTGTTAAAAAATTTCTGTACGGCACTGCTTGAAGTAAAAAAAAAGAAATACTCCGACAATCGCGAAATAAACAAATCCGCACTTCCGAATTTATTAATATTCTTTTTACATTAATCACGGAACTAAATTTTATTTTTCACATACTTCGCGCCATAAAATTCTCACGCACAACAATAATACTGAAGTGACAAAACTTAATGATTTTATATTTTGCTTACAGATTTACGCGTGGTATAGAACATATAATTGAACTTGATATATTAATTTCATTGTTAAAACAAATATCGATCGAATGTTTTTGGTTTTAAACGATAAAACTTCAATTTTGTTATTTTTAAATAAGTAAATAACGCGATTACGGCTCGTGACTAATCTTTCAAAATTTCAACTAGCGATAGAAAAATTAAGTTTTAAATAAACGCGCGCACTCGAAAGAAATTTCGAGATGTGGTCTGCCACAAGATAATAAAATTCTTTTACTTTATTTTTCTATATATCTCAAAAACCACAAAAGATAGAACGCTAAATTTTGATATAAATGTAGACAAATACAAAATATAAAATTATTTTTTTTTTAATTCCTGAGTTTCTCAATATTATTTATTTATTTATTTATTTAAATCCACAATAACCATACAAAAAAAATACAACAATACGACAGTGAAACATAGAACAAAAAAAATTGAAAAATTGACAATTTAGTATAACATGTTGGCACTGACAAAATAATACCATCTATCAGTACCAACATCCAGTGGATAAGAACTATTCCACTAAGCAGTGCTTGTGTCGGAATGGCTTTACATTCATTTTAACTGACACAGCCTTTACTTATGTAACCCATTTATGTCTAACATATAATTATAACATTTCAAAAAAATCAAAAATACAAACTATAATATAAGCTATAACATCACGGTTTTATAATCATTTCATAATTTTAAAAAATATATCTTCAATGTTCATTCTACCTTTGTTGAGAATCCAAGAAGAAAGTTTATTTTTCATAGCACTTAGTGATTTTATATTATATATCTCAGAACCAATTAATTCTTTTGTAAATATGTTTAAAATACGAGGCAAAATAAAATCAAAATGTTTTTGAGCAAACGTGGTATGAGCTCTGGGGATGGGTAAAAGTCTGTGTCTAATATTGTAGGAATTTTCAACTCGAGTACATTGTGTTATATTTAGCTTATGTGAGTAAATGATTAATTTCTTGAGGTATAGCTGACGAATATCTAAAACTTCAAATTCAGAAAATAATGAATTAGACGGATATCTAAAAGGTTTTTTATTAATAACTCGAATGATACTCTTCTGGGCTATTTCAATGGGACTAAGTGCGGTTTTATACGTTCCTCCCCAAACTATGATGCCGTAACATAGTATAGATTGAGCAACTGCATAATAGATGAACTTAAGGTCATCTATTTTAAAAACATTGCGAATACGTAAAAATAGATATATTAGATTTCGAATTTTTATGGAACATTCCTCAATATGCTTTTTCCAATTTAAGTTATTGTCAACAACAACTCCTAGATACATGATCTCGTTACATTTTTCCAGGGGGGTACATTGACAGAAATTTTTGTAGCAATTGTGAACTGTAATAGAATGTTGATCCAAAGGTTGTCCTCGTGTGTCAATACTGAAGGTCATAAATTTAGTTTTTTTTATATTAAGGGATAAGACACTGTTATCTAGCCATGATTTTACTATATTGACTCCCTTTTCTGCCAATACGTATTTAATAGGATAAAGTTTTTGAAATATCGAATAAACCCGAAACACCCCAAGAAGATACTTTAACTAGGTATAAATGAAAACACTAATTAGTTTTAGTTTCACTATTTAATTTTAACACTGGCACTGACCGGTATCGATCTGAAGATCATCGTCAGAGTGCGCGAAAATGAAAGTAAACAGAGTTTAAATAGATATGACTGAAATATTGGTACACAACTTTTTTTTTTTTTTTGTAAAGTTCTATCAGTTCGATAAACAAAAAAAAAAAAAAAAAAAAAAAAAAAAAAAAAAAAAAAAAAAAAAAAAAAAAAAAAAAAAAAAGGTTGTGTACCAATATTTCAGTCATATCTATTTAAACTCTGTTTACTTTCATTTTCGCGCACTCTGACGATGATCTTCAGATCGATACCGGTCAGTGCCAGTGTTAAAATTAAATAGTGAAACTAAAACTAATTAGTGTTTTCATTTATACCTAGTATAATGGAGTTTCACCACGAATTATCCGTCGACAAAATTAACAAGTTAAGATACTTTAATTTTCTATAAAACATGTGAACATTGTAATAGTACCTACATTTCAAACTTTTTGTAACAATTTTTATAAAAATTGAAAATAGTGACGACATTGTTTCATACAATTTGTTCAGCAGTAAACACTACACAATATCTCACTCAATAGTTTGATACCTCCTTAATCTACAAACATACATCATTATGTTTTCTTATTCTGGGTAGGAAAAACAGACTGACCTCCATACTATGCTATCCTGACATATTCGCCTACATGTTTTTATATAGAAAACAAAATATCTAAAAACATTTATTAATTTGTGTTTATAGTTTGGTACGTATTCTTCAATTATACATAGGTACTGTTGCCATCGACAATTGGATCATATGTGTTACATGGAACTAGTTATAATGAAAACTTACAAGATATATTCATTAATTTATATTGGGAATTTATATCGGACAGTTGGATCTCATGTGCTACATGCAACTAGGAAATAGAAAAATAAGTTTAAATTCGATTGCTAGTGTACTGAACATTTATTTACTTATTATATTTCGTGTGTAAAAATCAAATGTAACTCAATATATGCCGACCGCTATGGCACAGTATGTAAGCCGTTCGGTTTCTGTGCGGGCGTCCTGGGTTCGATTCCCAGCTGAGAAGAAATTTATTTAAATTCATTTGTAACGCAAACATTGCTTCTCTGGGCTGGAAACACTGGTTAGTTGGAAGAAATTGCCATACGGCAATAAACTCGCCACTTGCGCAGGGTGCAAGGAAGTGTTTTTTATTATTATTAATATATCTAAAAGGGTACCTAATGTGTTTCCTTACTCTTAGCCTAATTTACCCACTTCTTCTTCTTTCCCCTTAGCGCTTTTGTCCCGTTTCTATCGGGTTACGCTTTGACCATGTTCCTGGAATTGGCGAGTCTGGTTATTACATTGAAGCGACTGCGACCCTTAGAAAGGGGAACCAGACAAATTGGATCTGGATTGGATTGGAGCTAGTGATATAAATCCGCAGATAGATTTTTTTTTAAATTCCAGAGGTGCGTGCCCCGCCCGGATTCGAACCGTCGATCTCACACATGTGAGGCGACGACCTTACCGCTGGGCTATCACCGCTCGACTAATTAATTATTAATTGACTAATTATTAGTCTAATTTACCCACTGACTGTAAATATTAAATTTGATTGTACACGCACCCAAGTATTTAGTAATCATCCTCTGTGAATAATAAGTTGTCTTCTTATTGCGACTGGTTAAGCTAAGATTATTTTATAAATTTAAACTAAGTAAAGCTTCACTTTACTTAGTGGACAGAATCTTTCCTGGTGACCTCGTTTTCAATCTTCGGAATTGATCGCTAACACGCCGCAATAGGAAACGATTCGGGTACCTACTCTAACTGGATTCCTTTCAGAAGTCAAGAATTAATTCTGGACCAAACGGAGTTGAGCCCACGGTTCGGTCTTTACTAAGAGCACTTTAAACTTTAAGGGTCTAAGTCCACACTTGGGCCCTCAGTTCAGTCTTTCTCGAAAGTACCTTAAACCTTAGGGGCTCCAGTCCACACTGGTTACCCCGAACGTGAATTTGAACACCATCGCCAATCCACAGGCTTTATCCATGAGCTTAATCATACTACCCTACCCCGTGGATAGTGGACGTCCTTTTCCTTTCCTGTTTTCTGGAAGTGCTAGAGCAGAGCAGTACCACATGATCATTTTGCCTTCTCATTACATGTCCATACCATCTGAGTTTTCTAAGTTTTCTGGTATGGGGGCTACTCCAAAGCTTCATCTTGTTAGATCATTTCGAATATTATCAAGCATTGTCACCCTGCCTGCCCATCTCAGCATTTTCATTTCATTGACTTGTGGTTTTTGTTCATGTGTGCCTATTACTGTCCAGCACTCGCACCGTATGTCATGGCAGGTCTCACAGCTGTTTTATAAACCTTGTCCTTAATTTTGATTGGCATACGTGGATCGCACAGAATGCCTGTGAATGTTCTCCATTTACTCCAAGCCATGTTCACCCTGTGGGAGACTTCAACATTCACACTTGCATCCGCTGAGAGAACCGACCCTAAGTACTTGAAGTTTGTCACCTTGAGTACGGCAGTGCGATCTGGAAAGCACCGCGCGCCGCTGCGCCTGACATTCCACTGTAGATATATTCCATAAAATCAGTATTTGTCCCGCTAATTCGCAGCCCAAATCTCTCGAGTGCTTCAGTCCATTTTGATAGGGCCCCTTGCAGTTGGCATGCGTTATTTGCAATCAGGACGATGTCATCGGCGTGCAACAGACTCCAAGGCAGGGGCGCCTGTACATCTTTTGTGAGATGATCCATCACCATGTTGAATAAAAGCGGGCTAAGTGCCGATCCCTGATGAACGCCAACGTTGACCTCGAACCAATTGCTTAAGCTTGCCAAACTCTTGACTCTAGTGCGGATATTGTTAATTGTACATGTCTTGCACAAGGTGTACGTACTGCTCTAGTATGCTCCATACCAATCTTCGAGGTACTCGATCGAACGCTTTTTTTCAGGTGTATCTTCTTCTATCGTGTTGGCAGCGTCCTAAACTCCCTTCCCAGACCAATAAATTAGGATTGAGACGACCCTCCCAGTTGGTTCCTCCCACAACTCCCCTTCAGTACACTTCACCCCCACCAGAGGGCACTCCAACAGATGTGCCATCGTCCAGTGTATGAATACTAAATATAGGTTTTCTTTATTCAGTCTATGCTTCTCCATCACGATCCCAACCGCATTGTATTGCATCTGAGGTTGATTCAGAAGGGATGAATCCAAATTGATTAGGTGTTATTGTTACAAGTCGCTGTAGTTCAGATTTTTAGTGTATGACATGTACGTTTAATGCCTCTGTAGTTTCCACATTCTGTGACATCTTTATTTTGGTAGAATGGCAAAAGGCGCCATAATTCTGGAATAAGCATTGTCTTCATAATAATTTTAGACAATTTTGCTAGCCACATAATAGCCCAAGGTCCCAGCACCTTCCATAATTTAGCCGGTATTTCATTAGGTCCCACAGCCACAGGGTTTTTTATTTTTGACACAAAATTTTTTACTTCATCAACATGTTTTTCCTCAATAGGTCAATTAAACGCCGCCAGTGGTGTCATGTATTTATTTGTTTTCACATCTAAAGTTGATCTATGTTTCTGTTTGGCTATGATCTCACATATATAATAAAAAAATAGGTTGCCATGGGCTACGGGATAAAACATTTTTTTAAAAATGACGTATGAGTACGTCTATTTTTTGACCGCTCACAAATAGTATAATATATAATACCTACGGATAACCGCTCCTTATAATCGTCGCATGATTTAAGTGACCAAAGAAGAAATTATTTAAGATTTTTCTTCACCTGCGTTTATTTATGCTTTCACATATATTATAAAAAAATATGTTTCCATGGATTCCGGGATAAAAATATTTTTTTGGTAAATGACCTATGAATAGGTATATCTATTTTTGACCGCTCTTTAAAATCGACACAATGATTAAGGTAAGTAACCACAGGGTAATTATTCGGAATAGTATGTAAACGCCAATTTTGTTGATTTTTTGTCTATAGGTAGATAAAAATATACAGATTACGGGAAAATATTCATTTTCCCGGGAAACGCCCAGGAAAAATTAAAAAAATTAAATAAACTTACGGAAAAATGTATCGAGAATACCATACAATTTGGTGGTTTTGGGACATCTATCGGCGAATAGAAACGAATACAATAGTTTAGCCATACTTTGTTAACATCTATCGGCGAATAGAAACGAATACAATAGTTTTGCCATACTTTGTTTACAAAAACTATTTCTCATTTAAACACCGAATTTATATAAATAACTTTAATTAAAACACAAAGTTTTAATGTATGGAGTTATTATTGTAATATCATAAAAATAATAATATTACGTGCGAATATCATTTCAACTATTTTAATTTGGTTAGGTTGAGTTACAATCAATTTCCACTCAATGTATAATGCAACTCGCTCACGCGAGTCGCAATAATAGCTAAATACAAACCTAACCAACCTATTATAAGCAAACTTTTGGTAAAAATTGGTTAGGTTAGGTTTGTATGTAGTTATTATTGCGACACGCGTGAGCGAGTTGCATTACATACTGTCACTCAATGTATAATGCAACTCACTCACGCGAGTCGCAATGATAACTAAATACAAACCTAACCAACCTATTGTAAGCAAACTTTTGGTAAAAATTGGTTAGGTTAGGTTTGTATGTAGTTCTTATTGCAACTCGCGTGAGCGAGTTGCAATACATACTGTCACTCAATGTATAATGCATTTTGCTCACGCGCAAAGCATACAATATTTCATTTTGATGACCTAAAATAATTTCGATATACTTAATCTCACCGGAATTCTCGTTTTCAATCAGTGTCAAAAAATTCAAATTTAAGTACAAGTATTTAAATATTTTATAACATTGTATTTTTTTAAACATTACTAATTTTCGATATTTCATAGAATTTTCATTAACTTCAGATTTTCGCCGCGTGTTTCTATACTAAAAATTAGTTTGAATATTCGCTCATAGATGTCTGTCAAAAAAGCAACTACTTACTTAAAGTTTTTCATAGATTTTTCGTAATTTAATATTATTTTTTTTAATTTTTCTAGACGTTTCCCGGGAAAATGAATATTTTTCCCGTAATCTGTATATTTTTATCTACCTATAGACAAAAAATCAACAAAATTGGCGTTTACATACTATTCCGAATAATTACCTTATATAAATAATTTTATAAAATAGAGTTGGACGACATCTGCCAACATGTACTTATATTACTTTGATAACATTCATCAAAATAATCATTCAAATGGTTCTGAACCAAACTAAACAACTATCAATATGTTTATCCATATAATCTACAGATGTCATTTTTCATCTAGGTTGTATTTCATTTTAATTAATCAATACTCATATTTTACCTTGGAGGAGTTAATTATTTTACACTTTAAAAAAATCTCTTTTCTATGACTTTACATTTGAAAAGATCTGAAGTCGATGACAGTCCACGAGTGTGAATCTTCTATTCACATTCGTCAATTGTTTTTTTTTTTGCACTATGGCGCCGAGATTGCTAATCTAAAGGGATCCATGAACTACTTTTCGTGCTTTGATTTTTTTGTCGCTCATTTACCTTTCTGTGAAGGAGCCTTTTACCGTCCCCATATGCAGAGCGGGTGGTGGTGAGAGTAGCTGAAAAAACGTATAAGTATGATGCAAAGCCTCTATTTGATGTTTTTTACTTCAAAGTTGGAAAAACCATGCAAAAAGTAGTCTTGGCCATACAAAATCTCGCGGAACTTGGTTTAAAACTGCATCAATAAGTTAAGAGAAATAACTTATCTTGAACAAATTATGCTTAAACATATGAGTGACAAATTATGCTGCGTAGATATAATCCACAGAAATTTGAGTTAAGTACAAATATTATTTTTAAATTCTACCCATAGAATTATAATTATCATATATAAATTAAGATTTTACCCTTATTCTTTTCGGTGGATGTCTGTATATTTTTACAAAAATCTGATAAAAGAGCTAAATTTCATGTTATTTTTCAAAAATCGGGAAATTTGCATTTTTTTTTAAACAAAACTTGTTAAATAAGTACATATACACCTCCTACGTTCCCTAAAATAAGCATATATGCTTGTTCACGAATTAAATGCAAAAAACACAAATAAACTTGGGTTTAGAGCAAACACTAATAATGCAGGTCTCTACTAATAGGTTGAGTAGCATCGATAATTCCAAAAGGTATAAACAAAATAAATAAAAAGACTGATTGATTTTTAAATATTCATCAAAATGATTTATTTATAAACATTAGCAAAATTAAAATATATGACATATAATTATTTAATCATACATAATTCAAAATTATATATAACACGAATAACATTACGTATTTCAGTAAAAAATATTAAAATTCAGTAATGATTTGTTTTTGCACCTAGAATCAAATAAAATATGATTATAATAGATAGTTATAAATATATAGCCTCTTATAAAGTACATAAACTTTTTTGACAAAGTAGATATTACATTGGCATAGAAGAAATACAATAATAGTCAATTTTTGATAACCCATGGACTAGAGTTCTACAGACTTTAGATAAATTATAATCATAGAAATAGATTAAACGATTATCTATCACAATTCCTTCAAAGAAACTGTGTCTCTAGTGGTAAATTATGAAAGTAGTTTAGCGATATATAGTGTAGATTCATATGAACGCAAGTTAGATTATCTCGTACACATTCTATGATTATAATAAATTGATGTCACAATACCCATATCATTCTGTCTTGTCATTTCAGTACTTGTAAACTGATACTATTAGCTTAAAAATTATTCCCCCAGAGTTTTTCAGTAAACATAAGACATGACAAATAAATAAAACACTATATTAAATTAACTGACAAAGATTTATTCATTATTATTGGTTTATTTTACGTCATATGAAATATATTTAAAAAAGATTGTATTCAAATTAGAAAATCTACTTAATGGTTAATTTTTATAAAAATGTTCTCTTCTAAATACAATATTTTGTAACTACAAAATGAATAACAGAAAGCATTATATTATTATTTAATCATTATTAAAATAAAAATAGATACTACAGATACACATATGGCACATAAAGATATCTCATTCATAATATAAAAGTTTAATTATAATTACTTATTGTTTAAGGCATTATAAAATTTCTGCAATGGATAAAATAGTATTCATATTTAAATACGAACAACAATCACATTTTAACATTATAATTATTATGCCAAAAAGAATTAAATTTTTTGCAGGCAAATGTATACTTTTTCTTTACTATGTAAATACATTCATTCATAATCTTTCTTTCAGAAACCCTTAAATGTAGTCATAATGTATAGTATAATTTTTATAATATTATATCACATGGTATTAATGAGAAATAAATGCTAAGTATTCCACATATTAAAATTGTCATAAAATGTCTGAAGTATAATATTTACAGGTATTTTTATTCTTACAATACTAATATTATTTAACACTAATAAACTTACCATACCTTTTTCACTTACTGCAATAGGAACCACTCTTGTTTACAAAAAGCATTGAATTATTTTTATGGCTTAAATGAATAGTAACAAAATCATTGAAAAAATGTTGCTAGAATAGAACATACACCATCGGCCTTACTCTCCACTGCAAATCTGATCCGACTCACCAAGGACCTACATACCTTTGTATCAGAGAATAATGCGGTAGGTAGGTACGTATAATAGTAATAGTATGGCGACAGGCAGGTAAGTTCTAAATGAAAGTTTGAAATCGGGATCAGATTTGAGATTCATGAGTAAGGCTACAGATTCTTACAAATAATATTAAATACCTGTGAATATTTAGATTTAATTTCAAAGGCAGAGGTATATTATGTACTTTTATTAGGTATATATTTAAATATATAGAGGAAGAGCATTTATAGGTACAAATATTTTAATACAATATTTTATATCTATATGAAAACTTAAATTAATAATATTTTTTCCTAATAGGTTTATGCATTCTCCTACATTACATCACCCTGCATACTACGAGTTTATAGATGGTGTGGTAAATTTTTTCTAATTATTGTAAATTTTCAAATATAGAACTGCGAATGACAGTACATTTCACTTTAAAGAAATATTAATTTGTTCCCAATTTAAATAAATGATTCATATCTATGAAATTCAAAAATTCAATACTTTATTTGCTAAATGTGTAATTGTATTACACAAAATTTTATGTTATAAAATCCCCAAAATTAAATTAGAAAAACAGAATTGTCATTTATCTATTATTGTTTAAATTTGAAACCTACATGATAGATTATTAGGCAATACTGTATGAAAAATGTTTTGTTTTATTCATTTAGTAAATGGTCTAATATGATTTATAAATACAATACTTTTTATAATAATATTTATTTTCATTATAACTAAAAGAAATTCTATACATTTTAAATGAAAAATAAACAGCGTTCTGCGGATATCAGAGTATTACTATTTCTTCAAGATGCTTATACCAATATCATATCAGTAATTTCTTGATCTGTTAATAGAGATCTAGGTTTTTCAAATACTCTATTAAAAAATTTAAATATAACTACACTAAGTTGCAGTTGAGATCTGATAGTTATGTAATATTATGTTAGCTGAAACGAGGAAGGTAAAAATAAAATGTAACTAACAGCTGTTCATTTGTATATAATGTTTTGACATTAAAGATATAAACATAGACAAGATTTACAATTGAAAATAAAGCAATGAGTTAATTAGCAAACGTATGCTGCAAAAATGGAATTATGTTAATATAAATTATTTAAATTGATCTCAAAACTCTAAATTTTTTGACACTAACGTTTCATAGTTTACCTTTTATATTTTTATTTAGTAGCATCTACGTTAACTAAATAAAATTTCAATTCCTCATCTGTGCTAAATAATATATACGAATGAAGATTATAAAGTATTTTATCACAATAATGAATGGATGCAAATTATGGACAAATCTATTTTTACCCACAAAATACAATTATTAATTTGTAGGTAAATTTTTTTGCTTATAGATTTTACTATATAACAATAAAAATAACTAATAATAAACTTTTGGCATGATTTTCAACATTAAAATAAAAAAATACATATTCACATAATCATTGGTAATATATGAGATAAACGGTAAAACAAATTATCGTAATTTTTGAATCGGAAGAGTTGTCAATTGTGTTGTTTCACTTCTTTTTGGTGGGGGTGGAGGTGGCCTTTTCTTAGAAACTGACATTCGATTATCGCCGCCTCTTTGAATACATGATCCAGAACCTACACTTTCCCTATTATTGACATGACAGCTGGTTGCATATTCCACGATATCTTGAGATTTATTTATATTTTCATAAAGATTATCAGGTTTTGCCATCTGACCTATATGACCATAATGTTCTTGAACCCAGTTTGACACATTTGCTTCCTTATAGTCTTCTGTGAGATATGGGAATTCTCTGAAACCAAGGACTTCATGTGGAGTAGTGGTAGGTTCTAATTTACATTTTTGTGCCACTTGCCATTTTTTCTTCATAACTCTCTGTAAATCCTTGATGAAATCTTTAGGTGGATTTGACGTTGAATCTGATAACTTCTTTGGAGATGAGAGTCTGGTGGATTCACACCTTCTAGGTGGTGGAGGTTTGTTTGGAAGACACGGAGGTGAAGAAATACAGTCAATTTGACCAGGTATAACAAATGATATTTTTTTATTCTTCTTATTGGGAGAACATGGGACCGTCAATATCATATTCTGATCAATTGAACTATTTTGTCTTCTTAACATAATGGGAGATTCTTTTTCAGGACTAACATCAGCGAAGCTTACTGACTTAGTAAATACATGTAAAGGTTTTTCTGTAGTAGCTTGCTGACTTTGAAATACTTTTTTAGCAACCGATGGACTAGGTGTATTTGAATTTTTCATTTGTATTTCAGCTACACAAGTTGCATAAACTTGAGAGTTCAAGCTGTTATTAGAGAATTTAGATAGGTTTCCTGTAATGCTGCCACTTGAAGATTGTTCAGATCCAAAACTACTAGAACTGTTTAAACTTTGCTTAGATAGTCTTTGATTGTTAGTCAATGTGCTGTTTTGTTGAACTGAATTATTTAAATTAAGATTACGATTAATGGAATTATTTGAATCTCTTTTATTCAGCTGTGAGATATTTGAAGATAGTTGATTTACCTAGAACGAAGAAAATATGATGTTATTATAGGTATAAACATATAACAAATAAAGAATATAAGAAGAAATTAAAATAAAAATCTTGTAATTCAACTTACAATTTCAGAAACGTTCACTTTGGATGTTTCATTTTGTAATTTTTGTATATTTCTATTGGTGATTTCATCTCTGCCGTATTCATCTAATGGAAGTGGAGGGGGTGGTAAACTCACAAGACTCAATTGTGATCCTGTCAAATCATAACCTGAAAATCATCAATAATAGAGAACATGCATGTGTGAGTGATATGAATAAAAAATAATCATTTAGAGGTAAAAATTAACGGCTATCATGAAAATACTCATGAAAGCTGTGAAATATTAAAGTTTAATTAACAATTTAACTATAAAAATTTAGTTTTTCATCTAAATTATAAACGGTCTGTCACTGGTTGGTCACTTTATGACACCACACATCAAGATGGATAGTTCATTTTGACGTATTGTCAATAGCGTGAAGCGTTTCACTGAGTGTTTTCGCATATTATAATTATTTCAATTATCAATAAAAGCAACATGGACTTTATTGATCGACATTCAGACTATGTAGCTAAAGTGAATGAACAAATGTTGATGCTTTTTTTACGAATAATCTGGACTTCGTGGTGTCTTAATAAAAAAGTCTATGTTTTAAAATATAATAGAAAAATATTTGCTATTGGGTTATTGATGGAATAATGATTTGAAATCTTTCTAACGACGCGACATTATTCGTTCATATATTGTCCATATTACGCGTACATGGGTATATAAGTATATCTCTTTCTGATGGAAGAAACTCAAATTAAATAATACTTTTAACGTGTTGAGCCAAATGTCGTTCTCGCAACCGACCTGAACAGAGTCTATTCTTTTTGCAAGTATTAATCTATCTCTTTCTATCGACAGTCAATTTGCGACTAGATTCTCTATTCTGTATACATATTTTTTATGATATCTGACATCGATTTAAACTATTTGAACCATCCTCCAAGATTTGAACGATGTTTTTCTATATATATATATATATATATATATATATATATATATATATATATATATATATATATATATATATATATATATATATATATATATATATAGAAAGTAGGATGTTTCAAAAATTAGATAAGTTAAAAAAAACCATTAATAGTTTTAAATTTTGTTAATTGTTGTTGAAAAATCTCTCTGCTGACTACGAATCATTTTCGACATGTTTTTATTTGGTGAAAACAGATAATTATAACTTATAATTTAAGGTTAAAAACTAGGGAATTTTACGGACTTTGGGAATATTACAGTCGTATTAATACACCTCGAATCTGAATAATATTTCAAATATACATTTTTAATATCCTAAATACGATTTCATTGGACGCAATAATCAACATTTCGTGAACAAAAAGTATTACATGCATTTGAAAAATACATTGACTATAATGTGTGAGGTCACTCATTTCACGACCCAATGAACCGATTTAGCGCGGAATTCAAAATATGTTTATCAAATTGCTATAAAAAGCTATATAGAGCAAATAAAAAAATTAAAATTTTACCTAATTTTCTATTATTTTTGTACCATTTTTTTAGTAAAAGAAAAAAAAGTTGATGTTCCTTATTATAAATATTTCCTTGAAAGAGAAGGGGAAAAAGGGAAATTCATTTTCATATAAAAAGTATCAAGTCTTTCTTATATTAGATTCTTGTAAAATCAAGCACCTTACTCTTTATGTTATATGTTTGGCATTCAAAAAACTATGAAATATTGATGAAAAAGATTTACATTTATATCAAAGATGTTTCGATATAATTGTTTTTACTCCTCACTTCCAGATAACTCAAAATCAAATTGAAAATTAATATTTAATTGAAATAAAAAAATGGATCATATATTACTTGAAAAATTAAAGCAACAAAGATAAATATTTAAGATAGTTTAGAGAAAAGAAAAATTGAGGACTTAGAATTGCTAAAAACAATAATTGTGCATACCTTCCAAAGTATGATCATCTGTAACGGGAGGAGGTGGTGGAGGTAATGAGTCCAAACTAAATGTAGAACTAAACATGGAGTCCAATGTTGAATTGGTACTGTTGATAGTTGTCTCATGTGGTGGGGCAGGTAGTGGCATATCTTCAAGATCCTCCATAGACGAAGAGAAATAATAATTGTTCTTGAGTTCATTCTCACTCCTCGTTGGAGTGGTATTAAGTTGCCTATTATACTGATTGACAGCGTTGTTCCATGTACCAATCTCTTTGCTTTGATGGTTGGCATTTCCATTGATTACTTTTTGACTCGTTATATAGCCAAGTAGGATACCACTATTTGGTAATATTTCTCCCTTTGGAGATTTATAGAAACCTGAATAATTATTTTCCTTTAAGCAGTCGGTATGGTTTCCAGATATTGGTGTAGAAAGAGTTGGTGTATTACAACCACTGCTCGAAGTTCTGGATGAATTCATTGACTCTGTAACAAAATAATATATGATTTAAAAAAATATCTGTTTGATTCCCGTTTCAATGGACTCAAAACATTATTAATGTTTATTGTAGAAAATAAATCTATTTATTAAAGTATGCATCTAAATAATGTGTTGATAATCACCAAAAACATTGAGAAATAACATTTTTTTTACTATATAAATCCTCATACATTCTCTCAACGAAATTGATTAAGACAGTACTTTGAACCCGTGTTTACTGTATTCAGAATAATTGCTGCTCTACTATTAACCCATTTATACATACATATTTGATTCTAAGGTGAAAAATAATTTAGTTATAAATTATTCCAGGTGCATGGTGGTTATTTCCAGGTCTGCTTTGCATGTTATTGGGATGAGTAATTTTGTATTTTGTTGTATTTAGGTACGTATAGTAAATTATTATTTCATGTTGCAATGAATATTAATATTACGTTACAAAAAACTGACTTGATTAGATAATATGATAACACAGTATTTTATAAATGTATAGTCTAAGTTCATAAAAATATAATCAATTTATTTGAGCTTTATGCTTTTGCTCAGCTTACAATAATCATACGTAGTACGATGGGATATGTGCCAGGATCGATGTTTGCTATTTATCTGGCGCATTTACTTCAAATTTTGAAAAATAAGCTTACTTGTGCTAATTCTTGCTGTATGTGTCTGAACTTTGTTTTGTATGAACTTTAATGATGTGACGTCCCATAAGATAAATAAATAATACTTAAGAATAATAATTGCTTGAAAAGAATCTAGCTGTGACTTAAACAGTAAATAATATTTGATAACTTAACATTTAAGAAGTAATTACAAATAAATACACAATAAATTAAAGGAACATACCTAGTGATCCTTTGTTTAAAGATTTTTTCAATGTATCTGTGTTGTTTCCATCTTCAGAAATAATAGTTTGATTTGATTTCCTTCGAGAATGCCTTCGTGTAAGTGTTCCTACAATCAATAAATGATAAAAATACCATTAGCTCATTTGAAGGGAATTGAGGCAGTACATACAAATAAGCACAAGCATCCATGGAATGGTCTTTTACCATAAAATAACGCTATGAAAGTTTGATTATTATCATTCATAATCACTATTATAGTATTTCTTTACAGTATTTTATTATATTTTATGTCTACAATTAGTTTTTATATTAAAAGGGAATACTCCTTCCATATGAAAAATTCACTTTATCTCCCACCTTTCAAAACAACCGACCCCTTTCAAAACTCTGAAAGAATACATGAAAAATATTGGAAGGATCTGGAGAACTGTAAAACCTTACAGATACTGCACTTAAAAGTGCCAAAGAAAGCTGGTTATATGGAAACAGTATACTCATTGTAGACTGAAAGTGAAGATAAGTGTGAAAAATATTTTTGACAAGAGTTTTTGAAAGCTTTGAAGTTGCTCTTTGTGTCCTTCTTTGTAGATCTCATTCTCGTCGGAATGTCGACACGTTGGAGTTAGTGCATGCTCAGAAGTCTGATCAGCCATTTCAACTGATAGAATTAAAAATACATAAACAACACCTTCTGCACCAAAACAAAATATTCAAAAAATTAAACATAGCGAAACAATTGTCTAATTTAGAGGAATGATAATATTCTTAGACTTATTAACTTGTTTCATTTTTACCTAAATAAATAATATTGTACCTGAATTAGTATAACCAGAAGAGTTCAGTGATCCATTTGATGAGTGATCACTATTGATGCTGTGTTGTGATGAGGACGTTGCTAAATCAACCATTTCTTTCAACTGTCTTGTCATTGATGTCAATGGAATATTTGGTTTCATGGAGGGTTTTCGTTTGATGGTTCCTGTAAATAAAAAAAAAAGTATTTCCTAAAGCTTTTTATTAAGTTCTAACATCAAATATTTTATTTAACTGTCTAGATTTTTTTAATCAAAAATATTACTAACACTGTTTTTACTTAATTTGATAAATCAATTTTGAAGACTTATTCTGTGATTGCATAAATCAGTATTATTATTTTATTATTTAGTAAAATCCTTCCGTGGTAAACATACAAAGCTATATTCATTTGATTTTCCTTTCATATAAATGACCTCAATTACAAGAAGCAAATTGTTTGCATTGATAAAACTTAAATAAAAGTACATCTTGTTTCATTTACATACTTATTTTATGTTTCTGTGAAGTCATCATTAATTGCATTAATTCCATAAAAAAAAATTATTTTCAATTCAAACATATTTTTGGATCTTAATTATTTTTATTAGTGTTGGTAAAAAAATCCAAATGTAGGTCATCTGTAGTGGTTAAAGTTTAACCACCCACCATATACATCAAAATAATTTTATGTTGTAGTAGAAGAAAATTTGAACTACGGAAATGTATATTTACCCATGGGAAATTCTGAATCAAATGCATTGCCTTCTGATTCAGATGGACCATCTGACATACATCCACTTGAACTACTGGAAGACGCACAGGAATGTCTGAAAAAAAAAAGAAATTTCTAATTTCCAATCAAGAACAATAATATATAGTGATTCAAGAAAAAACAATGTAGTAGAATTTTCTTTCCCATTTAATTTATACACTACATCGATCCTAGGTGACAACTTGTAAAGTTAAATTGATGTTTGTAATACTAAAAGGTACACATATAACTTTAGTTTCTACCTATGATTTAAAAAAAAATTCAGCAAAGATAAAATGGAAAAAGTCAAAGACTAGGACCCGAATGCAGAGTCCTAGGTACCTAAATACTAACTCCTAACCTCACTGGAGTATTTAGTATTCTTAAGTTAGCAATTGCGTTGCAGAGACATCCCTAACTAAATACTACGCCAAACTTAAGGTCGATGGCGTAGAATTTCACATTATTGTGTATGAAGAAAAGAGATAGATAGCTTTCTATGGGCTTAGAAAGCTGTCTATCTCTTTTCTGACGTTTGACACTTCACACTGACAGCTCGATGGTATGATTTTTTTGAAATTCCACCGAATTTTCGGCATCTCGTATGGATCGCTGAATACTCTGTTTGGTATTTGATTTGACAAAATTACCAAATACATATGCAACGAAGCCGATTAAAATCATTATCCACCGAAAAATACTCGTATTTTAGTATTAAACCACTCGTAAGGTTCCCCGCTATCAACCTTACTTTTTGACAATTCGCAAATGTTAGTTTATGCCGATGCGCATGCACTAAGTATTTATATATGTCTCTGCAATGCAATTCTCATAGAAAAACGTCGTAGCATCCTCCAGTTAGGAAGCTACGTGATCTACTCTAACTTAAGTGAGCGTCTGTGCTATGAAAACATGGTTAGTATTTAGGTAAGACTCTACATTCGGACCTAGGAATCTAAAGTGTTAAAATTGTATGGATTGATGTTACATAGTTTGTTCAAGTCGTACCACTCCATGGTGCAAATAATATACTGTGGGGAGTTTTATCAACAAATTAATAAACTATTTATTTTCCTTAGTGTAAACAGGAATGTATGACATGTAAAATAAACCTTAGTAGCAATTGAGTATTTTTTTCATAAATCAAAATGAATTATAATTAATATCTACTTAAACTTTTTTGGTAATCAACTCAAAATATATAAAGTCACAGTTTTAATACATTCAATGGACACTAACATAATATTAGGTTTTATCCTGTCATATATAGAAGTCATAGTTATAGAAGAATGAGGATACCTACATTAACGTTTATTAAGATCATATTTATCATTCTCATGGGGCCAAATTTATAAATTGTACTACGTTTTTTCTCATTGCTAATCATGACAAAATCGGTTTGCTCAGTATTGATAAATGTACTGAAAATGTTTTATAAATATGGCCCTTAGGCTGATTTATGATGTCAAATATTCGAATGTGTTTGAAAAATTATAATTTTGTTACAATACGGATTGGATTTGAGTGTCAATAGTAAAGAGTACTGGTATGAGGATTAAATCATGCACAGATTTGAAAATACATTACTCTGTTTTTGGTAAAAATTGAAAGGGTTTACTTAGCATATTATATTTATATTTGAAATAAATATATTCCATGTTATAAAGACAAAATAAATATAATTTTTTTCATATAATTCCCACAACCAGTATACATACATAGGTACACCTAATTAATTTTACATACTTCCTTATTTTGTAAGTATGCAGTGTTGAATTTGTTAGTAGATTATGTAGTATGTACAATAGAAACGCAAATTTAATAGTACTACACATAGGTTACATTTTAATTCCACATTTAATTACTTTTTAGAGTTTAGAATTTCAGAAACGAGGATCATCTTAATATTATTTTTCATATCATTGATGATTAGGTTGATGACCATCATCATATTTAAACATAATAAAATTATTTAAATCGCATCCATTTTATCGATTTCCGGTGAATAATGATTTAATGACTTTTTTGTTTTTGTTCTGTATTACCATTTACTATGATAAAACTCAATTATAAATATCTTTGGTCTGAACAACCGTTATTCTTTACTACCAACTTAAATAAATAAGATTGTTATATAATTCATTTAGGATATTCCACCATACCGTATTATTCTGGGTCTCTGATAAGTATAGTTTCCAGTAAATAACTTGAGAATTTTTATCGTGGAGAGGATTAATTTGCACAATATTTTTATTATTATTAATACCAACTTAGTAAAGAATACAAATTTGAGCTCTGCGCACACCACATGACATTCTCAAGTTATTTGCCGCTAACTGTACATTGGATGTTTCCTTGTTATAGATACTTTATGTGTAATAAATTCTTGCCTTTTAATAGCACCAGTAACAAATATATCCACACATAATTATGATTTACATGTATTTATTCCTTCAGCGTATATAGCATTTTTTTCTTCAATATCTTTTTTTGTAACCAATATTGGCCAAGCTGTCCTTTGTGTTTCAAAATGAATATTAAAAAAAATAATACATTAGATTAGACATGCATTTATTTATACAACCAAGCAATACATTTGAATGTATTAAGTGTAATGAAAAAAAAAATACTAAAAATCACACATAATCAACTACATTAAACTATTAAACAAAGCTACAATTGAGTGCAAGATTAAAAATTAGTTTTAAGTTAAGAAAAGTAAGTGACAAAAAAACAATTATATATGTCCATGCAACCCCAACCTTCCACTGCTAATATCTGACGAGCCCGCAATACTTCTTGTGCTATAGATCGGTTGATTTTTTGAACTCTCTGGACTATTTAGCGTCTGCTGAGGAGTGAGACTGCCTGAATTAGGAGCAATTGAAGCAACCTACAAAAAAGTCATGGGGTAAAAAAACAAAACTAACACGATAACTAAAAATGCTCAATATTTTTCATGGAATACAATTTATAAATATATAACTAAGTTTATTACAAAAGACTACAAGAACACCTCGAGAAAACAAGAAGATTTCAAATAGAAGATGATTTGCAAAAGGATAACAGATAGAGATATTTCTTCTGAAAGAAATTTAAGTCCAGATATAATTAATAACTGTTTGGAAAAACCAAATGCTATAATATATTATTATATTGAATACTTACAGAGCATGATCGTGCTTCTGCCAAGTGATCTAAATCTTCTTGCGCTAAATCGTCCACCAAAGATCGATAGTTATCCAACAGTTGTCTTCCATGCTGAAATGGTAAAAAAAAACTTATGAAGTTTATGTTACTTCAACATTTTCAATCACAATTTTTTATGAATATTCATATGTTCTTAATGAAACAGTACATATGCATATTCATACATTGCCTAAACTCTGAGTAAAATGATATAGGGCTAACAGCAAACCAAATGGAATCCATCAAGGTATGTAGAACTTAAATCCGGGATTAATACCATTGGATTGTAAGTCAAGTTCTCTAAATCATAAATTAAAATACAACTTGTGAATTTAACAATTGATGTCTGATGCCTTACATAATATTGTACTTGCTTTGATGAAATACTATGTATATATGAAAGACAGATTATTAAAAAAAAAAAAATACATAATTTGTAAATTCTGTAGTATTGACATAGAGGATTTCATCAGGGTGATTGCTTAGTTAAGGGTTCATGACATGGAATCAGGGGGGTAAGTCTGGTCAACAGGCGGAATCAAAACCATCCTTGTTTACTTATATCATGAATATAATTATCTTATGGAGTTATATAACATCTTAAGGTATTATAGAACTCCATAACATAATTATATCCATGATGTGGGTAAACATGAATGGTTTTTATTTCGCCGGTTGACCAGACTAGCCCCCAGAATTATTTGTAAACATAATGTATAAATTTGGTCTACTACTTTATATTATGTAGGTACATATATTACATATAAAACAAAGAATCAGTAATATTTTTTTTGTACCTTTGCGATTCTCATAGCTACAATCCATTTCTCAAGACATTCTCGATCATCAGCACAAAAAAATTTGATATATTTTACACTCTTGGGTTGCTGTAATCGTGGATGCTTTATGGCAAAACAAAAATCAGTTGGAGCTTTGTATTTTTTCTTCCAATTTATGCCAAGATATATTTCATTTACATCAAATGTGGTGAGACAAACTAACTCTTTCAACGTTTTTACTTTTTCTTTGGGATAATAGTAGAGACCTGCTCAACAAAGATAAACATGAAAATAATTATAAAGAAAATTATTGAGTTATCCACATATCTAAATATAATTAGCAAAATTTTGTACAGAAATATGAATAAGTAGAATCAGGCAATATTCAAATATAATCCTACATAAGAACACATAAAACAATGATGGTTTCACTGATGTTAACAACTTGCGATTATGTTAGTAAAACAATTTTGTTTTTCAGATGCAATGGTTTTTAAAATACATTGAGTAAAATAAAAGCGACAATGAACATAGCAATCTTGTAAATTCACTACTTGATAATCCAAACACAAAATTTTTCACGTAGTGAATCATAAATATTATATTACAGTAATTTGTCAGAACAAATAAAAACTATGAATGAAAAAGCATTCCAATGGGAATTAAAAACCAGACTTATATGTGTTATATAACTATTAGACTTATATAACTATCTGATCTCTAAGCCTACCCTGTGAGAGACATGGCGTGATGGTGAGCATGTATGTATGATAACTATAAATTATTGTTATGAGCCAAGTGGCTTTTTTAATAATTATAAATGACAAAAAAGTATCAATTCCAATTAAAAAAAATTCATTAAAGTATGAAGGAATATTCGATAACTTTTACTAATCTGACACAATTTCGGGATGTATTTATAAATAAAGTTCAGTAATTTTTAAAACACTACAAGAATGAAACCTTCTTGCAATTAACTGAGAAACTTTTACAAAATTATTAAAAAGTGGCAAATACATTATTGACATAGCAATATTGTAACACAGAGAATGCATATTCGCAAGCCAGCTGAAAATAAAATTGGCAAAACATCCAGTATAACAAATAAATATATGTGCTATTAAGATATTTATGTGTAAACATTTGTTATTTGCTATTAATTAAAATTAATAAAATTATTCGCAGAGCTGTATACACAAAATATAATATTTGTCTAAATGAGAAATTTATATCTTTAAAAAATTTTCATCATTGTATTGTTACTGACCAGATGATCTCATCACAAAATGATATCGTTTCCATCCTTTCTTTGAATCACTTTTAAGATAAAGTGGCCCTTCCAAAGGAGGCACAGCATTTCCTGTATAGTTTGGCATTGTCGCAATGGAATGACTGACCGGTGGTTGCATATTGATTGACTGATTAAAGAACTCTTCAATCAGAACATTACGGGCATGTTCATCTTGTTCATTTTGAGTAGCTGAAACCAACATAAAAGAGATTGTAGAAAAGGTGTTCTACAGACCTACATATATATAGAGAACAATTCACATTATGTCAATCATAAATAAGTCCTTTACTTTATGACATTCAGAGACTGTAAAAAAAAGCTTCTTTCTGAAACTAAACATTCACATATTTGATCATTTCAATCTGCAGTTTACCTGTTTTACTTTTGTAAAGAATTATGCGATTAATTTAGAAAGACAATAACTGTCCATTCTAGTTTCAGAGGCTAGATACAAACAATAAAATATTAATTCATTTCTAGGAGGAAATATTGTAAATAAACAAATTTAATATTACCATCACAAATAAGAAAATTCTCTGGTTTTTGAAACAAATTAACTTTCTCTGGTCTTTCCATAAATATTATTTTATTTTTGGATTCCCTTGTCCACAGCATAAGATTTTCCACAAGAAATTCATGATCTTCGTAAACTCTTTCTGTAAAATAAAATGTATCATATGTATTAGATAGTATAAAAAACATTTCCTCTCACCCGGCACAAGTGGCAAGCTCATGGCCATAGTCATTTCTTCCAATGAGTTTTTCCAGCCCAGAGAAACAATATTCACATGAGAGATTAATTTAAGTAAATTTCTCCTCTGCTGGGGATCGAATTCAGGACGCCCGCACAGAAGCCAAATGGCTTACCAGCTGTGCGACGGGAGTCGGAGGTCAGATAAACTAATATCATTGAATGATATTTGTATTTAATCATTTTATTGGAGAGTACTACTTACCCATATACAAATCTGTAAGATGTTCCACAATAGCCCATTTAGGCTCCATTGTCACGTGGTTTTTATCTGCAAGCAACCTTGCAATATATCCACATGTCATTTTTTCATCAACCAGAAGACTCTTCGATGAGCCATCAACAGAAAAGGCTTTGATAAAAAGTTTCTTCACAGAAGCATCTTTCATTTTCTCCAAAGCCAGTCTTATTTTCTGTGCTTTAAGTTGGGAGGCTGAATCCTATAAGAGTAACGAAGAAATTAAATCAAAACGAGTCCTAAATAAATTTTAGGTCTCTACATTCAAATATGTAATAAATAAACACCAAATGTAAAATAAAAAGATCACTATTTAAGTAAAATTATAAGAAGAGATTAAAAATTTCTAAGATTTTTGATAGGATATGAAAAATAACACATTAAGTTTTATACAAATAAGATAGTGAAATATATTTACTTTTGAAATTTCAAGATTCAGTCCACGATTTTTCATTCCAGCACTAGCACCACTAGAAGCTGAGGATTCACTTGACAACATGGACACCTAAAAAAACAAATTATGTATATTGGATATTTTAAAAATATGTATTATAAAAAAATGATCAAATAAGAGAATGTAATATTGAAAGAACAACAGCGTTAAGATGGTGTTAATGGATACAAAGAAAGAATGCATGTGAATGATGAATGTGGTGTATACAAGACTGTTACTGGAATGAGATAAAAGGAAAAATTGTTACCATCACATATAAATTGGTTCTTCAAAAACAGGAATATAAGATGTTACTATGCATGGACTTAAAAGTAGGTACAACAAGAGAAGAGGAGAGTGTGCCATATTAATAATAAATAATTCTCCAATTAGGAAAATACATGTATGTGCATATATAAAAAATTTGATATAAAATTGACATAGAATTGCATATTTGCATTTTGAGTTTATGTAATGCGATAAACCAAATCCAACATAAAATAACAATTTAATTAATTTATGAAATAGATAGTTCCATGACACACTTCCTCCGATAGTTGGGATACATATATGTAACTGTATATCTACAAAAGTGACCTTGAAGCTGTTTTACTGCGTATAATATGGAGATAATTGTATGGAGATTAAAAAATGAAAAAAAAAAGAACAAATTTTTAATGATTATTAATCATATATGTATATCAAAATAACACAATAATTTCTAATTTCTACATTTCTATTTTCATTTCTTTTTTTTCACTTTGTATATCTTTTTTTTTTATTCCTCACTAAATATAAATATTTAATTAAAATGGAATGAGGAGTTATAGCGTGATGAAATACACACCTAAATATAAAATATATCAACTAAAATAAAGATTGAATAATAACTTGCACCTACTCCTTAGGTATCTATGTAGTGTGTATTATTTATTTATTTATTTTAACATTCTTTATTGCTTAACAGTAATAAAGCAAAAATTTACAAGATATATAATATTTACAATGTAATAAGCAATATAATAAGAGTTACAGTATCTTGAATGGACTTAGGATGAATGCCAGCAAATCAAAGACAATGGTCTTTGAAAAGAGTGAAAGCAGAACAGCGTGTAAAATAAGAGTAGAGAATGAATGGCTCGAGCAAGTCGACGAATATGTATACTTGGGAAGCACATTTCAACGGAACGGACGACTCGATAAAGAGATCGAAAGGAGAGTTGTGGCAGGAAACAGAGTGAATGGAGCACTAAGACCAATTATGAATAATCACAACATATCAAAGGATGCCAAAGTTGCCATTCATAACGCCATCGTAGTACCAACCTTGACGTATGCAAGTGAAACCTGGACATGGCAGAAGACGCATGAAAGTAGAATAAATGCATTTGAAATGAGATCGTTAAGAAGGATTTGTAATAGAACGATGTATGACCGGGTAAGAAACGAGGATATAAGGAAAGAATGTAAGATGAAGAAAGATGTCATTACTAGAATGAAAGTGAACACATTGAGATGGTTTGGTCACATGGGGAGAATGAATGAGGAGCGCCTGACGAAGAAAATATACAGAGCGGAAAGGAATGGAAAGAGAGGTCGGGGACGCCCAAGAAAGGGATGGCACGACCATGTGAATGTAATTTTGAAAGTTAGAAGTATGAGCAATAGACGAACATGTATGAGACGATGCATGAATGTGGATGAGGCGAAGGATGCGTGCCAGGATAGAAAGATGTGGCGTTCGGTTCTCTCTGCCTACCCCGCAAGGGACATGGCGTGATGGTATGTATGTATAAGCAATATCTGTTAAACAGTTCCTGAATATTCTTTCTATATCATTCCGTACCCTCCTTTTCCTCATTGCATACCAAAAAATATAAATACTATTGAACCAATTGAACTATAGACTTTACGTTGCTCGGGTTGGTTGATAGGAATTGTCTTATAGCAATAAACCCGCCTTTGTGCACATGTACATAAATAAATAAATTTATGATATTTTCATTGACGTACTTTATATCATATCAAAATCAAAATCCAATGTTTGTGTATATGAAATTAAAAAAAAAATTGATTTAAATATATGATTTTCTTTGAAAACAACTAATCTTTAAAACAAAAGGGAGGATTCAGCCCCCCTAGACAACGTGTCATTTAGATCAAGAAAAGATAACTCAATGTATGGAACTGACAGTTGTCACGTGATTAGCAACTGTCAATTCCATACATTGAGTTATCTTTTCTTATCTTTTCTTGAGCTATATGACACGTTGTCTATGAGCCAAATTTAATAAGTTGAATATGATATTACCGTATCGCTAAATGCTGAATCGTTGTCGGGTGAATCAGTCCTGTGGGATGTGATACCAGCAATAGATGTGCCATCGCTGCAATTGCGAGTGTGAGTTCTTCCAAAGCCAGTGTTGACGATCGGACGATTTTCAACTGCAAAAAAATATGATTAAATCAAAATATAATAAAACAAGAATACATCAGAGAATCTTCATTTTTATGTATATTATAATTCTATGATTTTTATACACAAACATGGTAAAGAACCTACCTAGTGTTTTTTTTTTGTTTGGCATATAATTAAAAAAAAAACAAAAATGTTAAATATGTTGTTTCATGTGATAGAACATCATCTGTTGCCCACAATAGAAAGCTATTCAGTTTAGTATACAATATTTTCAACAGAGAGCATTAGCATAATATATATGTTGTATGTACATATTATGATATGTAAAAATAATTAATATTAATATGTTAAAAATATTATTATTATGTGGTCACCCGATATCCATGTACCTTCCATTAATTGTACCAGTTGGGTGTGCCATGGAATAATATTATTGTTACAATAATGATTTAAGGTACCCAACTGCGTATAGTAAATATTATATTTTTGTGTGGTGGGTGCATGGATGTAGATGTAGGTAATGTATCAATATAATATTGTAAATCTCCAACCTCGAAACAGGCATAGTCCTAGTGAGGTTGGGATAGTATTTATAAATGATGTTATAAGTGTCGAGATGGTATAAGTAAATAAATTTGGATAGTTTATATAGCGCTGCGTGGAGCGTGAATAGTGGAGCGTGTGTCCATGTCAACGATACGCTGACAACACGGTTCCCTATTCATAAGGGGGTGAAGCAAGGCTGCGTATTATCCCCATGGCTATTCAATCTAAATATTGATCACTGCGTAAGAGCACTAAAGAATGAAAATATAGGCCTGACACTAAATACCTACTGTAAATGTACATGATTTGATGTATGCAGACGATAAAGTGGTGATTGCTGAATGTGCGGATGGGTTACAGTATTTAGTGAATAAAGTGTATGAAGGATGCTTGCAGAACGGACTGAGAATGAATGTGAATAAATCTAAGATATTGGTATTCGAAAAAACTGAAAGTATAACTCCGTGTAGAATAAAAGTAGAGAACGAATGGCTAGAACAAGTAGAGGAATATTTATACTTGGGGAGTATGTTTGAACGGAATGGAAGACCTGATAAAGACGTTGAAAGAAGAGTTATGGCAGGTAACAGAATAAACGGAGCTCTCAGACCAGTAATGTCCGATCCAAGCATCTCAAAGGAAGCCAAAATTGCCGTACATAATGCAATTGTAGTGCCCACTTTGATGTATGCCAGTGAAACATGGACATGGCAAAAGACGCATGAAAGTAGAATAAAAAATGAGGACATAAGGAGAGAATGCAAGATGAAGAAGAGTATAATAAATAAAATGAAAGTGAATTCCTTGAGGTGGTTTGGACATATTGAAAGAATGAATGATGAACGACTGACCAAAAAAATATACATGGGTGTAAGAGATGGAGTGAATAGCAGAGGCTGCCCCAGAAAGGGATGGCATGACCATGTGAATGATATTTTGAAAGAAGGAAATATAAGAAGCTTGAATAATCGACGAGCATGTATGAGACAATGCATGGATGTAAAGAAAGCTAGGAATGTATGCAAAAATAGAGTAGTATGGCGCTCGGTTCTCTCTGCTTACCCCGTAAGGGATATGGCGTGATGGTATGTATGTATGTATTATATAGCGCTGCTGACGTGAATATCTCACATTGAGTAATTTGCAGAAAATTGTGTAAAATTGACGAACCGGATTGGGATGATCTTTTGTTGGCGGCTGCGCTGGACGCTATGGCACACTCCTCGTTGCATCTGGTCTCCAGCGCGCAGAGCTCACCGAGTATAGCGTCGAGGTCCACATCTTGAGAGTCTTCCAGGTTGGCCATGGAGAAGCGGTAAGAGTCGATACGCGGCACCGCTATCTCATGGGATAGAGGACGCAGGATCTGTTGCTGGGTGGATTCGCTCGTCGTGGAAGATACACTGTCGAGACCCTGGGAAAACAGAAAAGAATATTTTAATATTAAACAATTCTATAATCATATTACTTAAATTAAGCATGTATTTATACACATATTCACATATTCACCCACACATTTCCAATCTTTCTAGATATCTCTTTCACACACACACATATACATTGTTACTCTTCTCTCATGTGCACACACATTAATTCACAAATTTTTTCATTGTTTTTTGATATTAGGTATAGTACGTAAGAGGTACATGTCATATTTGTATTTTTAATTATTTACTTTTAATAATTGTATGCATGTACATACTGTGTGCTGTCCTTTGTAAAATAAAATAAATATATATGGATACAATGAAACATATAGAAGTATGTACTATAGTTTTGAAACATATATAGATGGTGGAAGAGAGATTGTAGATGAAAGCAATCAAAGACATTCATACAGGGCTTATGACCTGGCATCAGCTGGCTTTAATGATCACTTTATGCAATTGCAACATTCACCAATTCAAATGTCTTGGAGTGAATTTTCCCTGTGTGAGCTGTAAGTTGAAGCTTATATTTATTAAATCAAGGTGAAATTGAACATATTGGTGTTCTAAGTGGCCATCTATCAGACACATCAAAAATTAATATTTATTATCATTTTTATTTGAAACACAGAGAACCGTAATGTCCCAAGCGACCTATGGGAAGCTTTGAGTTTTTGGACCAAAGGTGGCACTGCAGATCTGACAAATTATGACATTCCTTATATTGAAAAATCGTTTCAATAATATTCTTCAACATAATTTACAAAGATAGTAATTATATTGCAAAGTGTAATTGAAGTATAATTATGCAATTTTCTTCAACATGTTTAATATTTTGTATTTGAATTTAAATAGGTATTGGCAAATATATTGCCAATATTTGGCAGAGTGGGGAGCAGTTTGCGCACCTCCAACCCAGCACAAAACCCAATATTTGTATAATTTGTAAATCTACAAAATCTACATGCATAATTATTGCATATAAAAAAATAAATTAAACGGAAAAGAAAAACACTATTAAATAAAATAGAATAAAAAAATAAAACAGAACTTATCAAAATAAAGATGTAAATATATAAAAATACAAAACATATGACGATAATCCACACTCAAAAAATATTTATTATTAGAACGGGTGGTTGTACAGGTAGATGCTGTGTACATAATATATGAGAAATCATTTTTGTCTCGAAAATAACTTCCTTATATCTACAATCAATTTTCAATTAGGTTTTTAATATATTTTTTAAGTAAATACTGTTAACAAAATTTGACATAACTTTCAATAAATTTAATACATATCTTGGTATTTTTAATATTAATTTTAAAAAAATTATAATTTTCCGAATGTTGTAAAACTACAACATTCGAAAAACTGCCGATCGGTTCCAGTAACGTATGTAATTAAATTGTTTATAAGTGCAATTTTTATTAATGAGCAATAACAGAACTAGTTTTCGTAACGGCGATAGTAATTACTTACTGTCGTTAAAGTAGGAATATTTGAAGATTTTTTCAAACGCTCTTTTTTGCAAGTTTTCAACCTGTAAACCTACGTGTTTTGCAACGTTTGTTGGGAACTTAAGTATATAAATAATTTCACTGGATTATTAAAATATTTAATTTTAAATTGTCTACTATTTATTAAATATAAACAATATCGCTACCGCAGATATGCGAATTCAATAGGAAAATGATCAGGTGGTACATGACGTGATGGTATGCGTATAAGTATCATAATCAATTTTAATTATTGAAATTATAGAAATGAATTCGCGATCTTTAAAACATTAATTGCCATAATTTGAAATCCCGTTTTTATGAGATTAATAAACTTTATATGGTAGGTACTTGTAGTTTTGTTTTGATTGCGAAAAATCGTATCATGAATTGTGACGTTTTATTCCCTCTGCCTTATTACACGACGATTTATTTATACATACATACATACATACCATCACGCCATGTCCATTACGGGGTAGGCAGAGAGAACCGAATGCCATATCTTTCTATCCTGGCACACATTCATCGCCTCGTCAACATTCATGCATCGTCTCATACATGTTCGTCTATTGTACACGCTTCTAACATTTCCATCTTTCAGAATATCGTTCACATGGTCGTGCCATCCCTTTCTTGGGTGGCTCCGGCCTCTCAATCCAATCCTATCCGCATTGTATATTTTCTTCGTCAGGCGTTCCTCATTCATTCTACCCATGTGGCCAAACCATCTCAGTGTGTTCACTTTCATTCTATTAATGATATCTTTCTTCTTCTTACATTCTTTCCTTATGTTCTCATTTATTTATCTGTGTTAAATAAATCGATAGGAATAATAATTGATATTTCCATAGTAAAACTTGCAGGAACTTTGACATTTTAACATTTAAGTATGATTTATAGATAACTGGCAAAGAAATTTAATAATTTATTAGTTTATTACTATTACTAAACCACAAAACCAATGTCCTATGAAGAATATAAGTTCAAGTTATGCTTTCCCGATACCATTATTTAACTGTTGTCTTTTCTCTCAGCTTCGTTAATATATTCAGATATTAGGCACCATATTAAATTATTAAATTATTTTAACAAAAGGCGACCGTTTTCATTATATAAATATTTTTAGATAATCCGAGAATTGGGAGTGTTAAAAGTCGTCAGGATTAACTGTAGCAATTGGGAAAGTTTCTAGTGTAATAATCATAAAGTAGAAAATCGAGTTCGTAAAAATATATAAGACGCAGTATATAGAAAGACAGCAAAGTAATTTTGTAACAACAACAAAACTCAACCAACATTAATTATATTATACGGTTTCTTTCATCAAAGTAAAATAATAATATTTAATTAAAATGGATTTAGAAGTAATACCGTGATGAAATACGCAACTAAATATAAAATATATCAACTGAAATAAAGATTGAATAATAACTTGTACCTACTCGTTAATAAATAATAATAATAATAATAAATTTGGATAATTTATATAGCGCCGTTTTTGTGAATATCTCACCTCAAGGGCGCTGAAAAATTGATTACGTTGTATCATTTTAGCTCTGGTAAGATTTGCGAAAAAGGTGCGTTTTGAGTTTTTTTCTGAAAGAAGAGATATTTTCGGTTTGTCTGAGGGTATGTGGGAGCTTATTCCATGCATTTGGTCCTGCCACAGCAAATGCACGATCACCGAAATTAGTTGTGTGCACTCTGTTTATTTCAACTAATTTCCCAACCATGGATGAAGAAGCTGAACTAAGTGATGATTGTCTGTCATTTATTGAAAGCGGAATGCACAGTTCGGAGAGGTAAGTAGGAGCCATACCACGAAGTTCTTTAAAGATTATGAGACAAAGCTTATATTTAGGTATCTATGTAGTGTGTATTATTTACTTTAACATTCTTTTTGGCTTAACAATATCACAACAAAAATTTACATGATATATGATGTTTACTAATAATAACATTTTTGCAATACCTCATCAAAAAGATACATACCATCACGCCATGTCCCTTACGGGGTAGGCAGAGAGAACCGAACGCCACTTACTTCTATCTTGACATACATTCATCGCCTCGACAACATTCATACATCGTCTTATACATGTTCGTCTGTTGTTCACGCTTCTAACATTTCCGTCTTTCAAAATATCATTCACATGGTCGTGCCATCCCTTTCTTGGGCGGCCCCGGCCTCTCAATCCAATCCTATCCGCATTGTATATTTTCTTCGTCAGGCGTTCCTCATTCATTCTACCCATGTGGCCAAACCATCTCAGTGTGTTCACTTTCATTCAATTAATGATATCTTTCTTCATCTTACATTCTTTCCTTATGTTCTCATTTCTTACCCTGTCATACATCGTTCTATTGCAGATTCTTCTTAGCGATCTCATTTCAACAGCATTTATTCTGCTTTCGTGCGACTTCTGCCATGTCCAGGTTTCACTTGCATACGTCAACGTTGGCACTAAGATAGCGTTATGAATGGCAACTTTGGCAACCTTTGATATGTTGCGATCATTCATAACTGGTCTCAGTGCTCCATTCATCAAAAAGATCTTGTGAAAAAATCTTGTGCTTGATGAGGGAATCACTTGATAATAAAACAAAATTTGTTTTATTATCAAGTGATGAATAATAATATTAGAGAAAGTAAGCAAAACATGTAAAACATAAACAAAATTCAATCCAACGATGGGGCTCCCAAGAAAACGATGGCTTCTACCATGTGGACGATTTTCTAAAAGACGGAAATGTAATAAGTTAGAGTAACAGATGAACATGTATGAGACGAAGCGATGAATAGATAGAAAGTTGAGATAGAAAAATGTGGCTTTCGGTTCTCTCTGCCTATCCCGTGAGGGACATGGCGTTTGGTATGCATACATATATGATCTAATAGGTACCTATCTCACTTGCAACAAACTAACCATTGCACAAAATATAATATAAAAAAAACCTATTTTTATTCCAATTATAAAACATCCCTTAAAAAGGCGACGGTGCGAGCGTACCTATTTTTCAATTTGATATTCCTATTTTTCAATTTGATATTTTACATTATTACTGATCAAATCGTTTTCAAAGAAAAATAACTTAGATAGTTTGGATATTAATGAAGAAAAATATACCTTAACTTTTTAATAGTGTTATGTATAAATTCTTGTAGAAAAATACAACTCATACTCCGATTTTCAACGTTTATCTTATATTTTTAATAATCTATGAAATTGAAGAGGACAAAAATATCTGGAAAAATATGTCTAGATATTTGCATTCATGGTTCAGGTTTAGTAAAGAAACCTAAAAAAAACATTTATATTCCATTCAGCGCCATTCCGAAAATCCATTCAGCGCCATTGCGAAAATAAAGTTTTAGGGATTTCTTTATTAAAACTGAAGCATTTATACAAATGTCATGACATATTTTTCTTGATATAAAAAATATATTGCTCTACACCTAATAGTTTTTTTTTGATATATAAGATAAATATCAAAATCGGGCAATGCTTAATATTTTTCTACAATAATATAATATATACAGCATCTTGGTATGATCTTGAATCATTAAACGGCGCTATACAAATGACTTATTATTATTATTATTTTACAGCATATAATTAAAAAGTTAAGGAATATTGTTTTTTGTTGATATCCAAACAATCGTAATTATTTTATTCATAATCTATTTCAAATATAAAAATTGGTACGATGGCAGCAGGCGTCCGCTGAACATAACGGTCTCCGATCCGATATTTTAACAAAACATAATTCGGTATAGCATTTTAAAAGAATGTCCATGACTTTGCAGAAAATAAGTACATAGATCGATAGATACAAGAATATCCGTAATGTAGGCCAATAAATTGACAATCTACAATAAAGCAATAAAAAAACATTGGTAGTGTTTTTATGTTTATTTTATCTGGTAAAAATCTCCAAATAACACACTCCACAGATAGTCTTGTTTATCAAAGCTAATTTGAAATGGTGAATTTATAATAAATTAATATTTCGATTCGACGTAATAATGATTTAGGTACCTACATGGACCATTTTGCTTACAGCGGCGTTGTAGTGTGTAATTAAACGACGCCAACCACATTTTACGAAATGGAATGCGCTCTCGACACATAATAACATATAACCCTTTTATGGCAACAAATTCATAACGGCTATAATATTATTAATCAATGCTGCATTACAAAATACGACATTGAGACTATTTAGACATAGTCAAAACAACTGTCTTCTTCCTCGTTCAAACATGGCAATCTAAAATGCCCGCAGTTATTGTATTGTATTGTACCTACTATTTGATCTAAGCTACATAACGCACCTTTATTTTCATAGTGATACTAAACAAAAAAAAAAATATTTTTCACAATCAGGGATTAAAGTATCGGATTTCTTAATTTAATTTGAAAAAATACAAATCGCAATAATGCCAATTGGTGGTAAATATTTGAACTAGAGATCTGGGGGGGCAAGTCTGGTTGACCGTCGAAATCAAAACCCTCCATGTTTACCCATATCATGGATATAATTATTATCATATGGAGTTCTATACTATGCTATGATATTAAAGAACTCCATATGATATTTGTATCCATAATATGGGTAAACATGGAGGGTTTTGATTTGGACGGTTGACCAGACTTGGGCCCCTGATGTTTCTGTATTCAATAGATAGCGCTCATCTAAAATACATAGCAGCTGGTAATAAAAAATAAAAATTTACTTAATATTTACAATTTTGTACAGTGTCACTATGAAAATAAAGGTGCGATAAATAAAAATATTTTCATTCATACCACCATGAAAAATACCACAATGTGGGGTAACCAGCGGAAGGCGTCTGGGTGTGCATTACGCGTCTATTTTTAAAAGGCACCGCACTTAGACCCGGCTCCCGGCTACCCGGTTACCCGGCTCTAACTGGACACTCGAAAACAATAATAGAAAAGAGTGGAAGCACTATTCAATGCCGGTGCCTCACAGTTTAAAATATTTTCCTGATATTACATAATATTCCGATGTCGGAATATTATGCAATGTCAGCCCCCCCCCCCCAGACAACGTGTCATTTAGCTCAAGAAAAGAAAAAAAGAAAAGATAACTCAATGTACGAAAGTGAGAGTCGTCACATGACTGGCAACTGTCACTTCCATACATTGAGTTATCTTTTCTTGAGCTAAATTACACGTAGTTTAGGGGGGCAGGTTTGTTGCAAAAAATAAAAAAAATAGGGTTTCCGATACCTTAAATTACGTATAAACCGTTTTTAACGCACGTAACACGTACCCTACTATAAAGTAACTTCATAATGCATCAGGTGGTTTTAATATATTATAATTATATTATAAATATTATGCTTTCACTCACTAGATTTAGCGTTATATGCCCTCTTCAGTACATATCTGAAAGTGTGAATTATTCCTGAAGTTTAATATTTGTGTTTGTTGTATTTAGAACTCCATATAATAATTATATCCATGATATGGGTAATCGTAAGGGTTTTGATTTCGCCGGTTGGGCTATACTTGCTCCCCTGATGTTTATAATTTATGACATTGATATGCTGATTTTTACGAGGAAGTATAAAAGCAAAGTATCCTTGAAACGTTCACCAGGAATGAAAATATTAAGAAGTTTATCATTGAATTTGTATCGGAGTGATCAAGTGAAATACTTGATTAAAAAAAACTGTTCTCAATGACCGGAGAAAGATTACAGAATAAAGACTAGGTACCTATTATTTTGTTTTTACTTTGACATTTTATTGCGCCACTTGATGTTCAAGAGTCGAGAAAAATAAACATAAACACACACCTAAACTACGGTGAAGAAATAATCTTTAAGTACCTATAAGTAATCAAATTTTAATTAATAAATACCAAATATACAAAAAACAAATATTGGACCAACCACGACGTTTAGACCGCACAGAGGACATCGAATTCAATCCTTCATTCATACCATCACGGCATTACACCACGATGTGGGATAAGTGATAAGTGACAAGTGTGCGTTACATACCAGAATCGTCTCACTTAAAAACGCAACATTCAGATATTGTTGCTTGTTGTATTTTCGATTACTCGGATCTTACGGGACACTTGAAAACGATGATTAAAAAATAGTGGAAACACTATTCTAAGCCGGTAGGTGCTTCAAAACATAGTAATAGCAAATTTAACAGTAGGCACACCATACACTTTACACACAAAACCTTAATAAAATGAACTAGGTCTACCTTCGTGGCTCAGATATGAGTCTTGAGACAAAAGTTTCGGGTTCGATTCCTATGATAAATAGATAAGATAGACATACATAGCTAAATATCTCCAAAGTCTCCAGAATGTGGCAACTTGTTATTGGGTGCGTGTTAAATTAATATTTGACATAGTACATGTTGGTTGCCCGAGAAGCAATATAATATATGTACATGTAAAAGGTATAAATGAAAACACTAATTTGTTTAAGTTTCACTATTTGATTTAAAACTGGCACTCTGACGATGATCTTCAACAGGTCGATACCGGTCAGTGCCAGTTTTAAATTAAACAGTGAAACTTAAACAAATCAGTGTTTTCATTTATACCTAGTATAATGGATCAGTTTCACCACCAATTATCGGTCGACAAAATTAACAAAAAAAATAGGTATATGTAAAAAATAAAATACCTACTTGTTACATTCATGTATAGTTCTCATAAAACAGCTTTAAACTGTCACGTGGGTGCACAGATCGCATATTTGTGTCTTTGCTTGTTTGGTATAAGTTTGGTGGAATCTATACTTTATAATGTAATATATCTAATAATGACAGCAGAGATTAGGTTAACTTTGTAAGAGCGGCTACTACACAAACGCAGACGCATATCGCACCATTACATCTTACTACAAAACAAATCGTTCAACTTGTTAATAAATTGTAAATTACACTTGTCTCGAACAGATGAAAATAATAATATTGAATTTGTTATTCTAAGACGGAGTGCTTCTAGTCTTAATTTATATATTGTATGATTGAAGGATATTATGATGTATAATTACGTTCGTAAGGCGATATTTGTATGTCGGTGCAAAATCAAAGGAAAGAGATAATAATGAACTATGCTAGTCATACAAATTCCGAAAAAAGAAACCAGAATTGAGATGGCGAGATCCAACTTCTACAAAATGAAAATACTGCTGTGTAACCGAGATCTCAAGCAAAATATTTATAAGATGGAGAGCGTTTAGAGGCTATATAGTAAATTTTCAAAAAATCTTTTCACCAGAACCATCAAAAGATACGTCTTCAAAATAAACGACAGTTTATTTTTACATCGTAATTCTATTGCGTGAGTTTTTTGAAATTTGTATTTGTTTAATACTTGTCTTGTAAAATTACATAATCTTAATATCTATAACCATTTTGTTTTTTATTAACTTTAAAAAAGTACAAGGTCTATGAAGTAGATTTTTACTTCAACCGAAAGACACATGAAAATCTACCAGCTGAGTTATTTACTTTTTTTAATATTTTAATAAATATTCTTGCTATTAAAACAAAACCTTTAAATTTTACCTTTTCTTCACGAAAAAATATTGTATATCACTGAGATGGTGATTACAATATCTTTTCGTGTCTTATATGCGTATGCCCAAGATATATTCATACGTGTTACCAGTACTGTTGTATGGAGTGGAAGGTTGGACTCTCAAAATCACAACAATAAATAAAATTGAAGCGTTCGAGACGTGGCTATACAGAAGTTTGATGCGCATCTCATGGGTCGATAGAGTCTCAAATGAAAGAGTTTTAAATATGATGGAGAAAGAGAGTGTTGCTGAGCACTGTCAAGAGACGCAAAGCCGCATATTTTAGCCACATATTCTGTGGAAGATGTAGATGGAAGACGTAGTATGGGGAGTAAAAGAATATCGTGGCTTAAAAATCTCGGGCAGTGGTTCGGGTTCGAACATTGTACAGTTCATTAAATTAAAAAGACTGCAATGGTTGGACCATGTCCACAGGATGAGTGATGATCGTACTGCCAACAAGGTTTTAAACACCACACCAGACGGAAGAAGAAGCAGAGGCAGACCAAAAATGAGATGGCTGGACGATGTGGAGGCTGATGTACGAGCGCTGGACCTCACCAACTGGAAGAGAGCTGCAGAGTGCAGGGAGGAATGGCGACGGATTCTGAAGGAGGCCAAGGCCCACAACGGACTGATGATGAGTGGTTCGGGATTCCGGATGCGGCGTTAGTAATTAGGTTGGCGCAATATCGGGATGAGTTTGGTGTGATGGTTAGGACGGGACGGGACAAGCAGAACCATTATTATCCGTAATACATCATAGTAATATTTTTTATTTTTTTTTATTTTATTTGAAAAAATGGGCAATGTACAATAATATTTTTTTAAACAATTATAATAAATAAGAATAGCAACATAAGTAATTGTAACTTAATCAGCCCACCTTTGATTTCATGGTGCATTGTACTCACTACCACTACTGGTAATAAAAAAAAAATATATATTATTCCTGTCTAACGTGGCTCCTGAAAAGAGTCCTGGACATACAGAATATGTCCAGGAACCTGATCTTTTCCAAATTATTATACGTGGTAAGGCATCGGTACAATGGCGAATTTTGAGCGGCATTAGTGTTTTTTTTTGTCTAAAAAGAAAGTTGAGGTGTGTCTTGTTCGTCTGTTTGGTATGTTGAAGTTAATAATTTTCAGAAGGTCTGTACAGTCAATATTGAAGTTTATTATGTCATAAAGGTACATTAAGTCTGAGGTCCTTCGTCTTGTCTGTAAAGTCTGCAAATCATGTTTAATATGATGTTCTAAGGAAACTGGATTCTTGATCGAACTCCATAATAGTAAGTCGGTAAAAAATATTTTTTAGATCCAATGTTATCATCGTTTGACATAAGTTTCATTCATATCATCATGAGACGTGTTCGTTCCTATCTGTCTATCTCGTGAGGGGCATGGCGTGATGGTATAACATAATGGGGTGCACAAATAGTTATATACAGAGATAATATTATGACATCTAAACGTGCGTTTTTTTATTAGTTTATTCATAAATACAACAGCTGATTACATTTATTTATTTAGTTGCTTCTCGGGCAACAGGTACTATGTCAAATATTAATTTGACACGCACTCAATAACATGTTGCCACATTCTGGAGACTTACGATATTAATCGTCTCACAAATCCAGACTGAAAACACAATTAAAAACTGTGTCTCCACCGGGAATCGAACCCGGGACCTTTGGATCAGCAGTCAGATAGGTACCTAACCAACTGAGCCACGAAGGCCGACAAACATTGTTGTTACATTGTTTAAGATACATTAGAGTAAGTTTTTATTTTACATATATCGCCAATTACAATTAATAAAAGATAAAGATGTTCTTAAACTCTAATACACAATCCAACAATCCCCTCCTCAATCAATAAAGATCCCTCCTCCTCACCTCACCCTGAAACAAACTCGTTTACTGTATTTGTGCATATCTTTGTTATTATTTTATCCATCTTTTTAAATTTTCTTTTTTTTATTTTCTTATGAATTTTTCAGCTGTGTAGTAAATTATTGTATAATCAATAATTTAAATTGAAGAAAGCACTTTTGGCTCAACTTTTATACAATAAATGTAATGTAAAATAAATAAATTATAGCTGTAGCTTTCTGAGAGAAAATAAATAAATAAATAACTTATGCTAAAATAAAATGTATTAAATCCTAGGTATTGCATTTATATTTTTAATATTTAACTTGGTATAATTGTCATGAAATGTTCTATAATTATAATTTATAATGAATTGAAAAACATTTTATAACGATTGTACATTATTAATTTGTTGTGGTGATGTAGTCATTACAATAATAATCTTAAAAATGGTCTTGAATGTTCTTGAATGAAGAAACAGTTACCGGTACAAAAAATTCGAAACAGTTACCGGTACAAGTAAAATCGTAAACAAAGTATTTTTATTCATTATAATATTGATAAACAAGCAAGTACATACTACAAGAGGCACATTAAAAATAACAACAAACACAATATATTGTGATAAATAATATGAAATCACACTCACTCAATAGTTACGTTAATAGTCATGCAGTTGTCAATGTACACAAAACGATAAAATAATACTAGTCACAACCGGGAAATTAGTCGACAACTATTATTAACTGTATGAAGTATTATTTATATATAAGAGAAAAATTAAATTCCACACGATTTGATACAGCGCTCGACGTTATACTTGATATTGTCAGAGTTGAGTCTAGTATGAGTTAAACTGTGTATGATTACTGATTACCGATAATAAATAACATTATTAAACGGAGAAACTCCTAACAAGATAGACAGACGGTAGCGACTGGCATCTGATACGGATTCTGGAACGACGGCAGTCACACAGTTCACACTCATGGGGGAAGGAACGCTATTTAACTCGTACGAAGCAGATATGTGTGACAGATTGTCTTCTCATTCCCGCCATCCCGGAATGCGGACGATTCCCGCGGGAGAGAGAGGGATAGTGGGTGAAACAGTCTCTCAAAATGCTGCCCCCCGATCACTAAAACACACTTTCAGGATTATAAGGTCGAATTTCCCGCGCGGATCTCGCGCCGGGCAATATGTAAAGGAGTACAAAGTCTTGTGATATAATACACCAAATGCGACTCAACTATAGCCCCGGTGCGGGACTGGTCTTTTATTTGTATTTATAAGTTTACTAAGGGAACACTGAATATTATAAGCACGTGAGAAGTGACGCTCAGTCGTTTACAACTTGGGATATGGCCGTAAACTTATTTACTACGAGGGACCTAACGTTACATACTTCTCTACAGAGAAATTTATTTTTGTAATTAAATCGAGTATAGGTGGGTACCTACCTACACGGAACAGGACGTGAAAGGTATTTTTAAAACAGAATCCAACCACGGAATTAAGTAGTAAATTAGGTACACGCCTCCAATATAAATACATTCATCCTTGTTATACGAGTCTCGTTTTGATAAAGAAGTAGCAAATACTGAACTCATCTTGTTTAAATAGAGATAAAACAAGAACCATAATATTATTTAAACTGAGAAAGTCAGGCAATATGTCATCATTACAAGCACTTGCGCAACGTTCTTCCAAAAATGGTTTTTATACAGATCCCTTATCAATTTTTAAATCAAAAATCAACGTTTAAAATATGAAATCAACTAAAAATAAATATTCAAACGAATTCAAACTACAATGCCACGACGATTAAAGGTCAATATAATTATATAAATTAAAAAATAGAGATAAATCAAGTCTTTAAAACAAGAAAATATATAAATTTATTATAGCATTTAGTATAATGATATCAATTACCATACTTATTTATATAATAAAACTGTACCATAATATTCATATATGTAATAAACAATTATATCAAACTATGCGCGACAGCGTCGAAATTATAATAATTATGATACGGCAAGTTTTTATAGTAAGTAATATTCTAATATAATTATAATATGGTTACATGAAACTGTTAGGGATATGTATTTGAATAATGCGTTTGTTTATAAAACATATTTATTTTATAACGTATTGATTAATAATTGACTTATTGTTATTATTTATTTAGTAAAATATCCATTATAAATAAAAAAAAATTAGTGTCAAGACTAGTCTTTTCTTGGTAATGTCCTTGTAGGACAAAGAATCAAATAGAGAGTTTTCCATTTAATATTATCAAATCGAACATTTTATGATCCCATTTATACCAATAAGCAAACAATAGATTTTTTTCTCTACTGGGAGTCGATCCTAATTTTTCCTCTCCTATCTTTATACATGCAATTATTCTGTACCTACGTGTGTATGTCACTGAACTCCTAAACTGCTGGACCGATTCTGATGATTTTTTTGTTTAGATTCACAAATCGAATCAATAATTGTATCGGTGGAAATAAAAAAAAACAAGTGTTTAGTAAATTTTTATGTCATAATTCTTCTGTACGTGTGTATGTCACTGAGCTCCTAAACGACTGGAACGATTTTGATGAAATAGGCACGACAACGTTTGTCGGGTCCGCTTGTAATATACATTCAAATATCGTCTCAGTTGAGATATAAAGTTTATCAAAAATAATGAAATCAATTGTTCGCGTGTACAGTAAAGGTTTTTAATTCTATAATGATTTGCCAGAATGAGTGAAGGAAGTCTTGCCGCTTTTCGTCGCCTATCACGGAAAAAAAAATTCAAAACATTTCTTCAGTCAAGAATATTTTTTCATATATAACGAAAAAAATATTCTCTCAAATTAAGATTTTTTGTTTTATCTCAAAACAATATTTTCTTAATTCAAATAAATTTGTTTGAATTAAGAAAATATTGTTTTGAGATAAAACAAAAAATCTTAATTTGAGAGAATATTATTTTCGTTATATATGAAACAAATTTTCTTGACTGAAGAAAACTGTTTTTTCTGTGTAGGTTCCGAATACAAAAGTGCAATGTTCATTTAATATATTATGTGTTTTTTTTATTTATCTGTATTTTGCAATGTCGTTGAATAAATATAAATTAAAAAATACATACATACTTCAAGTCGTGTGTTGGACACAATATTGTTAAACACGTAAGTACATATTTGTGGAGTCGAAACATGTGGGAAAAAGATCGTGACAATCAATTCAAAGTGAAAATTTTGAATGCGTCTGTCCTATCTCGTTACTACCGAGTGGTCCATTTCATTCTATCCATTTACAATAATGTAGTAGATATGTACTGAATACCTAACTGTTACTATAAATAGGCTCCGACTATTCGATATATACCTACATTATACTATAATAACTATGTAGGTATATAATATATCGTTGGCATCGGATACGGAAAACAAACAACAAAACAATATGTACTTACTTTGTATATAAGTATATATGTATATTATAATATAGAAAGGAAGGTAGCTAAAGGTAGGTACTCACACATTATTTTTGTCAAAGGCTCAATGTTTGTGCCATACAGAATAGTCAATGGACTGGGCTGCATTCAGATAGAACACTCGACGTCGAGTGTCGGATGTACCTGAAGTCGCCGATTATGGCGTTTTTCATACCAATCTCACTGAAGGCTTTCGAGCGGCATTTCAATCCGATGGCAGCATTGGGCGCTTTAAATGTCATTTATCATTATTCGTCCTTTTCATCATGACTGAGGATAGCGGCTGTAGTCCGTGGCCACACGTATGGCCCGCCTACATGCCAATCTGTTTTGGGCTGAACGCAGAGCACCAGTCACCGAAGACCCCATTGTGGACTTAACCAAATCGCTCCATCTGGTCGGTGAGCGACCACTAGATCTCCGTCCTTCCACGCTGCCCATCACATCAAGCTTCTTCAGGCAGTCTGTTCCCTTCTGGCAATGTGTCCAAAGAATTGAAGGATACGTCTGTAATATATCGTCGATAGACGATCCTCGATCTTCAGCTCGTCTAGAATTGACACATTCGTTCTTCTGGCTGTCCATGGGATGCGCCACATACGCCTCCAGCACCTCATTTCGAAAGCATCGATCCTCTATCGGTCTGACTCCCTAAGTGTCCATGTTTCCACACCATACAGGAACATCGAGAATATCAGAGCCCTGATGAGTCTAGCCTTTGTGTTTTTTGTGATGGTCCTGTCCTTCCACATTCTTGTGAGCTTTCCCAGTGCTCCCTTTGCCATGGCGATGAGTCTTTTCACTTCCGCTTCACAACCACCGGTGTCACATATGTTGGAACCCAGATAAGTCATGTACTATCTCAAGATGATTTATAGTTTATTGGGGAAGTTTACATGCTCTATCAATTACCATCAGTTTGGTTTTGCATTCGTTTGCATCGGTTTGCATTGGTTTTGCATCATACATACATGTGTCTTTTTAGGATATATTTTCATATTAATACAATAGTTGGTTAGTTGAGTAAATCATGCTCTCTAACCTTTTATTGGCAACTTTTGATAAATATTAGTATTAATTTAATCACTTTGTGAATGTATGTTGTCATAAGTTATAATGTCAACTGACATAACAGACACCACAAAAAAGACGTAATCTTACCACAGATAAAATAGAAGTCAACAGATACTATGACTGACCTTCAATCTGAACGCGACAGCGTCTTTAGAGGGTCTGGTAGCGGTCATTCTGAACGGCTTAGTCACATTAATGTTTTCGAACGCTTCTTGGTGTAAAACCTTCAAATTTTACATAAAGTAACGGAAAACATTGTAATAATAATTTTTGACAAACTGTATACCTCAATGGGAACGAAGTTGGAATATCTATATATTTAGATGAGAACCAGGAAATCAGGCACATAATTTGTAGGTGTCCGATTTATGTTTTTTTGATTTTGGCTGGTTTATTTATTTTTGTTTATTAAATATAAACTAATAAAAAAATATAAAGCAAGACTACTGAGTATGCGTATTACAGTAAGCTGTTTAGAAAAATAAATTACTTCATAGTAATTATCATTACAGATTTAGTAAGAATTAAGTAAAAAAAAAAAGAATTTGGATAGTAGGAGAGGAAATTAGAATTTGGTGTTAATAGATAATCTTTGTGCTCTCACTCTAGATGTGTGTGTCAAGAGAGAAGAGTGTAGAATTGTAGTCTAGTCTCGGTGAATACCCCGAATGGAGTATAGGCATTGTATGGTTGTCGAGTTTATATATAATTATTAAATTCTTCAATTAGTTATTCGCATAATAATGTCTATCTATTGATGTGGTTAATAACTAAAGCTTTTTTGTGGTTGCCTTTTGCCGCTTGGGCAACAATTCAATACCTTTACAAATAAAGGAATTGTGATAATTTAGACTAGATCAAATTATGCGTAGTTTATTCATTACGTATAAACCGTAATTGAGAAAAAATATTGAACTAAATACTAGAATTACGATTAAAAATCTAAAAAAGTCATAAACGGCATTAAAGTTTTTGAATCAATATTATTATCTATTTAATGATGTATTTATGTATAGATTTAAAAAAAACAAAATTGTTGTCAAACTAAAGAAGGTACCACGTTTAGTTAGTTACATCAGGAAGACATGAATTAAATTCCACGAATTTCTACTCCCAATAAAGCATAATCATAGTCAACTGCTATTTTGGCTGTCTATCTTCTTAAAAGGAGTCGCATACATTCTTTATACTGAATTTCTGTAGTGATGAATATTGTGATATTTTTTCTCCTATTTCGTTTTATTTTTTCAATATTGAAATACTAATAAAAATAAATGCCACTCACACAAACGCTTAAGATTTAGTATAAAACAGCACATAATTTTAAATTTATTAATTTTCATATATAAATTAAAAAATGGACTATCACCGCGATATTTGCAAAGAAATGTTCTGTATAATTTCGAAGTTCACAGAAGTTGGAGGGACTTTAGACTGCCTCAGACTAACCTAGCGGGTAAGTACACAAAATACTGAGTATTACAAAGTACATCAACTGTTTAAAGATTTGCCAGAATGTGTGAAGGAAGCATCTGGTCTTGCCGCTTTTAGTCGCCTAAGTGTTCAATACATAAAAGAAAAGTTCTTTTAAGATACCTATTGTGTGCTTCCTTTGTGTTTTTGTGTAAATTTGAATATTTTCTTGTTTTTTGTTGTTTTTATATATTTCATACTGTGAAGACATTTTATTTTTTCAACTTGTAAATATGCTTATTAGTTATACTAGATGTAAGAAAATGCATTTATTTTTTACATCTAAATAAAATATACATACATACATACATACATATATGCGTGCATCTACCATGATCACAATGAATTATTTATGGGATAAGTGTGAGTTAAAATTAACAACACAATGATCGGGCTTCGAATAGAAATATTCACTCATCCTTTTTATGGTCAAATAATAATTGTAGGTGTTATGCAGCAACGCTATGCCGCAATATTATAACAATAGCTTCCGTCACCTGACATAAATCATGTACTATAGCTACATAAGGTGTCACATGCATATATATTTTTTTCTTTGATGACCATTATAAGGGCAATATGATTCTTTCCTGTCAATGTGCAATTTAGAGGTTAAGGAAATGACAAGCAAATTTCCTCCCATCGCCATATACGACCATTAGGCACACACGTGCTGTTGTCAATACGAATATGATTGATCATCTTCATAGAAAACATTCAACTACCTACTGTGCGGCGAAGCCATTAGTTCATAAATATGTCGTCGACTATCATTACAGACTAATACAGAAGTAACACACTTATATAATAAAGTAAAATAAACAAGATATAAGTATAAATAATAAAATCAAAGACGGTGGAAGTTATTTTATAAATTTAATTACAATTTTATCTGATAACGAAGATGATATAAACAGCTTGACATGACGCCTTGTATAAACAGATTTTTAAGAGGGTCTTCCTGCAACATAGCTGAGCATGGTCCTTTTGAATCAGAAAAGTTGTTTTTCTTTTCATTTGTTGATATACATATGCCTATTTATTTATATGTAAACTTCTTTTCGTCTCAATAAATGTTTATTTATTTATATAACGCAGGGAAAAAGAGGTGTGGGTAGGCCGATGGATGGACGGAATCGGGAAGGACCTTCAGATAGCCGGTGTGCGGAATTGGAGAGAAAAGATCATAAATAGGGTGCAATGGAGACGATTCCTTGAGGAGGCCAAGGCCCGTCCTGGGCTGTGGAGCCACTGATGATGATGATGATATAACGCTAAATCTAGTGCCTGAATACATTACGTATTAAAACCGTATAATACACGAAGATAGTGTTAGTTAATACAGGTAGCTATTATAACCTGTGCGTAAGAAAGGGTTAATATGTGATTTAAATTATCGGATGCTTTTCAAAATATGTTGATTTATTGCATTTTAAGAATAAACGTGTCTTAGAAATAATACTCTTCGGTAAATAATAAATAATCGTACAGTAAATAAATATAATTATATTCTACCTTAGCGAAATTACCATTCCTATCGCAGTATACCGTTATTTTTACAATTCGTTTTCTTCCGGAGTTTAGCCGCTAAGGTTAAACTACATATTAAGGCAAAAAAGCACGGGTTGTTGACACTGTACTATGTAGCAATGAACATTAATATTTAATAATTCATTTCGGTTGTCATTGTAAAACCAAATTCGGAGTTATTAAAACCGATATTCTTGTATTAAGCTCGCTGTACAAAATGCAATAGTCGTCCCAACAATAATGAATGCTAGTGAGACATGGAGATGGCAGAAGACGCATGAAAATAAAATTAACGCTGTGGAAATGAGGTCCCTAAGACGAATGTGTGATAAAACGATGTATGATAGGATAAGGAATGTGGATATCAGAGGATAATGCAAGATTTCAAGAGATATTGTGAGTAGAATGAAGATAAATGCTCTGCGATGGTTCGGACATGTAGAGAGAATGAACGATGAACGCCTGACAAAGAAAGTATACAATGCTGAAAAGAGTGGAATGAGAAGTAGGGGCTGGCCTAGGAAGACTTGGCATGATTATTCATTCATTCATACCATCACGGCATATCCCACAATGTGGGGTAACCAGCGAAAGGTGTGCGGGTGTGCATTGCCTTATAAAAGGGAGCAAAACATATCTGTGTATACCCACACACCAGTCTCGTCTCACCTAAAAAGGCACTATATTCAGAATGGGTGGTGAACCTCATTGATGAACTATGTGAAATGTTATAGTTGCCTGTTGTATTTTCGATTACCCGGCTCTTACGGGACACTCGAAAACAGAGCGGTTAGCACGCTGGGCTTGTAATCCAGTGGTCGCGAGTTCGAATCCTGCCTCGACCGATTTCGCTCACCTATAGCACAAGCATTCACTTGCTTATTTTAGGGAACGTAGGAAGATGTATATGTACTTGTTTAACAAGGACATATTCATTTTTTTTATAAAAAAAATAAATAATAGAAGAGTGGAAGCACTATTCGAAGCCGGTGCCTCACAGCTTCAGCTTGATAACGGTAGCTAAAATGTCAGAACACCTCTATCGTTCACTTTAATTTTTTTTTTTTTTTTAATTTTTACTTTATTTTTCCATATATCTCAGAAACCATAAAAGCTAGAACGCTGAATATTGGTATGGCATGATTATGTACGTATATAAATGAGCTTCTGAATTTGATTTAATAATACCCGGTGGAGTTCTACAAAATAAGTGCCGTAAACATTAAAAAAATAAATAAATTAACATTCGAATATTGGCACAATATGGCGATATCTTCCATAAAATAAAAAATTGTTAAATATTTTGAAGGATCTATAAAAAAAGTTCGTAATATAAAAGCATATTTTCGGCTAGATATAAAGAAATCATCAAAAAATATGATAAATTAATGTGATATTCAGAAAGGTAAATTTATTTTTATCATTTTTTGGATACAATGAGTAAGTATGTCAGAGGGTCATTCAAGGTGGCGCCAATAACTGAAAAGCTGAAGGAAAGCAGGATGAGATGGTATGGTCACGTGATGCGCAGAGACGAAAATTATTCAGTAAAGAAAGCGCTCAACATCCCATTTAGACGTAGGGGTAGAGGCAGACCCACAGCAACATGGTGGTCCAGTATTGAGAAGGAGCTGGCGGCTCAGAGTGATCCCGTTGTGACAACCCAGGACTGAAGATCCTGGCGCTTACGTACAAGGAGGCCCGTTCCAGGATAAACCGGGATAGAGGGGCAGGAAAAAGAAGACAATTTTTTTGGATACAACAGCTTAACCTAATTTTACAACAATAAACAATAAATTAAATAAATTTTAACAACGCCAATAGCTGCATCCATTATACAAAAAAAATATATCATCTAAAAAGAGGCAAGGAGTAGACAAGAAGTAAAGGGGGAGGGAATAATTAATTGTTTCCAAAATAATATAACACGCAATAACAATGTGCATATAAAAAATTAATATTTTGAAGTATAAGTAACACAAATGGAAAACGGATGTTGGTTTAGGCAAATATCGGAAAGTAAATTCTAGGTAGTGAATGTCAATATTGGCAGATTTATAAAAATATGGAAGTTCCAATTGGTTTATTTATTTATTCCAGGGGCAAATACAGTCGTATAAAATATACAAAAAAAATACATCATGAAATAAACACGAACACATCAATTACATTTTCTCCACAGATGATCTATTAAATATAAAATTTTGTCAATGGTATTTTTTGACAATTTTTAACATGTAAATAGAGAGAAAACCTGAACATACTATGTGTGTAAGAGAAAGTACTGTAAGTGCCTGATTTCCCACTTCTTCTATAAATACCCGTTTCGTGTCTATTGACATATTAAAAAAATGTTAAAACGAGTGGGTTGTGGCCAACGCTAAACTACTCACAAACAAGTCATTCTATAAAGTATTTAAATATTGTACGGAAAATATTCAGCATTTTCATGCAAAGAGTTTTTTTTAATTATTTTTATTTAAATATTTTATTATGAAAACTTGATATCTCTTCAATGCCATTTTATAAAAGTAATGTGCCTTTTTAACAATTTTAAAATAAAAATTTCAAATTTTAAGGTACCTGAGCTTGGGGTCTAAGTGAGTATTAGATATACAAATTTGCAAAATTTGAATAGAATCGAATAAGTACTTGAGTCTATAATCGATAAAGTAAAATGAACACGCCGTACATAGCACACACACACAGATTCATTGTGATGAAACTTTCAGAATTCAATCTCAGCATGATACTAGTTGATAATCTGCAATAAAAAATAGCCTTAAAAATTGCAAAATCGTAACTCCCCACTCTACATAATATATTATGTAAGTAAGTACTTAGTATTTTCAAACTGGGAGAAACTATTGTAGCTTCCGCATATTACGTCTTATTCCAAAAATATGAACGTACTTTATAGAGCAATTTATTGCACTGTCCTTAATTTGTCGAAAAATCTTGGGGTGGGAAGAGTTTAAAATTCTAGACGGATGGTGAATTTGTAAGAATCAAGATAAATTAATGTATAATATCCCAAGATTACGTCTGCTACGAGTGTATCAACATACATACATACATATGCATGTAATAGTTGAATGTATCGTATATGTATGTATGTATGTACATTATGGTAATTGTCTTTTAGATGACTTAGATTCAGCGTAGGCGGAAGGCAGGGAACTAAAAGTTTCCTTTATTAAGAGTCATCATTCAATCCGGGTCGCTGGATATTTGCACACTGACGATCAAACTATCAAGTACACACATTGTAAAATTTTATACGATGGACTTAACTAAAAGTGCAATAAGAGGCTACAGTAGACTATATATATAGTATATTTTGAAAATAATTTACCCAGTACCCTCAAAAGATACCTTTTTGAAATCAGAAACAGTTTGTATATACATATTTATTCTATAGCATGAGTTTTATGGAATTTGAATTTGTTTAATACTTTTTCTCGTAAAATTAGTTTTAGTAAAACCTTTATTTATATTTTACTGTAAGTAACTAAAAAACTACAAGGCTAATGAAGTAGATTTTTACTTCAATCTAAGAAAAATATGAAAATCTACAAGCTGAGTTTTTTATTATTATACTTAATATTTTAATAACTATTCTTCCTATTTAAAAAAAACCTTTAAATTTTACCATTTTTGCACGATAAAATGTCATGTATCAGGTGATATACAATATTTTTTCATGTTTCATACATTAGAAGGTAATTTAGTGTAATAAGAGACTATAGGCTATATAGTATATTTTGAAAATAATTTCCCCATTACCCTCAAAAGATACATTTTTGAAATCAGAAAGAGTTTGTATGTACCTACCTACATATTGATTCTATTGCATGAGTTTTTTTGGAATTTTAATTTGTGTAAGAATTTTCTTGTAAAATTAGTTTTATTAAAACCCTTATTTAAATAAGTAAAAACCCTGTAAGTAAATAAAAATGTACAAGGCCAATAAAGTAGATTTTTACTTCAATCGAAAGAGAATATGAAAATCTACCGGTTGAGTTTATTAAAATTATAATATTTTAATAACTATTCTTGCCATCTATTGGTTTTTGTAAATAATGAAAGCAACGATAGTGACAATGCTTTCGCTGAGATATTTATTTATTTATATACACAACTATAAAAATATTCGATGGTCAAATGCAATTAGTAATCGAATTGAGTATCTACATAATATATCGACTGGTATTGAATTCAAAATCAAAAATAATACAATCACTGAATATGTTCCGGTAACGATTATTTTGATTCGTTTCATTGTTGAATTGGTATTGTTACTATTCAAATTATAACAATAGGTATATTATCAGAGGCATGTGCTTCACATGTGTGAGAAAAATGGCTATGTTTTACATATATATACCTACATTATGTAAGCAAATATCACATTACAATGTCGTTCGTGGAAAAGGTAGAAATGTTTTCATACCATCACGGCATATCTCACAACGTGGGGTAACCAGAGACAGGTGTGCGGGTGAGCATTACCTTATAAAAAGGAGCACAATACATGCGCGTATACTCAGACACTTCGTCTCACCTTAAAAGGTGCTACTTTCAGAATGGGTGGTGGACCTCATTGCTGAACAACGTGAGATGTCATTGTTGCCTGTTGTATTTTTGATTGGCCGGCTCTTACGAGACACTCGAAATGAATAATAGAAAAGATTGGAAGCACTATTCCAAGGAGGTGACGCACAGCTATGGTTGAAATGTATAAAAATAAATAAAAGGCCCAACTATGAATGTTTGGAATTAATTTTGTAGTACCGGTTTATAATAGTGCTTCGACGTTGGCGATCACTGCTGAGAAGGCATCTCTATCCGACGCCGTCCGGAACAGTTGAACATTCTTGATGCCGGTCCACTCAAGAATGTTGCGGAGCCATGACATCTTTCTATTCCTCGGCGTCCCTCTCTTTCGCCCTTCATAATTAGTTGGAGCAGTCTTTGCCTTTTGCCTTACAGAACGTGACCCAAATAATGATACCTTTCGTCGCCTAACTAACTCGCGCTCGACATTTGCTCTCCTGAGTACCTCCACTGTTGGTCAATATGTATTTATTATTTATTTAGATTTTATTTTTGTAATAAATAATTTTACTGCAAATACTACGTTTAAAACGATTATTGTTTTAACATAAATTAATATGGGCTAGTAATCCAGTGGTCGCGAGTTCGAATCCTGCCTCGACCGATTTCGTTCATCTATAGCACAAGCATTGATGCTTATTTTAGGGAACGTAGGAAGATGTATAGGTATGTACTTGTTTAACAAGGACATACATTAAAAAAAATAGTACTTACTATATGACAGACGCCTGTCATTGGATCATTGGAGACCTTATGTGTTTTGTATCATGTGTTAACCTCTGTGTGTATATTTCAATGTTCAGTTGGTGTCTTAAATAAATACCATACCATACCATCACGCCATTTCCCTATTTGGGGTAGGCAGAGAGAACCGAACGCCAGACTCCTCTCTCTTGACACACATTCCTCGCTTCATTCACGTCCATACATCGTCTGATACACGCTCTTCTATTATTCTTATTTCTAACATCACCATCTTTCAAAATCCCATTTATGTGATCGTGTCAACTTTTTCTTGGCCGACCTCTACTTTTCGTTCCTCTTTTATCAGCCTTGTACACTTTTTTTGTCAGACGGTCATCACTCATTCTTTCTATGTGGCCGAACCACCTAAGGGCATTTATTTTCATCTTACTTACGATATTTCTTTCAATCATACATTCTCGTCTAATATCCTCATTTCTTATTCTATCATACATCGTTTTACCACACATTCGTCTTAGTGACCTAAATAAATAAATAAATAGATAAATAATAAAATAAATATATAAATAATTAAATAATACCTATGTGTTTTGAAAATTGAACACAGTGAATTTTGAAACGTACTTCCAATATCAAAAGTAAAGGTGGTAAATTATTTTGAAATTAGAACGGACTTACGAATTTGGCGCCCCAGAATGACCTATTCGTTCAATATATTTTTTTTATCCAAAGTGACATTAGCCTATATAAGTGAGTGTTTCCATAATAAGCGATAAAAAGTAGCCATTTACATGTTGTTATCAGTAATGATAAATAATTTTCAAGTTTAAATAAACCAATATTAAACCGTGTTGGTTTATTGTGTAATGTTAAAATATAATGAATAATATATCTTCTTCATTACAAATAAATCACACTTCGTTTTTGAATACATTACTTATCAGTAAGTAGGAATAACTTAATTAATATTATAACGATAAATCTGTACCCATAAGCATTGGCACGAAAATATAAACAGTATACCTACTAAGAAGGAAATATCAGAAGTGTAAATATTAATTTATAACAAACACACTGAATTTTTTTTTTGTTAATAGTAACAAAATTTCATATTAAAATTAACCTAACTATAGTCACTACAAAACATTCGGTTTTGTGCACACAGCCAAACAGTACAGTTATAAATAGATAAACCTATATTACTGATAACAAACGTTTGGCAATTTTTGTTTTTTTTTTATGAATGTAAGAAGAAGAAAGATGTCATTACTAGAATGAAAGTGAACATATTGAGATGGTTTGGCCACATGGTGATTATGAATGAAGAACGCCCGACCAAAATATACAGTGCGGACAGGAACGGAATGAGAAATCGGGAACGCCCAAGAAAGGGATGGCACGACCATGTGAACGATATTCTGAAAGACGGAAATGTTAGAAGTGCGAGCAACAGACCAACATGTATGAGACGATGCATGAATGTGGACAAGGCGAGAAATGCGTGCCAGGATAGAAAAATGTGACGTTCGGTTCTCTCTGCCTACCCCGCGAGGTATATGTCGTGATTGTATACATGTATGTATGTATAAAGGTTTGGCTAAAACGCAGGTATCCAGTTCGGTTGTCATAGTATTTTTTACAGTGCAATGCATGAATCAATGTGAGTGAACCGATAACATGCAAAGAAAATGTGTAATACGTTCGGTTTTCTTTGGATAGACTCTATGATGGTACATATGAACAAAAGTAACCAATCAGAACCAGTTTGTAAAAACTTATTTTCATAAAAATAATATATAATTGTTAGTGTAGTTAACATTGAACGAAGATAACATAATTTTGATTAACCATATCGCAATTAATAAGGAAAATATGAAATCGTTTGATTTTTCGCACCGAAATATTATTCATAAATTGAGTAGTTACGTATATCAAATTTCAATTTCATTAAATGAACGCAGCAGTTCGAAACACGAGTTTAAATTACTTGTAATATTTAAAAAAATAGAGTATTTCATTGAGCAAAATTATTTTATTTATTTATTAAAATCCATTAGAATAATGTGTACAATGGCGGATTTATTGCCATAAATACTGTAGTGATAAGTAAATTAAATTTAAAACAAAAAAACAGAAAGACAGCAACAAACAAAGGAAGGAGATAGAGGTGGTATGTGAGAGAGTATGGAGAAAGAGTGTCAAGTAAGAGATATTAGACAGGTATAGTCTTATTTTAAAAAGTTGTAAAAAAAACATTTTTAATGGGTTCATTTCGCGTTAAAAAACAATTATTTAATTAGCTTACTTGCTGTACATAATTCTGTTTCAAACTAAAATATCGGCCTTCGTGGCATAGTAGGTTAAAATATATAATTACAAAGGCCGAATTTCTTGGTTCGATTCCCGGTAAAGACGATTGCTCGCCGTGTTTTCAATTTGAATTTACGAGACAATTTCTGAAATGAGGCAAATAATTATTGGGTTCGTTTTAAATTATTAACTTGCCAGATTGAAATTAGTGCCTGTCGTTACCCTAGAAGGAATATAAAAATAAAATATATTAAATGAATAAAATATATGGAATTCTACAAATGAGCGCATTGCTCAAAAAATGCAATAGCTATCAATTTACTAGGTACAATAGTAATTTGCATTAATATTTGAAAATATTCTGTAAACACCCAGTCACAACCTTAAGCATAAATTAAAACAGACTATTATACGCTACTTCCACCACCACCCGCTCTGCATATGGTGACTGTAATCGGCCCCTTCACAGAAATCAGATTATATGAAAATAAACAAAAATTATATAGGTTATGGCAGAGCGGTTAGCGAGTTGGATTAGTAATCCAGTGGTCGCGAGTTCGAATCCTGCCACGACCGACTTCGTTCACCTATAACACAAGCATTTGTGATTAGTTTAGGGAATGTACGAGGATGTAAATGTACTTGTTTCAAGGATATATTCATGCTTAAAAAAATATAAAAATAAGGACTAGCATCGAAATTAAATCCAATTCTGAAAATAAGTTAGTACAGAGTAAAAAAAACCCTTTTCATAAATTATAGGTAAGTACATAAATTATAGGTAAGTACATAAATTATAGGTAAGTACATAAATTATAGGTAAGTACATAAATTATAGGTAAGTACATAAATTATAGGTAAGTACATAAATTTAGTTCAAAATTTTAAGAAATCGTCAAAAAACTTTTGTGTTATTGTTCTTACCATCATTTTGATCCAAGATCATTTACTGCCTTCAACAGTTTTGTTCTTCAAAACAAAAACATCAATATACGCAGTTATCAGTTAAACCACAACATAAATAATTTATTCACTTCGAAAACTCAAAACGGAACACAATGTAGAATTAAAAGGCAACGCAGAATGTTTCTTAGCGGGTATTCAAAAAGCGGCAAAACTAGACTAACGAAGTTAGCACAGAGATTCTATAAACAAACTGTTTGATATTTACATAACACCGTTCATAACAGTAAGATCCGACACGTTTCATAGTTCAGAATAAAATAATATTGAAATTAGTCAGTAAAGGATAACTATAGGAGGAAAATACATAACACATGACCGAAAGCTCCAAAAGAACAAGTTACACTGACAACAATGAACCGAGCCCATATGAGAAGTACACACACATCACATTATACATATACATACAACCGTAGGGATATAACACACATACATAATATTATGTAGACACACATCGTAAGTACCGAAGTTCTAAATAAAACAAAGCGAGGGGTCACACAGAGATAGGCTGACGAGTCACGCATTTGACAACTTATTCCTCTAAGACGAAATCGAATAATATTATCGATCTTAATTAAAATATTAAATAATAATAATATTACCGTTCATTATTTCAGCCACTGGCATTATTTCAAAATCGTTAATCCGTAATTGAGAAAAAAACAATAATAAAAATGCAAAAAACGGTAATAATGAATACACGTAGAATCGTTAAAGATTTTTTAAACGTTAATATTCGGGAATCAGTAGGGTTGTTAGGTAGCATAGAGACCTCCTCAGAGCCTAATCCTTTGATATGTTAAGTATCTGGATGGGTGAACTATTCCCAATTGAAAGCTTGATGATGCGTTTGTTGCATATTATTTGCTCTTTTAAATAATTTACAATTTACGCATTGATCTGCTAATTCTTTTGAATAAGTGTATAATGGTAATAATAATAATTGAGTGTTATTATTTGTAGTGCTTAATAAATTGTTATAAATATCATTAGTAAATCGGCAAGCGCCTAGCGTAAGCGTAAAAAAAAATATTTGATGATTTATTTTTATCTTGGTCTGTTTCAAACTATTTTGCCGGCTATGGATTTGATGTGATGATGTGATATGGACTTACTTAACTTTGTTTGATTATTCGTTTTTCATTTATCACCTAACACTGAGGTAGATGAATATTTATATTTAGTATGTTTGAACGGAATGGAAGACCTGATAAAGATATTGAAAGAAGAGTTTGGGCAGGTAATACACAATAAAGGGAGCACTCAGACCAGTAATGTCCGATCCAAGAGCCTCAGCCAAAATTACCGTACATAATGCAATTGTAGTGCCTACTTTGACGTAGGTATGCCAGTGAAACATGGACGTGGCAAAAGACGCATAAAAGTAGAATAAATGCCGTAGACATGAGATCACCAAGAAGAGTATGTAATAGAACGATATATGATAGAATAGGATATAAGGAGAGAATGCAAGATAAAGAAGGATATTTTAAGTAAAATGAAAGTGAATGCCTTGAGGTGGTTTGGACATATTGAAAGCCACTGCCCAAAAAAATATACATGGGTGTAAGAGATGGAGTGAATAACAGGGGTCGCCCCAGAAAGGGATGGCATGACCGTGTAAATGATATTTTGAAAGATGAAAACATAAGAAGCTTGAACAATCGACGAGGATGTATGAGACGATGCACGGGATGTAAAGGAAGCCAGGAATTTGTGCAAAAATTGAGTATGGCGCTCGGTTCTCTCTGCTTACACCGTAAGGGACATAGCGTGATATTATGTATGAATGTATGAACATAACACTGATTTTATAAACACCTCTTCTTACCAAACTGATTGCGACCAAAACTAGTTAAAATTAAGAACGCTAAGTGAGCCTGGCTCATCATTCATGAGCTATGTCTAAAGAATGTGCCATCATACAACATATTTCATAGAGATCGTACAGAGCATAGGCTAACGCAGTTAATGCGATAGACGTGGAGCTCAGTCTTGAAACCTTCAGGAAATTACTCAAAACTAAATTATTTCGTAGAGCTACCAATTATAAGTAAGAGCATCTTTGTAATGATCTTGTAAAATGGAGCTATATTCTTTATTTATTTATATAAGATTTGGTACAAGATTAACATATAATATATGTACCTATGTACATAAACATAATATCAATCATAACAAATCAACCGTGCACACATAAAACCCACAAGGCACAGCCTGTCTGCGGGTATACCAATTTAAAAATACATAGTCAAAATTATTTTGCTAATAACATTAGATATTTATAAAAAATAAATTAAAGCAAAGTGCTGAGGTAAGAAACAAGTACAAAAATATAAAGAAGACAAATTTAATTAGATATAAAAACATACATACACATATTATATACAAAACATCGATACTTAAGTATATATGAAACAGCAGACTGTCGGCGGTCCTACCAAATATTATACCCGCAATCGACTGCAACAATACTTGGCAAGTACAAGGATATGAATGTCGCAGTCAATCTACATATTCTATATAAGATTAAGAAATTTCCAATTAAGATTAAAAAATAAGATAAAAACATCATTGAACTTTTACACAAGAGCAGCAATTTGAGAAAACTAAGTTAGAAAAAATAACTATAAATAATACCAATAATTCAAGAAAATAAAGTATACGTACCTACATTAATTTGTAAACCCAATAAGTAACATACAAATAAATACAAATTATAATAAGGAACAGTACATTAATATTAATTAATTCAGAATAAATATTTAATAGAGTTATAACACCAACAAGTAAATATGTAGTGGTAAAAAAATAATGTTATTGTAGGTATATACGTAAATACACCAGGGGGTAATTAACAGATTCATAGTTCAAATAAACCGAAAAAGACCAACTATACTATTTTAACCGAATTGACTTAAGGCTTCAAGTTTCGTGGGCTAGTTGGAAAAGATTGAACCATTGTATGATAAATCCGCTATTGCACATATATTGAATGATGTTATTTAAGTAATATAAACCGGTGGCGTTGACAGTATGAAAAAAATCATAACATGGCTCATTGCTATTGAGACTTCAATGACCGGGTCATAGTATTGTTCGCTTGACAGACATGCAACCCGCCGGTCAAAGCATGATAGATGGCAGTCATAATTTGATGGAAAGATAATAAATATCCATGCAAATCTGTTTGTTTTTGACCTATGGAAGGAAATTCTCGAATATGAGATCAACCACAATGAAATAATAATAGAGGGTTGTATTGGTTTTGATCCACCGAATAAATATCCTATCGGCAAGTTATAGTTCACAGTCTTATCATAAAGAGCGCCATAGTTTCCCTAAAATTTGATCATGAACTTTGTTCCTCATCCCTTTAATTACATACACAAGCATTATTACAATGTCAGGATAGTAGTATATGTAAGTACATTCTCCATATGTTATGCTTCGCATATTGTGTTTGAATCACAACCACACTAGGAAAAGAATTTGTCACGGTGGCTATTTTATTCCCATATATAAATATTAGCCATGTAAAAAGCATTGTGACCCGTTCCCACGTAGTAAGCATTTTGCTACCGGATAAATTTTTACCTTACTATGCAAGACTATGTAAAATGTGAGGATTATACACGGATCTATATCGCATGTGGTAAATCAGATTTTTGTTTTCCTACAGAGCTCTGTCAACAGCCCAAAGGAAGAAAGATTCGAGGTTTTAGGGCACGTTGTAAAAAGAACGAAGACTGCCATAAAAGCTGGCGATCCCTGGGACATTTGAAGATGTGAAAGAAGAATATCGTTTAAAGAGTCGATAATTAGATTATTTGTAAAATAATGAAAATGTCCTTGAAACAAGAATATATACACCATCGTATATCATCCTTAAACAAATTATAAATGCTTGTTCTATAAGTTGACGAAATCGGTATATTTCTTTAAAATAAAATCTGACCCATGGTCAGGAGAAATATTAGCAAAATTATTCGCAGAATAACCAAATGAGTGTCTGGGTTGCAAGGAAATATTGATATTTATTGTGAAATATTGAACGACACGAACGCAACGTATCGGAAGAAAGGTTAGGGTACATACAACAAAAAGAATAGAAAACAACAAAACATATTTATTTTATTTCATCTCAACAGCTATTTCATAAGTTGCTTTAAAACATTACACATATCAAAGCCAATTACTGAGATGTCTTAATTATTTTAAAAATAACGCTGAGAATAGTTAAGTAAAACAACTATATTAAATTAATAAAAATACTTGTTGGTAAAAATCGAATAACATAAAGTAGTGTTTTGTCAGTAAGTAAATAAGCAATTCAATGCTCTTATCTAAAAAAGTATATCAAATGAAACATAATAACGTGAGATAAAACCTTCTTATTCATAGTACTTTGAGATTGTAGTTACTCCCAAAATTATGTCTATAAATTTGATACTCACCCACATTTATAACAGTACCTTCATATCAATATTATATTCTTCCTTAAATGGTTCGCCGTAAGTGTTACTTAATTCAATTTATCAATATTAGGTACCTACCTATACTACAGGTGAGGTACTTGGATACATAGTTGTAATTTATTATCATTTTGTTGATGGATTTTTGATTTACATAAACGGTAACCTTCATTATTTGTTGCCATATGTGATTTGCTTGAAATAGGGATGTCCAGTTTTGGATTGGATTAATTAGACCAACCATGGTTTATAAATTAAAGTGTACCTACCTATTAATAACGAATTCCGATGTCCGATTTTGTAATTTACGTAACAAACATAGTGTATCCGAAATCTAGGATAAGTAGATCTGAGAATTTAATGATTTGGCTATTGCCCGTGGACCTCATTAAGGTCGATTGGCAATATATTTTGAGATCTCGAAGAATAACTTACAAAAGTTCAAATAAATCAATTGTTTCCAGAGATTTTAATGTATTATTCACAATCGCTGATTGTTTTTTTTTACATCATGGTGTAGATATTGCCTACATAGAGGGATTCCTGGCCTATACTTTGTTATCATAGCGTTTTATGAAATCATCGAATACAGTCCTCACACTCGGAGTAGATAAGGTCATATAGCAAAGACCCCAGAGAAGACTTTTGTAAATGTAGATCTGTCTATATTGGTACAGGGGACTGGAAAAGAACAGCGAAGTTTCGAAACCAGCGGAGAAAGACTCCTAAGAAGATGAGCAACCACAGTAAATTGTGAATAAAATTCAGTCAGTTCTCAATGCTGCAGCCAGGCTCATCACTGGAGCTTCTAGGTTTTCTCAGATCTCTCACCATCTTCGCAATATGCATTTGTTTAGAGTTCCCGATAGGATTGTATATAAGCTCTGTCTCATGACCTTTAAAGCACTTTACGGTATGGCTCTTACTTACCTCTCCGAACTTTGCATTTCACTTCGTTCTGCATCTTCATCCAAGGTTGGAAAATTATTAACTGAAATAAACTGGGTGGATACCACTAATTTCGGCGATTATTCGTTTGCTGTGGCAGGACCAAATGAATGGAATAAAAAGATCTAAAAACACATCTTTTCCCATCTTACCAGAGCCAAAATGATACTCAGCGCCTTGAGGTGAGATAGTCACAATAAGGGCGCTATATAAACTATCCAAATTATTATATATTTATATATTTTGATTAGGAAACAAAACAGGAATACAGAAAGAAAAGTACATGATAAATATAAAAGAAGCATACAACAATCTGTACACCCAATAACATTCTTTCAAATACATATTATGTAAGTATCACAAACTAACCACAAGAATACAAAAAAATATGTATATTTGAAAAAATAACAATCAATTTCAATTTTTCCTAAAACAGCTCAAAACAAAGTAGGATATTACTATGTGTTTATTTCTTTAGGTACCGAAAGTTTAGTATGTATTAATTACATAACATGCATTTGATTTTCATCCCCTGTTTTCGTGGTTCACTGCTTTAGGGTCGTATTAAAATCGAATGATTCATCTATAAAACGTTGCATGCGTTTCTGAACGATTCCCCTATTTTATGATTAGGCAGAGTAATATTATGTACATAACATTAGTGACTCATTTGATAAATATGTACATGTATGTATAATATCAGATGAAAAGAGAGCTACGAATTGTGTTCTAGTTGTTTAATTAATTATATTTAATTAACAAATAGGTACATTTAGCATTGGAAAAAAAATACTTCAGTAATTGTGTTCATTACGTACGTAATTTAATAATAATTTCCTTCCGGCAATAAGATTCAAATAATGACAACAGTTTGAATTGTAGTTTTATTTTATGAATTCTAAATTTAATTGATTAATATAACCGAAAAAGCATAACTTTTATATGAAAGACAATCAAATTATAAAATAATATTAAATACATAATAATATGTGGTGGTCATGTTAGAAGTAAGAATAATAGAAGAGCGTGTATGAGACGATGTATGGACGTGAATGAAGCGAGGAATGTATGTCAAGAGAGAGGAGTCTGGCGTTCGGTTCTCTCTGCCTACCCCAAATAGGGAAATGGCGTGATGGTATGTATGTATGTATGTACATAATAATAGTATTGACATAGAGGAATTCATCAGGGTGATCGCCTAGTTAAGAGTTCACGACAGGGAATAGGGAGGTAAGTCTGGTCAACAGGCGGAAACAAAACCATCCTTGTTTACCCATATCATGAAAACAATGATCTTATGGCGTTCTTTAACATCTTAAGATATTATAGAACTCCATAAGATAATTATATCCATGCTATGGGTAAACATGGATGGTTTTGATTTCGCCGGTTGACCAGTTACCCCCCGGATCTTTTCGAAGTTTGAGGTCCATAGTGTTGTATTGTTGTACTAGAAGATCTTGGATTGTTTCTTGAAGGCGACAGAGTACTAAGCTATCTGCGCCAGTAAAAAGGTCCTGAACCATTAAACGTAAATGAATTTTAAATATTATTATTATGAATGTTCCAGTACCACATAACGTCCATAATGTAACAATATTTTTATTTAAATCTAACAAACATATAGTCATACAAACAAATATTAAAACAATTTCAATTTTAAAAATATATCGTTAAGATTTAATTTATCAGATTAAGAGTCGGTGTCACACGAGGTAGAGTGAACCTCGCAAGATGGGGGTACCACTCTTAAGATGACACTCTATGTGACTGCGGCGCGACCCAGGATAAGAGTCACCTTCTGGTGTGTCCACTTATGTGGAAGGATGCACCCCTGGAGACATAATTATGGCAAACGACAAGACGATAGTAGTCGTTGCATATTGGAGTGGCAGGGTTTGAACCAGCCGGACACTTAAAGTAAGTACAATATATCATAGACCAATATTATTTTAGGATATTACATTATTTTGGACTTCCACTCCGATCTGCTGAACGTACAACATTATCCATCCCTATCTATAATACAGAATTTCTCAGCTCTTCGTTCGAAGTACAATCAGCAAGATTATGGAATAGCCTTAGTCCGGATATTGCGTCGTCTAACTCACTTTGTATTTTCAAGAAAAAAATTAAAGAAGGAATATTTATCCTTAAACACCTGATCCCGATTTCCTCTCCTGTACTTACCCTATCATTTTTTCTTGCTATGATTTTTTTTTGTTTTAATAGTATTTAAGTGTTATATATATTTTCTTTGTTTTCTTTTACTCTTATTATTTTGCTGTTGTACATACACAATGCTGTCATACTTTGTAATCTAGTTGGTTGGAAGAAATTGCCTAATGGCAATAAGCTCGCCAGTGTACAACTATATTTGTTTATATTATGTACAGGAAGATGTATAAATAAAAAATAAATATTTTTGAAGCTGCAAAGTGTAAAACAATTGCTATTAAAAATTAGTGGCTACTCCAAATTCAGAAGAAAAGGGACAAAAAGAGAGAAAGGAAGGTTGTGGCATTCGCAGTCAAACCGAACAAAGCAGGAATCAGCTACCGTAAACCTCCAAGGGTCTCTGAAATGCTATTTTCATATTTTATTTTAGTAAGTCAAAAAATATCAACATTTTCAATGTTACTTGCCCTTTGGTTGAATGAATTTTGGACATATTTAATTAGTTCTGCAGAGAGGCAATCTGTTTTTGACAATATATTTGTGTTATCGGTAGGGGGACCTATAAGAGGTATCTAGGCGACTCAAGTATGCATGGAATTAAATGAAGAGAATAAAACATACCTTATAAAAATATTTAACTATTATGATGGACGCGATTAATGTTCCTGATGCAAGAGTGCCATCACGACTGTCTCTATAAAGGACAAAGTCGTGTGAGACTATCATATAATATGAAAGGTCACGCAGTCAGTTTATTAGTCTATGAAATAGCATACATACATACCATCACGCCATGTCCCTCACGGGGTAGGCAGAGAGAACCGAACGCCACATTTTTCTATCTTGACACACATTCATCGCCTCATCAACATTCATACATCGTCTTATACATGTTCGTCTGTTGTTCATGCTTCTTACATTTCCATCTTTCAAAATATCGTTTACATGGTCGTGCCATCCTTTTCTTGGGCGCCCGCGACCTCTTATTCCCTTCCTGTCAGCTTTGTATATTTTCTTCGTCAGGCGTTCTTCGTTCATTCTCCCCAAGTGGCCAAACCATCTCAATGTGTTAACTTTCATTCTGTTGAAATAGCATACTTGAGGGAATTGTCAAAATGTGCATGTATGTATGTACATAATGTAATGGTTGAATCTAATCGTACCTCAAAGAAGTAAAATATATTTTTAAAATGAAGGAATAAAAATAGTTTCAAGTTGGATAAAAACATTTTTTTAAATAAAATAAAACACAAAAAAATAGTATTGTAATATTATGATGAGCTTTTCAAACAACATAATATTATGTGGGTATAAATTAAGAGAAATTTGTTGATTTTCCCCAGTTATTCAATAAAATTAGATATATTTTAAAAATATATGAATAAAAACAAAAGGCCAGCTGGCAACACAACTCACAGGAGTGAAGTTGACGCAGGACTAACAGGCAACAGGCCTAAAAATAGAGAAAGAAGAAAACAATACATTATGTTTGGAAAAACTTTCTTAAACAACATAATATTTTTTTATACAATACCATCACACAATTTCCCTATTTGGGGTAGGCAGAGAGAACCGAACGCCAGACTCCTCTCTCTTGACATGCAATCCTCGCTTCATTCACGTCCATACATCGTCGCATACACGCTCTTCTCTTATTCTAACATCTCCATCTTTTAAAATCCCTAAATGGGATTTATTTTTTTATGGCAAATTTTTAATATCTCAATAGAGAGGAAGTTGGAATATTATTGGTGAACGTTGCGCAAGCGCATAAAGTGATCACGTTAATATGCCGATTACAGGTCGCAAGCCCAGTATGCGCCTTGATTTCCCGGTTCTTTTACAATATTCCAACTTTGTCTCTATTGAGATACAAAAAATATATTATAAAAATATAATTGACTCCCGACAGAGAATAAATCCAAGTCAATCCTCACTACCAAATCACACCACAAAGTATTCATATTTTCTTCTTCTTCTTCGTTTAGTAGACCTAGTTAGTCTGTTCTTCAGAAACTATGCCTCCTGGGATGACGAAGTCCAGCTATCTTTCCATCTCTTGGATGGTCTACCGGGTAGGCGGCGGCCAGAAGGAATTTCATTTGCTGCTATATTTGCAATTCTCCATTCATATTTTGAATGGAGAATTTTCAGCATTTCCTTGAAATGAGTTTGTTAAATTATTTTTGATTTGAATGTCTTCAATGTTATTTTATGTAAGTGATGTGCCTTTTTAGCAATTTCAAAATATAAATATTAAATTTTAAGTTTCCCGAACTGGGGGTCACTTTTTTTTTTTTTTTTACTATATAATTTACAAAATTTTAAAATAATCGAATGAGTACGTCCATAATCGATAACAGCACACACACACATTACCCCGGGGGTATTGTGATTAAACTTTCAGAATACAATCTCAGCATGATACTGGTTGATAATCTGCAATAAAAAAATGCATTAAAAATTGCGAATTCGAATACTCCCCACTTAATCCCCTTAGAGTAGTGAGGAGTAAAAATGTATGAAAGTAAATAATCTTTTGTATTATCATTGTTTTCGGGTGTGCCGTAAGAGTTCCGGGTAATCGAAAACACAAGAGGCAAAATAAAATCTCAAATAGTTCAGGGCTGCGTTCACAATGAACGCCGAGTGCACTAAGTGACGCTCAAAGACGTTCAGAATAACCGGAAAAAAACTCTCGAAAGACACTTAATCGAGTTCAGATTAAATGTCGAGTGCTCTGTATAATCGTCGGGTGAAAAACGCTTTGACACTTATAGTAACTGTTGACACCTATTTTATCTCCGGTAAGATGACTTCCATTTTTTGTTTCTGTGGTATCTAATATATGTCAGTTGACATTATTTATGGTGACAATATGGATTCACAAAGTGGTTGTAGACGTAGATGACAGATAATTCCTTTTTTGTACCTATCCTCATCTTCCTGACATACCTAAAACTCATCATACCTACATCCATACCTGAACGTGGCAATAACAATCTCGCCTCTGTTCGCGCGCGAGCCATCCACGTTCTTCAGTCTCGCAAATACGCGTCTCCCTACATCATCATTGTGTTATACAAGCGCCGTGCGCAATTCAAAATAACACCATTTAAATACGTTCGCGGCTTTCGCATTATATTACAGACAATTGTGAATATAGTTTATTGAATCGGTGACGAGAAGGAAGAACAAACGCTACAGAGAAAAGGAAGAAAACAGCTGGCACAATAACTCCACTCCTTTCATTTTCCATCTTGTCCTATCTGTTCTTTGCCAATATCGCACAGTGGTTAATTTACAAAAATATCATTCGAAAATTTAAATAACAGGTCAGAGAGCATTATTTATTCCACTGTCTAATTGTTGTCTTTCGATGAAAATATAACCTAAAAAGACACATGTATGATAAATGACATTTGACATTTAAAACGCCCGATCCTGCGTTCAGAGTTCAGATTGAAACGCGGCTCGAAAGCGTTCAGTGAGATTGGTGTGAAAAACGCCACAATCTGCAACTTCAGTTACATCCGACACACGACGTCGAGTGTTTCATCTGAACACAGCCTAGCAATGAAGTTCACAAACCATTCTATATGTTGCATTATTGAGACGAGACTGGAGTGAGAACGATACTGATAAACGCATGTTTCGTGTCGTTTTTTTTATATATTTGAAACGTAAAGAAATAAGAATGAATAGTGGATACAAAATAATGTAATATAACACTTTGACCCTCACGGGGTAGGCACAAGGGACTGAAAGCATAATTTTTATATTATCTTATTATCCATCACCTCATTTACATTCATACTACGTTGTTTGTTGTTCAAGAAACTTACGTTACCCACTTTCAGTATATCATATTATGGTCGTGTCACAATTTTCTTTGACGAATACATCCTTTTAATACATTAATTCCTGTAAATTTTGAACACATTCATCATCAGGCGTTATTTATTGTCCTCATTACTCGTAACAAAAAAAAACATGTTTGCAAATTCACATAAATTATTCTTCTTCTTCTGCTCGTTCTAGTACTGGGTACTGTGTATTCTCGGATTAAATCCTGGGACGCGGATGTACAGCTGTCCTTCCATCTCTTTGGAGGGCGTCCAGGGTGTATGCTGGTTGACGGTATCTCGTCTGCCGCTATTTTCACCACTCTCACTCTCACCGCTCTTTCGACGTGATCTCTCCAGTAACGTCTTCTGTTTCTACCCCATCGCACGACATCCTCGGCATCGCAGATCCTCCGAATTTCGGAGTTTCGTACTCTGTCTCGAATGGTTAAACCTGCGATGGGGCGGAGAGTTTTCATCTCGGTGGTTCGCAAGAGACTCTTTGTTCTCGTGGTGTCGGCTCTGGTTTCGATGCCGTATGACGTATGTCATTATTGGCCTTACGCAGGTCTTATATATCACATAAATTGCATGACTTATTCTGATTTCGTATTACATCTGTCATGTCCATATCTCACTTCTATTTACCAAAATCAAACAACAATATAAAGAAATTATTTATTCACGATATAACTCATAGTACCTACCTACTTATCGTATGAAGGTAATCCTTAGAATTTTCGTCTTATCAAAACCCTTGAGATATACATATCTTTTACTTATCTTTCACCATTCCGTACAAAATACTCTAGTAAAAATGAACTCATCCAAAGAACATGTGATAATTATAATAGACATTTTTATTAAAAAAAAAAACAAATTCACACAATTGAGTACAGAAATTATACCATATTCTCAATATAAATCCTAAAATCAACTGTAGTCCTTTTGAACGTTTTCCCATTTCTCTCCTCTAACTACTTCCTCCTTTTCAGAGGCATATATGTTTTTTTTTTATTTCTTTCTTAAAGGAACTTGTATACCCTCGGTATACGGAAGTACACAAAAATGCACGCTAAATTACCTTCTAATGTATGAAACACGAAGCAATATTGTATATCACCTAATATGTGATATACAACATTTTTATATTAAAAAACCCAGCTGGTAGATTTTTATATTCTCTTTCGATTGAAGTAAGAATCTACTTCATAGACCTTGTAGTTATTTAGTTACTTCTAATAAAAAAATAAAAAAGGGTTTTATTAAAACTAATTTTACAAGAAAATTATTAAAAATATTCAATTTTCAAAAAACCTCATGCAATAGAATAAAGATGTAATAAATACAAACTGATCTTTATTTTAAAGACTTATCTTTTGAGGGTACTGGGAAAATTATTTTCAAAATATACTATATAGCCTACTATAGTCTCCTAACGAAGATATGAGATTTATATTTATTATTATTTATTTATTTACTTACCTTTTATCACACCATATTTATAATGACAACAATAAGTAGATTACTGCTGCCCAACTAGGAAATCCTGTTCTAGGGCTAGCAGTTTACAATTTTTAATGTCAATTATATGCAATTATGAACCAGGTGGTTGTTCCCGTTCAACACTAAATAAGTACACAATCTCAACTTTCTGCAATCACAATCATTACCTCAACAAACATTATAGGCTCACACAAAACAGATAAACCAGATCCCAATGTCCGCTATAATACCTGTCATAAATCCAATCTCTGACGCGATTGAAAGATTTCGGAGCCATAGAAAGAGACTAGTTATATATGTTTGTGTATATGTCCCCACTCACTTCCACGGCGAAAAGGCTCAAGAAATTTGATGACATCTAGGTAGGTATATTAATTATTATTTATCATTTGTATGTATTAGTGATGAACCCAAAGTCCTTATAATAATGTAATAATGTACTTTAGTATATAAGGTCTTTGGATGTACCGATTAATGTATGTCCACAATGTGAGATTTTAAAAGTAAAAAAAAATACCTATATTTTCCTTAGTTCCTTCCCAACTGTCTGTATGTGTGTAGGTTATTTCCAGTCCACACGACAGACTGGCGCCATAGAGAGCAAGCTCTGACCATACACGAACTGTTGTGTGCCGCCGTACATTGTACATACAAATATGTACAATGTAGGTAGGTACAAAGAGATGATGATGATGATATGTACCTATGACAATCGACGATATGCAAATGCATGTTCACCTTCCGCGCTTTCCTATAAGAAATGTAGAAAGAGAGACCCCCATGTTTATGTTTAATTCATTACGTGGCCGCGCTCCGATGATGCTAACTGTGACATCAAAGTCGCATCCTATGAATTACATTAGGTATACAATCATCCTAATAAAAACATCATTTAATTTATTGTAATATACATGCATACGTTCCATCACGGCATATCTCACAATGTGGCGTAACCAGCGTCAGGTGTGCGGGTATGCATTACCTTAAAAAGGGACCCTTAACCCTCTACCTATATAACCCAACAGAAACTCCACGCCGTCATAGTCTTGAAGATGTCCAAACAAGACGAAATAGCTATCGACGAATTAAAAAAAACCTACATAGAATCTAAAAATATACTGTTTTATTTTTTGTAGGTTCAATTTTATCATTGTTATCGTTAAAGTTGACATGGGTTTTATTCAAACCATCACGGCATATTCCAAAATGTGGGGTAACCAGCGTCAGGTGTACGGTTATGCATTACCTTATAAAAGGGATTTGGTAAATATTGTATTGGATAAATAAAGTAGGTTCTCGGGCCACTAACAGGTTCTGTGTCAAATATTAAAATAACACGCACCCAATAACAAGTTGTCACATTTTTGGAGACTTACGATTTTAATCGTCACATAGAGTCATACTGAAAACACAATCAAAAACTGTGCCTCCTCCGGGACTTTTGGATCGGCAGGCAGACATTTAACCAACTGAGCCACGAAGGCCATAATATAATTGTATCCATGATATAGGTAAACATGAGGGGCATGTCTGGGGAGCAAGTCTGGTCAACCGGCGTAGTCAAAATTATACAGTAGCGTCTAGTCCCAGCTCTTCTTTTCTGCATTCTTAGGTTAGGTTTAAGTTTGTTTATTATAATAATAGCGACTCGCGTGAGCGAGTTGCTATATAAATTGAATTATAAATTATTATAAATTAAATTTACATTTTTTATTAAATTTTTCGTATTTAATATAAAATTTCACAGCTCGTTTGACTCCATTCTACGAGATCTCAACCAATCAGAGAGCCAACCGGAAACTGAATGCGGAATGGTAAATGCGGATTGTAGACGCTAGAAAATTATACTATCTAAAGATATTATAGAACTCCATAGCAAAATATCCATGATATGGGTAAACATGGTTTTGATTTTTTTACCATGTATAATTATGTTTTTCTACAATGGGGTTCAATTCTGAAAACGCACAAAAATTTTAATGAAATGTCCAATTTATTCATTTTATGCAGACTTATATACTAAGGTCTTTCATTTTATGTAACTTTTATTCTAAAGCTTGAATGAAATGAAGGAAATTAAAATTATAAAAAAACATGACTAGTGTATATAAAATGTATATACATAGTTTATAGTGACAGCTCTGAAGAACACATTTTGTTTTTAATGACAATAAGGGGGGGACTGCTGTCAACGTACCTATTTTTCAATTTGATATACCATCATTATTTCTAAGAAGAAGAAATCGTTTTGATAAAAATATTTTAGATAGAATGGGTATTAATAAAGAAAAAAAAATACCTAAAATTTTAGTTAATGTTATGTATAAATTATTGTAGAAAAATAATGGCATACCCCGATTATCATCGTTTATCTTGTATTTTTAATAAACTATAAGGCGTAGTTCAATATATTTTTTTTTAAATTAAAAAAGACAAAAATATCTAGAAAAATATGATGTAACGTTATAAATTTGGATAATTTATATAGCGTCGTTTTTGTGAATATCTCACCTCAAGGGCGCTGAAAAAAATGATTATGTTGTATCATTTCGGCTCTGGTAAGATTTGCGAAAAAGGTGCGTTTTGAGTTTTTTCCTGAACGAAGATATATTTTCGGTTTGTCTGAGGGTGTGTGGGAGCTTATTCCATGCATTTGGTCCTGCCACAGCAAATGCACGTCACCGAAATTAGTTGTGTGCACTCTTGTTTATTTCAACTAATTTCCCAACCATAGATGAAGAGGCAGAACGAAGTGATGATTGTCTGTCATTTATTGAAAGCGGAATGCACAGTTCAGAGAGGTAAGTAGGAGCCATACCACGAAGTGCTTTAAATATTATGAGACAGAGCTTATATTCAATTCTTTCGGGGACTTTAAGCCAATGTAGATTGCGAAGATGGTGAGAGATGTGAGAAAATTTGGAGGCTCCAGTGATGAGTCTGGCTGCAGCATTGAACACTGACTGAATTTTATTAATTTCTTTCTTTGGTAAATTCGCATATATACCGTTACAATAATCCAAACGGGAGACAACAAAGGCGCTTACCAAAGATTTCATGGCTTCAATTGGGATACTCCTTCGGATTGACTTTAAACGTCTTAGTTGAAAGAAAGCAGAAGAAGTAACTGTGTTAATTTGGTTTGAAAAGCTTAGATTTGAATCTATTTTGACTCCAAGAAGTTTAACACAGGATTTAGGAAGAATATCTGAATTTTCGAAAGTTAGTGGGGAAGTGTCTATTAAATGGCTTCGTTTGCGTGTTGCTGTCCAGAGTAGTTCTGTCTGTGTTGGGTTTAGCTTAAGTTTGTTTGCTGACATCCAAACACCGATATCTTCGATACATTTACAGATTGAACGTTGCATTAATGCTTCAGGTTTAGTAAATAAACCTAAAATAAAACATTTATTTTCCATTCAGCGCCATTGTGAAATAAAAGTTTTTTTGGTTTATTTACTTAACCTGATGCATTAATACAACGTCACATCATATTTTTCCAGATTTTTTGTTCTTCTTAAATTTATATAAAAATAAAAAAAAAATAAAAAAAAAATAAAAAAAATAAAAAATAAATATTTATATAAACCTTATATTTTTTTAGAAATTTAAAATAAATGTCAAAAATCAGGGTATGCTTATTATTTTCCTGCAAGAATATATACAGAACATAATTGAAAAGTTAAGGTATATTTTTCTTTATTAATATCCAAACAAACTAGGTTATTTTTTTCAAAATGATTCGTTCTGTAGAGTAATAATGCAATTTCAAATTGAAAAAATAGGTAGGTACGTCGGCAGCAGTCACCCTCTTAATGCATCTTTTTTGTATATAGTATGGCAAAAACTAATTCGTATATACGAAACACTCAAATACTATAAAAAGAAACAAGCAAAGTTTATTTTTATTTATATACAAATATTATACATTAAAGTGATTCATAATCTTTATTTTCAATAACATATGAGCGCTAGATAAGGAATAATAATTTATTTCTGATATTTTTTATCAGCAAAATTTAAATGTAACGTTTAGGTGCAGAAAACGGTTATCGGTGTGTGCTAAATGTCTGCTTATTATTTAACACAATTTATTTGATATGATATTGTCATACACATCGACAATCCATAATAGGTACATACTTATTAATTGAAGTTAGAAAACAGACCGTACGTACAACATAATATTATGTATGAGTATAAACTTAGTTTGAAGCACACAATACAAAGACTGGAAGATTTTTATATATACATACATAGGTACGTGTTACTATAATCTAAGAAATCAAATATAAGAATTATTTATCCCTCTTGAGATGTACTGTGTACCTATGAACGTTGTTCAATAATTCCTGTATAATTGCAATTGATAGTAGAGAAAAACAACAAATTTTAATGAATCAGTATTGAAAAATCATGAATTTCCCTTAAATATACATGCGTTGTTTCTATCTTATTATATATCTTATCTTATTACAACGTAATATTTTTACTGTTTATTTTGATTTTGTAAATTACAATAATATGCTAATTTTTTTTATAATCTTTTCCCCAGTATCCTCAAAAGATACGCCTTTCAACTCAAGAACAGTTAATTATTACATCTTTCGTGAGTTTTTTAAAAATTTAATTTATTAAAATACTTTTCTTGTAAAATTAGTTTGAGTCTAACCCTTTTTTAATTTTGTATTGTAAGTAACTAATAAACTACAAGGCATATGACGTAGATTTTTACTTCAGTCGAAAGAGGACATGAGTCTTTTACTATTTAAATATTTTAATTACCTTCCATTCGTGGTATTTAAAAAATTCTAAATTTTACTTTTTTTTTACGAATAAATATTGTATATCGCAGATTTGGTGATACGAGTATACAATATTTTTTCGTATTTCATACATCGGAAGGTAATTTAGTGGGCATATTTATATATTTATTTAAACATCAATAAAGTACATCGATAAATCTGCTTGTTTTATTTGTGGTATATTTTTAAATAACGATAAACTGCAAATAATGATTTTTTTTTGTGATTCCAACCCGATGGTGCTTGTATCTAAGTATAAATTTGAAATTGTGTATAAGGTAGTTTATGGTTTCTACATCATTTTTATGCTTTCTAATATTTAATTTAAAAAAATTGGCCAATTATAGCACCGTTTACGAGGATATACGAGATTTGCGAAAAATAAGCGTCTCGAGATGTATTCGAAAAGCACTTTTGATAACATTTATCGTACAAATTTAAGGCTCCATAAAAATAGAAGAAAAAAATTATTAGTGTCTAGTCTGGAGTTTATCAGTGGCCGCGAGTTCGAGTCCATGACTGATTTCATTCACCTATAATAGCACAAACATGTATGCTTAGTTTAGGGAATTTATAAGGATGTATAATTGCTGTTTATAAAAGGATATTTTTTTTTAATGTAAGGAGTTGAGAAATCTTTGCTGTGAACGTTAATGCATGTGTTTTCTTTAGTGTTGATGACACGTGCTATTTGTGCCATAGAAAGCTCAAAGCACGTGTTCATTTCATCATAATACAAGATAGACTTTAAGTCTGTAGAATGCACTCATTGCTGTGTTTATTTCGGTAACAGCATGACAGGAAATGGGGAGTTCAGAATGGCTAAATAAGTACTCGTTGGCAAATAATAGCAATTATATCCATAGCTCACAGCAAGCGTCCACCAGCGCTAAATCTAGAGATGTCCAACAAGGTACTTTATTCACGCAATACATAAAGGCCAATATATAAAGGCCAATTAAATATAATGTAGGTACATTAATAACTAAAAGAAAGAAAAAGTTGATAAAAGCTATAACAGAGAAACAACTTTAATTTTTCAGAGAACCCCAAATAAAAAAACTATTGAAAATATTACCATTAGTTACAACTAACAAAACTTACGGATATAATATAATGGGCCGTTTTGCGAAACTGCAATGGCAACGGACAGGGCATTGAGAGATAGACTTTAAAATGTATGGAAAAATTAATAGAGAGTGCGCAGACATAATATTATTATGAAGAAACATATAAGGGGCATTTCTATGTAGCAAAAGAGAGAAACATCTTGAACTTTTAGTCGAGAAGGGGGGTGATTTGCACGTAAACCATCGAAGCAAAAATACACAAACCTGCGCTCTGCGCAACCGGAAGCTCGTTCGAGATGTTTGGCGAAAATTATTGCTGTGGAGAAGACAAGAAAAATACCCTTAGATACGTCATGTCGACGGATAAAATAGCGAGCTGGGCTTGTAATCCAGTGGTCGCGAGTTCGATTCCTGCCTCTCGAACGATTTCGTTCACCAAATTAAAAATAAATGCTTAATTCAGGGAATGCATGAAGATGTACTTACATTGTATAATATGTCATGTCATTGTTACAAAGATATATTCATACTTTTGTACAAAAAAAAGGGTTTCACGTAGCTGTGGGCAATAAACACGCCTGTGTGTATTTAGTTATTTTTTAAACAAACAAATGACGGTTTTATTGCGTTTCGGCAATTTCTTTAAGACAAACGAGAAAAGAAATCGTACATTGACACTTTTTCATGATAATAATATGTACATCTATAAAACGAAAATAAAAATAATTGACAATAATTGTACCTACGCATTTCAACATTTTTAGCACTGTAAATGAAATCTGTCGACTGCCGTGGCATAGTAGAATGTTGTTTGACTTTTATGCCGGTGTCCTATTTTCGATTCCCAGCAGGGGAGAGATTTTAAACAAAATATTTTTCCAGCAATAGTTGCTTACCTGATGGCTTAGTTCGTTGAAAAAAAGAAATATTTTGCAATTATCTAGTGTTTGTTATTTTAATTAATCGTGTGAACGTGGTTATCCAAAGAGCAAGAATGAGGAAACAAAAAATGGGCCAAAACCTGATCATTATATTACTTAGGTACTCTGCAAAAATATGGTGCAGAAGGTTCTATAATAAAAGAATTTCACTACAAGATCCTGGATATTATAAAAAAATATAATATTATTAGTATAGCATACCTATTAAAGAAACAGTTGTGAATGAATAAATTCACAGCTTGGAGCTTTTGGCCGAAAGGGCATTAGAAAGTTAGGTATATGTAAAAGATTTATATTCATATTTCTAAGAAGGGCCAATCATTTCAAGGACAGGCCGCTCTAAGCTCCCTTTGTTTCCACAATAAGATCCCTGTGAAACGTCTCCCTACATCTTTTAAACTACCAATTGTTTAAATTCTTCATTTTATTATTTCTTCTTAGTAAACGCAATAATATACCTTGCAAGAGTAATGTTACACAAATAATATCGATTTTTAAGTACAGCCAATATATTATTCACATTATTAAATTGTGTATTGTCTCGAAGAATTGTATCATAATTCTTATGAAAGTATTTGCCGATCTTCGTGCTTCAGTTGGTTAGGTATCTGATTGCTGATCCAAAGGTCTCGGGTTCGATTCCCGGTAGAGACGCAGTTTTTTACTGTGTTTTCGGTCTGGATCTGTAATTAATATCGTAAGTCTCCAGAATGCGTATTAATATGCTATATAAGTAATATGAAATAAAATAAAAATAAAAACAAATATTTTTTTTGTACAAACCATTTAGATACCATTCATATCAACTAAAATAATATTTTAACATTAAAAAAACAGGGTAAAAACATGCTAATTCATTGTTATATATAACATTGAATTAAGTAAAAGATATACTACAGAAAATTTACGTAGTACCTACTTATAGATTAACATTTATCTTTAAATAAATTGTAATATCTTAACCGATTTTGGTATTACCTACAGATATGCATGTCCCCAAAACAGACAAAATTTCGCGTATGTCAAATTTATCGATATTCCATAGCGCCCTGTATGAACTTTCAAATTTATCGATATTCCATAGCGCCCTGTATGAACTTTCAAATTTATCGATATTCCATAGCGCCCTGTATGAACTTTCAAAAAATACATTGATAAGGGAACTCAATAAGAAGGCATAATTGGTGAACGTTGCGTAAGTGCATAACGTGATCACGTAAACCAGCCGGTGACAGGTCGTAAGCCATGTATGTGCCTCGAGTTCCTGGTTCATCAATTATATCCAAATTTCGTCTCTTTTGAGATATTAAAATTTTGACAAGAGAAATATTATTTGACTCCCGACAAGGGATAAAATCCAATGTTTGTGTATATGCAATTAAAAAAATATTCGATTGAAATTATATATAGGTAATACTATATTATTATATTAAACAAGTAGGTAAATATAAGTATAAAAAAGGCTACTCTTTTCAAAGTTTTCTTCACGTTAAAATGAAGAATAAAAAAAAATAACGTTAGTATTCTCTGTATTCTTTTAAAAAAAATGAATATGTCCTTGTTAAACAAGTACATATACATCTTCCTACGTTCCCTAAAATAAGCAAATAAATACTTGTGCTATAGGTGAACGAAATCGGTCGAGGCAGGATTCGAACTCGCGACCACTGGATTACTAGCCCAGCGCGCTAACCGCTCTGCCACCGACCCATCTCCGTAGATTGTTTACTTCAATACTGCCAATGTCAAATGCATATAGTCAAACGCAGTTGTTTTATACAGCTAACAAATTCATATACAGAACATACTTAATCTAAAACGATATGTGATATAAGTAGGTAAAGTAGCGGAATTGCTTATAGAAGCCGAAAATCTTGGCTTGTCTATGAATATTATGTTAAGAAATTTCAGAAACCATACTACAAGATAAAAAATGAACCGAATGTAGATACGATGCTTGATAGGGCCACAAATGCAAATATTATTTTGGCATGTGATTTTAAAATATTTTCATGGCCACTCAAATGAACAACGATGCTGTAAAAACATTAAATTTTCGAAATTTCCCCATTTTTTTTTTCAGGGATTGCCTAGTCCGAAGGTTCATTGCACGCCCCTGGTAGGTACTAACTTTGTATGAAATACAAAGTTGTCCAATTTTATTAAAATATCAAATGAATCAAGCCATCATTGTCATCGGTAATAGTAATAATACACAAAATTGTTTCAGAGCTCTAACTGTTCGGAAAGTTAGTTACAAATCAATGGCAAAATACGGACAAGCAAAATGAAGATAAATAAAAGTGTGTATAAATAATAAATACGTGGGTCAAATTTAAAAATAGAAAAAAATATATAAACGTGGATCAAATTTAAAAATAGAAAAAATATATAAACTTACAGTTGCTCGTACTCTGTTGATCAGTTCGCCGACAAGAGGCAAATCTGGAATCTTTTTATTTGCCGCTGTCTTGGAGCTAATTCTGAAACTTCTGTTCAAGCTAGCCAAGAAACCGGCCCGATGTCTCTTCAATTCCTCTCCGAAGTTCGGCTCCATCTTCACGGCTAGTTTTTGTTACTGCTTTGATCTAAATTACTATCGACATAGCTCTTCTCAACGCCACGCCATTTAGATTGTTTGCGGTTTATCGTTCCATCACACTATCAATATTTTTGTACTTCTTGGTATATACAATAATGGTATATACAATAACGTAATGTAGCACTGAAGGTATTTGTACTTCTTCTTTTTATTGATTATGTTTTGCACTTGAACATCATCGCTGAATATGTTTTATTTAAACTTCAATGATTGTCTTGTAGATAGAAAAGGGGTCATTTAAAACACTTGATTATTTGGTTTGAAATTTCGAGTAAACCAGAAGATAATAATCACAGTTCAAAAACTAAGTTTCAACAATGAACTTTTATAAAATCTCTATCACCACTTAACAACGTACACTATGATACAAAGGAAAATAATGATTTGGAAAATACTCTTTATAATATAAATAATATAACAGACATAACAGACCCGATATAACAATTCATGATAAAATTAAAAAAAATAACATATATTTGCGACGTGGCTAGTAAATTCTAGTAATATTATATAAAATTTTGATGAAAAAATTAGAAAATACACCGCATTAGCTACCGAGATTAAAAGATTTTGGCAATCTTGTAAAATAATAATATTACTGTTCATTATTTCAGCCACTGGCATTATTCCAAAATCGTTAAAACGTAATTTAGAAATTATAGATTTATCGAAAAACTTAATAAAAATGCATAAAACGGTAATAATGAATACATGTAGAATCGTTAAAGATTTTTAAACGTTAATATTCGGGAATCAGTAGGGTTGTTAGGTAGTATAAAGACCTCCTCAGAGCCTAATCCTTTGATATGTTAAGTATCTGGATGGGTGAATTATTCCCAATTGAAAGCTTGATGATGCGTTTGTTGCATTTTATTTTGTTCCAGTAACTAGCCAGTGTTTCCAACCCAGAGAAATAAGAATTGCGGGAGAAATAAATTTAAATAAACTTCTCCTCTGCTAGGGATCGAACCCAGGACGCCCGCACAGAAGTCAAACGGTTTACCAACTGTGCCACAGCGGTCGGCATTAATAATAATAAATATGATGTACATAGTTTCTATATAATTTTAAAATACCAACAAAATAATGCTATTCTTTATAGATGCTTCCAAAGCGTGTCGTCTTTTGGCGTATAATAGGTTTAAATTCCGGCAAATATCATGAGAACTTTAGTCGTGCGCATCCCTCGTGATATATTTAAGTTATTTGTCGCTAACTGTATGTTTTTTTTTCAACAATTACGCCGTTTTACTACTTGGTTAGACAGAGAGAATGTTTTGTCTATGGGAGTTTTAATTGCATTTCAATTTTATGTACATTTGGGTTATTATTCAATAATGGTATACGGTTATAACCATACCGATGAAAACAAACAGCCGAATGAATGCATGCATTGTGCGCCAAGGAAAGTAATAGAATATAATTTCATCACAAAGTTCGATTTGTGTTTTGTAAGTAGACGTGATACAGACGTGATACAGACTCGATGAATAGAATCGTGACGTTTAGATATGAAAATTTCAGTTACCATTGTTCAAACAAGACCAACTCTGTATTGCGATTCAACATAGATCGATAAGATAAGTACCTAAGTTGATTTTAGTATTGCAACCAGAATTAAATAACGTAATATTTAGATGGATTAAATTGTTATTGATTAAAACACGTTTCAATCGAAAAAGAGACATACGAGAAAATAATAATGGAGTCTAAAGAAACTGAGACAAATTAATATTATTTATACAGGTTGTCGCAAAAAGTACAGTCAAGCGGAAGACTACTTTTCAGTAACCTGTGGGTACCCGAATACCCATTATATAAGTTCTGCGATTTTTGTAGATCTCGAGTTATGATTTTTTTTTGTCGTCAAACGTTGACCTATCCAAAACATAATTGGTCATAGAGACATAATTATTGAGACATAATTATTATAGGTACATGCTACATATTTTTTTCAAAATAGGTGAATAATATACATTGCAAACACAAAACAATTGAGAGCCGATCAACCCCCAAGACAACGTGTCATATAGCTCAAGAAAAGAAATACGGAAAGATAACTCAATGCACTCAATGCACAAGGAAAGATAACTCAATGCACCATGCATTGAGTTATCTTTCCTTGTTTCTTTTCTTGAGCTAAATGACACGTTGTCTAGGCACCCTGATACCATCGTGCCATGAAATAATGTTGAATCTCATAATTATTTAGTTACAATTCCAAATATGTAAATAATTTGGGGACACTAAAATGAAAATATTTACATAAAAAAACTGTCCAAACTTTTTCAAAAATTTACCCATTCCACCATTAATTTATCCTGTAAACTTCATTGAGCTATCTCTACGGCGTCGTACTTAAAATTGTTCCAAAACGCAAAAGGGCGATAAATCAAGTAGAGAAAATTTTGATGAAGCTCCATACAAAATGTATGTGGAGAAGATTTCACAACTTGAGATACCTACCATTTTCATATTATTTGCGTAAACGAATGCGAATACTGTATTAAATATATTTTTTTTTTAATTTAAAGTTTCGTCTAAATATTTGATTAATTTGAATTTATCATTCAGTGTTGTATAGCTTGAATACCTACTAAAATAATTAAAAGTAACGTTTACACTAATCATGTATGTTTGTAAACATAGACGCAAGTAAGTGATTAGAATTAAACTAAGACACGGGATTCTAAATATTATTATGGAAACATGAATAAATCTATTTTATAATATAAAACGATGATTGTTATGTTGTAAATAATAAACATATACATGAATCATAAAAAGATAGTAAAATGCCACAAATCCAAGAAAGGTTTTTGTGGTTTTGTACCAATCAACAAATGTATGTATCAAAATAAGAATACATACTTTGTGGCCGAAGGAGATAATTGAAAGTATCGAGAAATATGAATAAATGAACGTAGGTAGGTATGTATGTACCAAGTGAAATCCTTTACACAATATGTTATGGGTATAAAACATAAACGATACGAGGATATTTTGTATATGTGTATGTTATACTATTATGGGCTTAAGGGATATAACTGAGAGCGCTTTGATATCTCAGAAAATATTATTAACCTCATCTATCTCCATGTATCATGGTAATTTCGCATTCGGCAAATCCTTTGTCTGCGTAAAGCGTTTGTGGAATATGTAAGAAAATTACAACACACAAAAATATTGTGGATTGGTTGAACGAAAAAAATCTAAATAAAACATAATGTTTAAAACAATATTACCATAAGTACCATCACGCCACTTCCCCATTTGGGATAGGCAGAGAGAACCGAACGCCAGACTCCTCTCTCTCTCTCTCTCTTGAAATTCATTTCTAGCTTCATTCACAACCATGCATCGTTATACACAGAGGAAATTAGATGAGAATGTATGTTTGAGATATTGTTAGATGAAAATAAAGGTGCCCTCAGGTGGTTTGGCAGCACATAAAGAATGAGTGATGAACTTCTAACATAATAAGTGTGTAAAGGCCGATAAAAGAGGAACGAAGAGAAGAGATAGACCAATGAAAAGTTGACACAATCACATAAGCGGGATTTTGGAGGATAAAAATGTTATGAGTAAGAATAACTCTGTTCATAAAATATTATTGATATTTTGTTCGCTTGGTTAGGTCATATTTAATTTGCCAAGCTTTTTGACTCCCTGAAAACAATAATAAATCAAGTGTACATACTTTTTTTTCTAGAAATAGAATCCACAGAAAAAGTATAAGTACGTGTTTTTTTAGTTTTTATTTACGAATAGTGTTCATAAAAAGAGTAAAAACGAACGTAAATAAGTCTGTGACAGGTCGAAAGTCCTTATGTTGTGTCCGGTCTGCGAATGTTTCAATATACCTATTTTTTACAAAGAGCTCTCAGTTATATTGGATATTGTAAAGAGCGGCTAAGACCAGGAATATAACCACTGTAATGTATGAGTATGTAAAAAATATGGGGATATATTATGAACCAACTGTTTGTTATGTTATTTTCTTTATTTGAGCTGTATGTTGATATTAAATTTGTGGATACGAAAAACCTAACCTATATTTCATATACCGTTAGTTTAGCCTTCACTAAAACATTGGGTCAATAATATATTACCATTCTAATACTTTTTAGTCCCATTTGCCTATTTGTCTCAAATATTTATTTGTTACTAATTTTATGCAATTTTACGTTTTAACTATCTCGGTATTTTTATGAATTATTCTAGGCCTCAAACAAGGTGGTCTGATGATATTAGACAAGTGGCTGGAGGCGGATGGATGCGGTCTGCCCAAGATAGGGACCAGCGGAAGTCTCAGAGGAAGGCCTGTGTCCATTACTAGACGAATGAGGGCTGAAGACGAAGAAGATAGACTATTCTAGGGCAACTAACCAGGTAAGTACCTACATACATGTCGCAAATCCAGACAGAAACCAATTAAAAACTGTGTCTCCACCGGACATCTAACCGGGACATCTAACCGGGACATTTGACTCAGGAGTCAGATATCGAACTAGCTGAACCACGAAGACCGGTATGGTAGTAATTGAAGCCTGCTTAGCAAATATTTATTTGGACAATAATTATTCATTAAAATCCCAGTAACAAGGCCACTAGGTATCAATAAATAATCTACAAATAATATATACTAAATACAACCAAGTTCTAAAAAGAGATACAAAGTTTTCCAGATTAACTAAACACATATATTGTGTAGGTATTCAAATAGGTCAAATCTCCATGACATTACTAAAGGCCTTAAAACCAATTTCTATTCAGATAAGTAAGTAGATAAGTGATTGAAAGCTTGACTTTCTCTCTCGTCCTATTGAAACAAACAAACAGTTATTCACAATTATTATTGCACCTACATTCTATAACAATACATTGCATTTATATTTACAAATTTACGATTTGCTTTTAATACATCAACAGTAAATATTTGTTGATAATATCATTATCTCAAAGGATGTATAAATTTATAATTTTTCCATAAATTACGATGTTCTACAAATTATAAGTCGTCTCAATTAATAGATTGAATACTGCAGATGATTAAATTGTACATTAATAATCTTAATAATCGAAGTTTTTATTTTGTAGAATTCCATTATAAATTATGTCTATAATTAAAAATAAACCACCTTTTGATTATAAATGAATTTTTATTACGTGAGATAGGCCTATTTCGCCTTGTTAAGGCATTTACTAGCTTATAATTCAAATGCAGTAAATGTCCTAACAAGGCGAAATAGGCCTTTTGCACGTAATAAAATTCATGTAAAATCAAAAAGTGGTTTACTTTTAATTATATACATCAAATTATATATTATTCATAATTCAAATGCAGTGTTGAAGTATGCAAGTAAAACTAGGACGTTGCGGAAGTCATATCAGGTATGGTGTAAAAATGATAATATGACAAAGAAAAATATAAACAATATGAAGTAACGGAAGCGAATTTGAAGTCATAAAAATGAGGGAAAGAAGGAAAATCTCTTGAAATATTCGACCAGCCCTGACATAGTAGTAAATAACAATTTCTTGGTTTTGCTTATATGTATTTAATATATTATATAAGGCCAAGGCTGCTAGTTTGAATGTAAGACCAAAACACGATTGAGTAAGCGAGATCAAGAACGGGGGTGCAAAACTCATCAGTTGCTCATCACGCCTAGTTAAGTTAAATAAGGACGGTGTTTGTTCTAACGTGCACTTTAGACGGGCGAAGTTTTCAACGCTTAAAATAGCATCCAAACTACAGGTTAATCCAAAAATCGCTTTACACGAGTATTATTTTTTGCATTATTCGCGACCCCTATTATTGCAATTACGAAAAAAAAATATTTATTTAATACCATCTCGATATTGATAACATTATTTATAAATACTATCCCAACCTCACTAGGACTACGACTGTTTCGAGGTTGGAGATTTACAATTTTACATTGATACATTACCTACATCTACATCCATGCACCCACCACACAAAAATACAATATTAACTAATACGCAGTTGGAAAATTGCAACACTTCATTTTTCGCTTGTTCCGCGTTTCGTTCAACAGATTTATATCTTTCTCTCGTTTTTCTTCGTTTGACTTTGAATTTTGACTACCCGGCATTTGGTTTGAATTGGACACGATTTGAGTTTTTTATAGACCCTCTCCCTCTTTTGTTGTTTTTTTTAAAACATGGCTCTGGTCGAAATATGCCAAAAAAAAAGATACATCAAAGTCAACACAACACAAACGGTAGCTATGTTGACTCGTCGGCAACGAATAATTTTACAGATTTCTGTTTTACGTAAAACGATACAAAATGCGTTGAAAATAGAACACGAACACGCTGGGGGGCAAGTTTGGTCCAACCGGCGAAATCAAAACCCTAGTGATTACCCATATCATGGATATAATTATTTTATAGAGTTCTATGATATCTTTAGATGTCATAGAACTCCATATAATAATTATATCCATGATATGGGTAGTCACTGGGGTTTTGATTTCGCTGGTCAGACCAGACTTGCCCCCCTGGATCCCCGTTGAAAACCTCTTCTGTCTAAAGCACGCGTAAAAAATGTCATAATACGTACGAGTAATAGAGAGAGAAGTTATTTTTGGTCAACGCTTAGTTGGCATTTTTCATAAAACATATATGTTGCAGATTAATATATTTAATAACCTACTCGAAGTTATGCGAACAATCATATGAAAATTAAATAAATATAGCATTATTTAAAGACGCAACGAAGAAACAGCTTGCCTGTAATAGATGTGTGTATTCATATTATTATAGTTGTGTAGTCGATGTATGGGTATATGAAGGGTCTATTGTTGGGTAGATTGGGTAGGTACCTAAAATATAAGGACTAGGCAGGTGGTTAGACCAGATGTTCCTTACCTAACCTAACCTCACACACGTGTACCACCCCGTATCGCATCGCCGATATCTCTGTATAATATACCTCCTACAAAACGCTAAAGTTTCATCATGCACTAAGTCCTCTCAACATGAAAATTTAAAAACTAAATTAAATATTACAATCTTAATCGAATCTGCAACATGTGGCTGGTGTCATGTATACGACCAATTGCGCTACGAAGGTAAAAAGCATAGATTTCAATGAAGTAAATTAATGATTTGGATTTAATAATATAACAGAGAAAGAAAAGAATGAAAACTATTCTGCAATGAGAACAAATAATAATGTTTTATTTAAGAGGGCATTTAACGCTGAATCTAATACACCACGATGTTACGTGCTAGTAAGGGTAACTATCGCGTGCTAAAAAAAAGTTTATACAAGGTTTAAATTATCGGACTCAAAATTTATTGATTTTATACTTTTTAATAATAAACCAGACTTGGAATGAAAATAATATTAAATAAGATATTTTAATATTATTTAGGGGAGAATTCGTGCTGAATTATAAAAAAATTGTTTGACGAACACTCACTAGAGCAATGATGAAAATACTTATGGTATTTTTTTTAGAAACACACTGTTTAACATATTTGATAAACTTGAATTCAAATTGGGGTGTTTTGGTTTAAATGCCACCTTATAAACCAGAAATCCGTTTTAGAAATAATATAATAAAATTATTTAAACCTGAATTCATGGTTTTAATTCTCTACGACTCTACTTCTAAAATTACTTCTAAAATGTTTTAAAATATATTACTGAATTATCATATAATTTATATACTAGAATGATGTGACTGTTGTTTAAAAAAAATAAAACGGCGACGTAAATAAGTTTCGATTAAAAAATCTGAATTCCGTTTAAGAAATGTTTATTCCTGATTTTTTTAACATAAATCTGGTTTATGATTCATTAGTTTTCTTCTTAGTGTAGGGTGAAATAACAAAGTATATAACGGAAGGACAGGAACAAAAAAATTAAGTTGAAGACAATGATGGGTAAAAAGTTAAAAAAAAATCAAATAATTTTGATAATAAAATATAAGTATTCAAGACATCGCCTCTTAATCATGATACCCTATCAATTGAAATTGTACAACAGGGAATTTTTTTTTATTATTGTTTATTGTACATATTTATAAACGATAGATCTTTGAACACATCCTTTACACGTAAATGTTGATGACATTTGAATTAAACGGAAGGACCTACGATACGTGTTTGAAATTATAATGTTTATATATATATTTTTTGTTCCATAGATCCTATCTTCCGATTACAAAGAGTTTCTGGATAGGCAGGTTCGTCTAACAGGTTATTTTGAATCTTTGCCTTAAATGAATAACAAGGCTTCAAATTTGGCTGTTAAATATTATAGCAATAACGATATATATGATGGAATAAAAAATGAAGACATAAGAAGAGAATGCAAGATAAAGAAGGATATCACTAGTAAAATGTAAGTGAATGTCTTGAGGTGGTTCGAAAAAATATATATGGGTGTAAGAGATGGATTGAATATCAGGGGTCGCCCCAGAAAGGGATGGCATGACCATGTGAATGATATTTTGAAAGAAGAAAACATAAGAAGCTTGAACAATCGACGAGCATAAGGAGACTATGCAATATGCATGGATGTAAAGGCCAGGAATGTGTGCAAATATACAGTATGACGTTCGGTTCTCTCTGCTTACCCCGTAAGGGACCTGGCGTGATGGCAGTGGCGTGCGAGCCATACATGCCCGGCATGACTATCGAAATAAATAAAAATTATAATAATCTTGCATGTATTTTTTTAAATATAAGAACGTATGCCACGAATCATAAAATGATTTCCAATGGAGTAAAATGGTTTTCATCGTGATTTCAGTATTGATTCTTGAGATGATTAACATTTAAAGTGTACATAACGAGATAACTTTTTATATGGCGAGTAATTTTTATGTACACATACATATATATAATTCTTTTGTACGTGTGTATGTCACTGAACTCTTAAATGGCTGGACTGATTTTGATCTTGTAAGAGATTAATAATCGAAAATACAAGAGACAACAATAACATCTTACATAGTTCACCACACATTCTCTATTTTGCCATTTTCAGGTAAGGAGAGACTGTTGTATAAACGTAGATGTCGTGATTCCTTTTATAAGGTAATGCACATTCGCACATCGGTCGCTGGTTATCCCACATTGTGAGATATACCATGATGGTTTGTGGCTATTTACGTCCGGGCAGGACAAAATTGATTATTATGTATAATAATCATATTTAATAAAGCTTATTGATATTTAAGTTGATAATCCGATTTTTTTCCAAAACAAGAGGCAGGCTTTTGCTTTCTGCTACCAAAATTGAGCCAGAGATGAGAAAAAAATTTAAGAAGATCCTTAAAAAAATATTGCGCATGGCTGCACCAAGTGCATGTACATCCTCAAACATTCCCTAAACTAAGAAAATGATTGTGCTATAGATAGATGAAAGAAATCGATGTGGCAGGGTTCGAAACCACGTCTACTAGTTTAACTGCCACCGACCTATAATGTGTAGACCCATTGACCTCACTTTATTCATAAGCAAAAATGATAGACGAATAAATGATGTTATTTAGAAGATCAGTACCTAATAATATATTTGATATTCATAACAACTTTATTATTAACAAAATTTTATCTCATTTGATAATAACAAATACCATACATTGTTTTCATAATTCACAGTAGGTAGGAACAGTAAGTTCGATAGCCTATGCTTAAAAGATAACAATTGGAGAATATTAATATAACTATGGAAATTAATAATTACATCGAAAATATACGTGGCTTATCAGACAAGAATACCCACCTAAAATGAAAAAAATAAATTATTTGATAGTAATAATTCTTTTTATCTTGTTAGTTTTCAATTATTAATCAATATGTGAGGATAAAAATCGCGATAAATATCAATAAAAAGATGTCTACTAATAGATATTATAATACATACAGAAACTTATCAATTTTAATAATTTATTAACACCAAATACGATCAATCTGTACCTATAAATATTTGGGAAACAGTATAGTCAAAACGGCCTAAATCCAAACCCTGAAAAGACACAAATCTGTGCATTTCACCTGAAAAATAGAGAGGCGGGTAGAGAGCTGAATGTTAAATGGGTGGGGGAGAGGATCACACATTACCCCGTATTCAGTAACTATTGGAACTAAATTAGGAACGTTCTAAAATTTTAGATTTTAGATTTACGGTCATATTTCAGCGTTATAAAATATAAACTTGGACTAAATGGAATAGGAACGTACCTATTTTGGCCGGAACGCTCTTAAAAAGTTAATGAATCAGACGTATTATGAATAATTATGAAATTTTCATCATTTTCATACCTAATTATTCAAAATACGTCTAATTCAGTAACTTTTTAAGAGCGTTCCGGCCAATATAGGTACCTACGTTCCTATTCCATTAAGTCGAAGTTGATATTTTATAACGCTGAAATAAGACCGTAAATCTAAAATCTACAATTTTCCTATGTTCCTATTTTAGTTACAATAGTAACTGAATAGGGGGTATTGTCAAGCACCCAAATACCATGGTGTTACGTTAGACACAACGATTTCATATAAACAACACTGCATAAACACCAAGCAAAAAGTCTCCGTCAGAAACAACATCCTGAGAAGAAAGCTCACCGGCACAACTTGGGGAGCCTCCCTGAATGTTCTCCGCATCTCTGCTATTTGTATCTTCGCAGCTGAGTATGTCTGCCCCGTTTGGCAAATATCATCGCATGTAGAACAAGTGGACATTGCAGTAAAGACATGGTCCCATGGTGTCCGGATGCCTTAAACCTACTCCAGTGCATTAAACTCTACCCAATAATTGGAATTGCACCACCAGGCATCAGAACAAAGGTGACGGCTGATGTGGAAAGACACAAACAGATTCATGAACCAAGACACCTCCTTGACAACCACCAGATGGTTGCACCAAGACTGCGATCGAGAAAGAAATCTCTTTTATTTACTACCGAATCGGGAACCTCTACAAAACAGTACAGAGAGGATCTATGGAGGCAACAACTCGGCAGTAGACTGTGGATGGCGCCATATGAGGATGTGAATACCGCGTTTGGTCTGGACATTCCAACATTAAGGTTTCTTAATGACTGAGAGTGGGGGTGACCAGATGTAAAAATAACAAGCAGAGGTGGGGATTCCTGGAGGTAGAAGATACTAATATGCCCTCCAATGAAGACGACATGCAGCACAAGTGACCTAAAAACAGTGTACGACAAGGCTTGGCAAGGTCTAACGCTCAGAACCGCAATGTAATTAGGAATATTTCAGAGAAATTATATTTAATAAATGATAATTTTGAACGATATTCCCTCTGTGTGCTTCAATTTCCTACATCAGCTTCTCGTTGATTGGCTACGGCCTCTCAGTTCATTCCTGTCCGCTTTGTATATTATTTTCTTAGGCGTTCTTCATTCATTTTTCACATGTGGTCAAACAATATCAATATATTCACTATCACTCTTGTATAAATTTCTAAACTTAAAATTAATTTAATGTACCTACATGAGTAAAAACCTCTATCTTAGATTCCTTCCTATAAAAACTAGAGATGTTATATGAAAGGACATAGATTCCCAGAATTATTTCAATGAACACTGTATAAGGTTTAATTATCGACGAAGTTTTTATTTGGTATAATTCCATTATATTAAGTCTTTTTGATTCTACATTAATTTTAGTGCATTAACTATATTAGGTGTAAATGAAAACACTAATTTGTTTAAGTTTCACTATTTAATTTATAACTGGCACTGACCGGTATCGATCTGTTGAAGATCATCTTCAGAGTGCCACTACACTATATTATTTACCTCTACAGAACAGTCGCAATATATTTGGACCAGTTTTATTTCAACTCAGGTTTGTATCTTTCATTAGTACGTATACTAATTACGCTTCCTACTCAATCAGTATTTAAAGTGTACGTTAATTAATGTGTATAATATGTAGGTACAACACTCACGTATATGGAACATTATATGGTTTGCGTAAATTGTACCTAGAAACCTTGACCTCTAAAGGTACTAGAATAAAGGAACAATACAAATGATTTCAAAAAATACTTGTTACAATTCATACGCATCGGTTGATTGATATTACAGTCGTTTACAATCAATTTTGTGGTTATGTTACAAAATATGGTTGTTGTTACAACCTTACTTGTTTATTTTGCCGTTTTGAAACGACAACGCGTGCCAGCTAAATATATTATGTTACTCACGTGTTTTTAATGACTTTATGTACCACGAACGCTGATGTTTAAATCACACTTCACGAACAATAATTCTCTTGGCTTTGAAGTAAATGAACATCTTAAAAATAATATCTATGTCCTTGTCCAAACACATACTATTATCTGAGCGTACTATTTCCTTGCTAACATAAATCGCTCGAGGGAAAAAAATAGTCGGGTCCACTGAATTTCTAGACTATCGCAATTATCGCTCTCCGTTAAAAGGATTTATTAAATCGAATATCAACATGAAACTCAAATTAACATAAAAAAAACACAGATAATGTGAAATCATTAAAAAAGCAACTTTAACTGCAATATGCATAATATTTAAATAATGTAATAATCCTTTTTTGCATAACGATGAATTTCAAGAATATCATCAGCCTTAGACAAGAGTAGCGACAGTAATTATAATAAATAAATAATAAATTTGGAGAATTTATATAGCGCCGTTTTTGTGAATATCTCACCTCAAGGGCGCTGAATTATCTACATATATATATTTTTTCTTCGATTTTAGTAAGGATAGCGATGTTTTAAGTTTCACAAGTATCGCATGATGTGACACTCAAAATACCTATCGATTCGTTCAAAAATAGCGTACCAATAAACAGATCCCAGGGTTGTATATTGTAAGCAGCTCGTATTTCGGTGGGAAAATGTCGATTCATAAGAAATGATCATGTCTGCGGATAGAATTTCGAATTCCAAAAAAGAATTGTGAATAAATAATTTGTATGTACAATACAGAATATATCAAAGAATGTGTACCTATATTGTAGCTTACAATGAATATTTGTTTTGTTTTATTTCGTTTCATTCCGGGAACATACAGTTGTGTACAATTTGTAGGAAAACATAAAACACAATATAAGTATAGGTATACAAAATACAAATAGCTGTGAGGCACCGGCTTAGAATAGTGCTTCCACTCTTTTCTATTACTGTTTTCGAGTGTCCCGTAAGAGCCGGGTAATCGAAAATACAACAGGCAACAATAACATCTGACATAGTTCAGCAATGAGGTTCACCACCCATTCTGAATGTAGTGTCTTTTTAGGTGAGACGAGACTGGTGTGTGGGTATACACATATGTGTTGTGCTTCCTTTTATAAGGCAATGCACACCCACACACCTTTCGCTGGTTACCCCACATTGTGGGATATGCCGTGATGGTATGAATGAATGAATGAATGAATATACAAAACCAGTAAATTTCCCTAATGCTTTTAAAGTAGCTAGGTTTAAAAACATATCTCTATTGAACAGGAAGGAATAGGGGTATAGGAATAACCTAATTTTTCAATTTACGCCTTAATCAATTACATTAACAACAGCCTCACCCGGGTCCTAAATATACCAATGTCATAATATTAAAATCAAATTAACAAATACACAATTAAATAATGCCATAGTGAAAAATGACCAGGGTATGCGAATTATTTAATTTGTTGTAGTGAGTTGTTGAACGATTTAAAACGTATTTTTCATGATTTTTTGTATGTAGATAAAGAAATGCAAATTAAAGTAATATATTACTTTAATTTGCATATATTACTTTATTTTGCATATAAAATAATATGCGGATGTTGCTTTTTAAAAAACAATTGTGTACCTAAGTAATAATATAATGTCGATAAAATACAAGGAATAATAAGCAGGGGGACAAGGGGGGGATGGTCGACTGGAAGAAATTGTCTCCAGGTAATAAGTCCGCCATTTGTGCAATGTAAAAGTGAATAAATAAATTATCTAAGCTCTATTTTATATAATAGACACGAGTACGACATTTATGCGTTTACAATTAGTGAACGATTGAATAATAAATTATAAGAAAACATTGAAAAAGTTAAAAGAGATGGATTCTTTAAGATTGGATCACCGTGAGAGTATTTGAAAAAGAAAAACATTAATTATCAACACATTACCCCCTATTCAGTAACTATTGGAACTAAAATAGGAACGTTCTAAAAATGCAGATTTTAGATTTACGGTCTTATTTCAGCGTTATAAAATATAAACTTGGACTAAATGGAATAGAAACGTACTTATTTTAGTCGGAACGTTCTTAAAAAGTTACTGAATCAGACGTTTTATGAAAAATTATGAATATTATGAAATTTTCATAATTATTCAAAATACGTCTAATTCAGTAACTTTTTAAGAACGTTCCGGCCAATATAGGTACGTTCCTATTTCATTTAGTCCAATTTGATATATTATAACGCTGAAATAAGACCGTAAATCTAAAATCTACAATTTTAGAACGTTCCTATTTTAGTTACAATAGTTACTGAATAGGGGGTATTATAAGCGAAATGAATATGGTTTGTGACATGATATAGTATAATATGTAATTATTGTAAGTAGGTGCTTACCTAAATTGGTAAAATATTTAGGTTGACATTACTTATTATAAATAAGTTTATACAACAATACTATCGCGATAAAAATAATAAATCATAATATAGGTATCTAATCAGAAAAAGATAAAACCAAATTTTCCGTTAGAAAAATAAATTGACACAAAACACTAATCTAGATAAATAAAATAACGTCGGCGGTATTTAACTAATAAAGATAATGTTTATAATATGCTTCATATTCTTGCTAATTTGTCAATGTATATGATGTGCATAGCAAAAATTATACATAATTATATTTTAATATAAATATATGTAACATACATACCATCATGTTCCTAACGGGCTAGGCAGAGATAACCGAGTGCCATACGCCTCTAATTTTGCACATTCATGGATTTATATACAACCATGCATCGCCTCATAATAATAATATATTTGGATAATTTATAAAGCGCCGTTTTTGTGAATATCTCACCTCAAGGACGCTGAATATATACTCGTCGATTGTTCATGAAAGTCCCTTGTTTCCATCTTTCAAAATATTCACACTGTTATGGTATCCCTTTCTGAGGCGGCCCTTGCTAAATAAATTCGTAGTAAATTAAAAAAATATATTTAATAGGTACCAGAAAATAATATAAAAATATTTTTTTCGGTTTTGACCATGTTTTGGTAAGTACTAGCCATATTTTTAATAAATGATATCAAATTATATATGTACTTACTCAAAAGCAACAAAATATATATTTATATAAATTCCTTTACACACTGCCATCCATTATACCCAAGTCCACGGGGGAGGCGATAAGAGGAGGACCGAATGCAGATTCGGTGTATGGAATGTGAGAGGAGGAATGGAAAGAAAGATGAATGAACTGTGTGATGTGATGAGAAAGAAAGAATTAGATATAAAAGAGGAACGAAAAGTAGAGGTCGGCTAGTAAAAAGTTGGCACGATCACATAAATGGGATTTTGAAAGATGGTGATGTTTGAAAGATAGAAAGCAAGATATGGGATGTCCAGGGTGCGTTTGTGGGCGGCAGAGAATGTATAGACCAATGTTTTTCTCTACGCACGATCACAGAAAAGGTTCTGGATAAAAATCAGAAAATTTTCTGTGCCTTCATAGACCTAGAAAAGGCGTATGATAAAGTTGTTAGAGAAAAATTATGGGATATACTAGCGGTGTATGGAGTGAAGAGCAAGCTGATACGCGCAATCGCGTCATTATATGAGAAAAGCGAAGCATGTGTTCGTGTCAACGACACAGTGACAACGTGGTTCTCTATATATAATGGCGTTAGGCAAGGGTGCGTGCTGTCTCCATGGCTCTTTAACCTGTATGTTGATTTCTGCATAAGAGCCCTTAAGGATGAAAGCAAGGGTCTGAAATTGAGTACTGTAATGGTGCGAGATTTGATGTATGCAGACGATAAAGTTCTATTAGCAGAAAGTATGGAAGAGTTACAGTATCTTGTAAGTATGGTATATGTAGGATGCATAGAGAACGGACTTAGGATGAATGCTAGCAATGTCTTTGAAAAGAGTGAAAGCAGAACAGCGTGTAAAATAAGGGTAGAGAACGAATGGTTCGAGCAAGTCGACGAATATGTATACTTGGGAAGCATATTTCAACGGAATGGACGGCTTGATAAAGAGATCGAAAGAAAATTTATGGCAGGAAACAGAGTGACCAATTATGAATGACCGCAACATATCAAAGGATGCCAAAGTTGCCATTTATAACGCCATCGTAGTGCCAACCTTGACGTAAGCAAGTGAAACCTGGACATGGCAGAAGACGCATGAAAGCAGAATAAATGCAGTTGAAATGAGATCGTTAAGAAGAATTTGCAATAGAACGATGTATGACAGGGTAAGAAATGAGGATATAAGGAAAGAATGTAAGTTGAAGAAAGATGTCATTACTAGAATGAAGGTGAACACATTGAGATGGTTTGGTCACATGGGGAGAATGAATGAGGAGCGCCTGACGAAGAAAATATACAGAGCGGAAAGGAATGGAATGAGAGGTCGGGGACGCCCAAGAAAGGGATGGAACGACCATGTGAACGATATTCTGAAAGACGGAAATGTTAGAAGTGTGAGCAACAGAAGAACATGTATGAGACGATGCATGAATGTGGACGAGGCGAGAAATGCGTGCCAGGATAGAAAAATGTGGCGTTTGGTTCTCTCTGCCTACCCCGCAAGGGACATGGCGTGATGGTATTTATGTATGATATGTGATGTTTGAAGTAAGAATAATAGAAGAGCGTGTATGAGACGATGTATGGACGTGAATGAAGCGAGGAATGTGTGTCAAGAGAGAGGAGTCTGGCGTTCGGTTTTCTCTGCCTACCCCAAATAGGGAAATGGCGTGATGGTATGGTATGGTTATGGTTTACACACTAGTGCTTGCACTCTGGTAAAGGGAAATATATTTTTTCTTACTGTGCATCTTTTTCTATTTAGGTGATTGTTTTATATTTTGTACATGTTTTGTTAATTTAATAAAAATAAAAAAAGCGTGCCTAACAAAATATTTTGGAAGGATTGAGTTTTGTTGGGAGAATAACCACGAAAAAAAAAACGCGCCAAATTATATACCATCCACCGTGCAGCCTCTTCGATGCTAAAAAAAACACAAAAAAACATCAAATTTTGAAATTTCTCAATTTTCCTTCAGGGTTTGCCTAGTCCTAGGTTCTAGGCACGCCCCTGCGCTCAACCTCACATGCAAATTATGCATACTAAATTTATGACGCCATGTCCTGACTGAAGTAGGCAGAGTGAACCGAACGCCGCAATTTCATATCCTGGCTAACATCCAATGACTATACATAGTATACATGCCCTTTTGACTATTCAACTTTTAATAATATCTTATTCTAGTGCCATCTGTATATAGATCTCACTAACTCATTATTCTACCTCTTATAGCCTTTATACTGTAGGTATTATGTGTGTATCTTTACAACATAATCCAGGCTATTTTCTGCATTCTTACATCGACCGTACACCGTTTTACTACACATAAGTACATTATATTATAATATAATAATATCAATCATATCAAAGTACATTTTATATTAAATGTTATGATTCTGTAAGAAATAAGTATACTTAGTTCTCTTTATCTGATTATTGCATAACTTTTCAAAGTACCTACCTATAACTATTTCAAACATTTAATAACTTGAAGGTTTTTTGTTGACACAGTGTGAGTTCATAATTATAAATTGTAAAAAAAAACACTTATAAATAGAAACACAGTTAGATTCCACAATTAGTGTGGAATCTCATTGTGGAATCTAACTGTGTTTCTATTTATAAGTTTTTTTTTACAATTTATATAACAACACATTGAAAACGCAATCTCTTGTATACCTATTGCCGGCCAAGTGTAGTAACTATTCATACATATATTGATAAACATCAATATATGAATAGTTACTGTTTTTTTTGTGAATAGTTACCGTCTAATAGTGTCTATTTTTGACACTATTCAATATTTTGTATCAATATATGAATAGTTACTGTCTAATAGTGTCTATTTTTGAATAAAAATTACAAATTACAATTTGTATAATATCAGAAAAGATAAACGAAATAACTAATAACATTATAGAAAGTATAATAAAAACCGTGATATACCTATGAATCTAAATTACACGTCTATGACAGAACGAATAAATAATAAAAAAGGGACGAATCGTAATTGAACGTTAAAACAAACAAAATTGATTAGAATTATAGTATTGCATAGATATCTAACTACATAGGCTATTAGCGTATTGCACAATATCCTCTAATTACTTGTGCTGACACAATGCAACAATAATTATACAGAAACTGGTACATCTTTCGAGCATATTGACTTCAACAAACATGCAAAATGTAATAACAAATAAAGAGGTATTATACAAATATTATGTATTAAAAACAAATCATCCGCGTCATTAAGTCCACGCGAATGCACTCACCAAAACAATGGATAAAACTCATTAAACAACAGTCAAGGTGGCACAAAAAACTACGTGTTTGATTTCAAAACATCAAAAACTTTACAAAAACGAACGCTCCGCTTCTGATGTATAAAATGTCACGTCGCGTCACGAACACACGCAAACACAACTCGCGTCGGCCGCGTCCCAAGTTGAACTGGCGCGCAAAGCGACGGACCCAAGAAGGTGGTCCTACCAAGGCAAACTTGGACGATAAATTAACGCCACCGTGAAAAAAACTTGGAACATGTAGGTGAACGTTCCTATAGACAAGACTGTATCCTTTGATTTTTTTTACTTTACCGTGTGGTTTCGTTTGGGACGCGGCTACGATACAGATAATATGCCGGAGACCTGCGACAGCGTGTGTGTTATGTCGTTGTGTGTAGGTATACTGTAAGTAGGTATATGAGATAGGAAGGAAGGCGAAAATTCACATTCCAAAAATGTAACGGTCTTCGAACTTCGTACATCTTTATACATCGATACATTATAAGGAAAACAATGTTCTAATACAGATTTCATGGTATGAATAATCGGGGTTGTATTGCTAAAAATAATATGTACCCTCTTGAAAAAAAAATTAAACCTCATCAAAAAATCGTTTGATTATTCTACAGAGCAATTACTCCTGCTGTATTCACAATAATTATGCACTAAATTAGCTCTATTCACTACTCGCATAAAAAAAGTGAATTTATATCATTCATCACAACAAAATTACGAAATGAGATCAAGACTCGTGACTATAAAGACAAAACTCTCGAATCCAAAACTTATCCACAAAACGTAGATGATTGTATAATAAAAAGAGACAAATTCATGTTTATAGCTGTATAAGAAAAGAGTATTTTTGAGGTAGAAAATATATTGTCGAAAAATGCTTGTGATGAGGTGAACAAAATCGGTCGAGGCAGGATTCGAACTCGCGACCACTGGATTACTAGCCCAGCGCGCTAACCGCTCTGCCACCGACCCATCTATACATGTAATCTGTGTAATCTGTGTCTACCCCAATGATATATAAAAATAAAAGATACGCTATTAGTCTTTAAATTCAGTACATTTATACAAAAAGGAAGGCGCAGACCTTACTTAATTCTTACCGCACATTAGTTGTGTTTGGACGTGTTGTCGTTGTCAAAATGCCATCATGTGTGATGAAAACATGTTAATATACCAAATAACTTGTACTTTTAGCCGAGAAGGGGGGCGATTTGCATGTAAACCAACGAAGCAAAAATACACAAATTTGCACTCTGCGCAACCTTTTCTCCTCTGACATGAAATAATTGGCACATAGCACTCTTTACAGGGTGAATTGCCTTAAACAACAACAAAAAAAACCGGAAGCTCGTTCAAGATGTTTGGCGAATATTAAACAACTTTGAAGGGACGACCAGACGTATCATGTCATGCTGCATATTTTATCGATAACTAATGATGTATTTATTGATGTTTCGAAAATAATTATAATTTTGGGTTGTTGTTGTATTTGATTTTTCACAATCACGTTTTTTCACAAGACATTCGTCGAACTGTACCATTTTTATACAACGTGTCTATAAATAAAATGTCATTGGTCTACCCCATTTAGAAAATCTAGGTTATTGGTCAAATCTTTGAAATTGAGTATAATATAGATATGTAACTAAACATACCTATTGTGTTAAAAAAACCAAATTCATTCGAATGATATTATAAATATGTAAAATTTTAAAATAAATAGAGTCCATTAATGAAAAAAAAATATGAGTAGGTACCTCTACGCATATAGTAATTTATTTGACTTACAAAAGAGATAAAGAGATCAAAAATCAACTGGGGGGCAAGTCTGGTCCAACTGGCGAACTCAAAACCCTCACGATTACCCATATCATGGATATAAATATAATATGGAGTTCTACAATATCTTTAGATGTCAGTTGGACCAGACTTGCCTCCCTGGATTTATTTCAAAATAATTTAGTCACGATGGCAAAAAAAAACCTAATATAAACCTATGTATACATGAATGTAGAGGAACTAAAATGTATACTTGAATTGGAAAGTATAATAAAATACTAGAAAATTAAAAGAATTAGTAAATGTTTATACGAATTATAACCATAAGTTGGATTTATTTTTGGGTAAATAACAAATACCTAGAATGGTTTTTCTTTTGAAAAAATATACAGTGGAATTGTTGCAACTAATTAATTTTATGGCGAAATATTATCTGGGGGGCAAATCCCATGAAACAGTGGAATCAAAACCCTCATGATAACCAATATCATGGATATAATTTTCTTATTGAGTTCTATAATAATCATAAGATATTATATAACTCCGTAAGATAATTATATCCATGACATGGGTTATCATGAGGGTTTTGATTCCACTGTTTGACGTGATTTGACCCCCTGTTTATTTTTATTTAGGCAATACTTGTGTAAGACTATGTTCTTAGTTCTTACTGCCTACATAAAGTCATCGCATAAATTTGTCTGTAATAAAACAACACTGTAATATTTCCACTGTTTAAAAACACTAATGAGCTAAATAGTTAATTTTGAAAATCTTGTCCCTTGCACTCTCATAAAATACTTCTTTGAAATAAATAATAGATTTTTTACATCTTTATTCGATATTGCGTGAGTTTTTTTGTAATTTGAATATGTTTAATACTTTTCTTATAAAATTAGTTTTAGTAAAACCTTTTTTTATTTTATTAGTGTATTTAACTAAATATCTACCAGGCCTATGTAGATTTTTACTTCAATCGAATGAAAATCTACCGGTTGTGTTTTTACTAAGTATTTTAATTCTTATTTTTGCTATTTAAAAAACCTACGAAATTTGACCTTTTCGTCACGAAAGATATTGTATATCACGGATTGGTGATATACAATATTTTTTGTGTTTAATACATTAGAAGGTAGTTTAGTGTTCCTATTTGTGTACATCCGTATGCCCAAGGTCTACGAAGGATTAAATGTTCGTATATACAGAGGCAATAATCTATTTATTTATCGTTTGCCTTTTATATAATAAGTAAATTATCGTGGTTTAGATATAAATAGCCCTATAAAGTGAAATAAATCACAAGTGTAGCTAAAAGTACTGCCACCTTCAGTTCATCACTTAAGACTAATTAGTTACATAGAGTCAATAATTAAGAATTAGCTTCTTTACAATGATCTCTCGCCATTAAACGGCGCTTCGTTTAATATTATAATAACATAAATAATTTAAATTAGTTTTAAATAATGTACCCATGTTAATCCTCGTAATTATAATGAGATAATGAGTTATATTTAATTTAGACTAGCAATTTTAAAATGTGTTAATTCCCTTTCTATCATTTTAATAAAATTATTTTCTAAGAAAATTATAATTCGTATAAAATAATAAATAGGTAGCTACTAATTTCTTCAAAGCGATTACGGGTTAAGACATAATTAAATTGATAAATCGGAACTTGCGGTTACGGAGCGTTTATATTCACAAAGGATATCCCTAAAGAAATATCATTTTTCTTGAAAGTCTTTCGTAATCGACAGTATTATTAAATGAATAGTATGTAATGTTATAAATAATACTTTTCTTTTAGAATTAAACAATACGTAATGTGATGGAATGTCCCAACATAAAATCATCAAGGGCTGTCAGATATTAAACACACATAATGAAGAGATGACGTTCATTTGCCACAGAATACCATGTTCCTATTCTCGAGTTGAGACATCAAAAATAAAAGGAACCTCATTAAAAAAACTTTCTAATATCAGCAGTGATGGCTTTGTTGCTGTCTATGGTTCAAAATAATTATTATTTTGCCTCTACTTAACTTTATAATGGCCCATGGTGTACCTTAGCAATAATGAATATACACATTAAACTTCAACAATAGATACACAATGTTTGGTGGTAGCTTAGTTGCTTTCATCGAATCAAAATGTTAATTGGTTATTTCGGGAATTACTTCCGTTTTAGAAATTGCCTGTAAATAAAGCCAATTAGTTATAAAAAAAGTTACGTTCGTTTCATCAATATTTAAAAAGTAAAAATAATACTAATCATCGCGCATCGTTTCATAACAAACTCGTAGATTAATAACGCCATACAAAAACGAGCGGGTTGTGGCAAACGCTATACTCTTCATTACCAAGTCACTTCACAAAGCATTCAATTTTTGTATGGAAAATTTTCATCATCTTCATGAAATGAGTTTGTTAAATTATTTACGATGAAAATATTTTATCATGATAATTTGATATTTTTTTAATGCCACTTTATGAAAGTGATGAAAATAAAGATATCAAATTTGAAATTTCATGAGCTTGGGGTCACTTTGAAATATTTGACAGTTAAATAAATGAGAAGCACTTCAATTCAATATCCAATGACGTCTAAGCGAGAATTAGATATACAAATTTGAAAAGTATCGAATGAGTACTTTGAGGCCCCCATTCACGATCGTGCCATCCTTCCAAATGGCTTGCCATCATTCCAAAATGCGCTCGTGAATGTCAAATCCCGCGCAGCGCAATTGGCCTGACACACCAAAATGGAATTCTAAACGATCGAAACTCCATAGTGCCGTGACAAACGGCGCGACGCATCTTGTCGGTACGGCATGCTCGTGAGTGTGAAAACCAGCGGTACATTGCGCCATCTCTTTGCGCCGAGCTGTTTGACACTCTCGTGAATGCGAAAATACAACATTTTCTGTTTGTTTTTTTTATCTTTTTATATATAAACAAACCGCTTAGAGCGGTGATAGCCCAGCGGTAATGTCTTCGCCTCACGTGCTTGAGGTCGACGGTTCGAATCCGGGCTGGGCACGCACCTCTGGATTTTTAAAAAATCTATGTGCGGATTTATATCACTAGCTATGTGTAACCATGATCCAATTTGTCTGGTTCCCCTTTCTAAGGGTTACGAAGGTCAGATGGCAGTCGCTTCAATGTAATAACCAGACTCGCCAATTCTAGGATCATGGTCAAAGCGTACCCCGATAGAAACGGGACAAAAGCGCTAAGGGGAAAGAAAAGAAAGATATAAACAAACCGCTATATAGCAGTTGTATAAAACTCATCAACAGAATTATAACTCATTTATACTTGATAATTAAAAAAAAATAGAAATTATTCATTGATGCGAAAACGCCGACCGCTTGCGTTTACTAATTTTGATGGCTCGATGGCGCGTCCATGAGTCAAAATTTTACAATGGTTCAAATGGAGCCGGTCCATATGGAGCGACGCCGAATGACACGATCGTGAATGGGCTGCTTAAGTCTATAATCGATAAAGTAGAATAAACACGCCGTACATAGTAGGTACACAGCAAACATACACAAATACAATGTAATGAAACTTAGAATATAATCTCTGAATAATCTTAAAAATAGCGCATTCATAACTCCCCTTGGGGTAGTGAGGAGTAAAAATAATTAATATATGTTCATTTAATATATCTAATAAACATAAAATAGAAGTGAAAATTGCCGAATCAAAAATGATCGATACAACGTGTTTGCTTTGTATTATCATAGTACCACGTAGATTTATCAAAAGGCCATAGAGAAAAGTTTGATCTTAATTACATGGTCTAAACAAGATTCTAAAATACATCACATCTATTAACATGTTCTCGTTCATAATTCACGGACCTCTGTTCAAAAGAATCTATTTCCTTACACTGTCATAGGTTCCATTATTGTGTAAAAGGATCACCGGTAAACGAATTAAATCTAATGTAGCCAATGCAGTTGATGACTTAAAAAATAATCTTATGTTTTGGATTTGGGAAGATAATGTTCTGCCAAAATAGCATGCTTCTCCGTTTAGTCCTCTAATCTAACTTTTAAATCAATACAGAAGCAGTCTAGTTTTATTCTTCTGGACGGAGATAGTTTCTTGTTCTTCTACCTTCCAAATTCCTTGTAAAAACCAGTTTGTGTGGCAGGTTCGATCTCTTCCAGCGACAATATAAAACAATGATTTAATATATTTTGAACCCTTTTTCGATACTTAGTTCATGGTGGTTAGATGCTTTTGTTTGTCTATGGTAGTTCAGAGTACCAAAGGCTAACTTTTGGTTTTTCGAAGTGTATGTAAGTTATATATTGGATATAAATGACTGATGTCTGCCAAATAAAAAGTCGGATTTTGGAGGCATCCAACTATGACATCGCTACTTTAAAAGTCTCCGATTTCACTTTATTTTTTTATGTCACCTAATCGATATTGATATTGTTACGATATGAAAATAAGTATCATCCAATACATTACCTACAAAATCATACATACTTATACCATCACGGAAACTGCAAGACTTGTCACTAAACCTAATTGCTGAAGCCGCATCGGAAATCCCGAACCAAAAACACGATTGGTTAATACAATGAAATTGGATGAAAAAAGGGAAATGTATAAAATAACATGAAATTAGACAAAATGTTTCATGTTGATGAACGCGGATTTTACATTTAAGAGGCTATAGTAGGCTATATAGTGAATTTTAAGATGTAAATACAGTTTGTATTTACATATTTATTCTTTTGCGTGAGTTCTTTGAAAATTGAATTTGTTTAATGCTTTTTTTGTTAAATTAGTTTGAGAAAACCCATTTTTTATTTTTTTTGTTACTAACTAAAAAAACTACAAGGTTAATGAAGTAAATTTTTACTGCAATCGAAAGAGAATATGGAAATGTATATACCTGCTGAGTTTATTACTATTCTTGCTATTTAAAAAAAATCTCTAAATATTATTTTTTTTTCCTTCACGAAAAATATTGCATATCACTGATTAGGTGATATAAATATATTTTTTCTTGTTTCATACATTAGGTAATTTAGTGTGCATATTTGTGTACATACGCATGTCCAGAGTACACAAGGGCCCTAAATAAATAAATACATAAATCCTAAATGAGGAATATTGTCCAATTCAGTAAACATGTAACTCAATTTACCCTCGCTACTGTAAATGCCATTGAATTATAAAATGTCGTGTATCCGATATCGTTTGATATTGGATTAGAAGAGTTAAAGATATTTGGAGCGTGTGTGATCCGCCGTATAGTTACAAACAAGATCCCAATACCCAAATTAGTGTCAACCTACTGAATAATGTACCCACTCAACACAAATTCATTTTGAAATATTATCAATTTCAACTTCATCCCATAAAGATCTAGATGTTGGTTATGAATATAATTAAGTTACTACATTGCGACGTTAAGGTCCCACAGCCACTGAGAATGTGTAACGAGTTGTTCCCCACTTCTCGTACTGTAGTAGAAGCGGTGGGGTTAGTACCGCCATACATATTGTACGACTTGACTAGGGTGAAACAGCGATGTAAACTACAATATTTATGAATTATAGTATATATTTTTACTCCTCATTTACCAAGAACTACCAAGGGTAGGGAGGGGGGTGTTATGAATTCGCAATAGATAATGCTTTTCTTATTGCAGATTAGTATAATTTATTATTTGCGCTTTTCTGTAATTGGACTTATCCCTGTATTATCTTTGTATTCTTACTTATTGTATGTGTAGTCTGTTGAAAATCCAAATAAATCAAAATAAATAAATAAATAAATAAGTATCATGTTGAGATTGTATTTTGAAAGTTTCATTGGAATGTATCTGTGTGTGTTGTCTAATTCGTGCTATGTACGGCGTGTTTAATCTACTTTATCGATTATAGACTTAAGTACCTACTCATTCGATTGCTTTCAAATTTTGCAAATTTGTGTATCTTAAACTTGCTTAGACCTCATTAGATTTTGAAGGATACCAGAATAGTGATTCTCATTTTTTATAACTATCAAATATTTCAAAATGACCCCATGCTAAGGAAACTCGAAATTTGTTATTTTTATTTTCAAATTGGTTAAAACCCGCATCATTTTCAAAAAATGACATTGACAATCATCAAGTTTTCATAAAAAAATATTTAAATAAAAATAATTGAACAAATTCATTTCAAGAAAATGATGAATATTTTCCATACAAAAATATGACGAAGGAATCCCACAAATTTAAGGGGTATTTTCGGAATTAATTTTTTTCAAGAGAGTTTTCAAATATCATGATTCTGGAACTGTTAAGCTGTAGACAGCACAATCATTATCCCTATCTTTAGTTTTAAAACGACTATGTCAGTATTGGATAAGTATATGAGAAAACGCCAATGCAACTTAATAATTACGTTTGAGTGCCTGTGTACCCTTAACATAACGGATAAGGAATGTATAGCACGTTTGAGTGGCTGTGTGCCCTTAAAATAACGGATAAGGAATGTATAGCAGGTTTGAGTGGCTGTGTGCCCTTAACATAACGCATAAGGAATGTAAAGTACGTTTGATATAAGAGTGACACTTATATTATGAAATGGTATAAAAATATTCTAGGAGATAAGTGGAGTGAGGATTGAAATTTAAATAGTAACCTACTTATAAAAGTTAGGTATTCAATTATCTCTCAAGTGTAAATATTAGATGAATATTGCCATACCACATACTAAAAAAGATTATATTCTAAAGTATAGTTATGAATATTATTTTTATTATTTATTTATCTTTTATCACACCATATTTATAATGACAACAATAAGTAGATTACTGCTGCCCAACTAGGAATTCCTGTTCTAGGGTGAGCAGTTTACAAATTTTATTGACAATTATATGCAGTTATGAACCAGGTGATTGTTCCCGTTCCACACTAGAAAGATACTCATTATCTCAACAAACATAATATTAAATTGGCTCACACAAAATAGATTAACCAGGTCCTAATGTCTGCCATAGTACCTGTCATAAATTCAATCTCTGAAGCGATTTTTATTTCAAAACCATTGAAAGAGACTAGTTAACTATGTTGGTGTTGTTAATATGAATCACATGCTACCCAAATCAAATCTAATATTTTTATGTGTTACTTAAAGAGCATCGCAAACACAATACGGCATAGTTACAAATGTTGTTAATAAATTTAATTTTGAATTATTTAAGTAGTTATTGTTGAATAATAAATTTATTTGTGTTAGTTCTGTTCGCCCATAATTTATGATGTATTTTTTAATAATTATTTTAAATATTCTTTGAGATGTTATTTCTTTAAGAGAGGCAGGTAAACTGTTGTAGAGTCGAGGAAAATAAATGAAAAATTTCTTTGACTAAAAGATGTTTTCATGTGTGGGATTGTGTAATTTAGGTTTGTTCTTGTTCTGTTAATATATTCTAAAACTTTCTTCTTCTTCTTCTTCCCCTAACGTCGGCTATCAATGTATTCTACGGCTACCTCTCCCTCGCCAGGTCGAAGAGTTACTCGATCAGTCCATACGCGGATGTTCTTCAGCTACGACATTTGTTTACGACCTATGCCTCTTCCTCCCTCAATCTTGCCTTTGATGATCAACTGAAGTAAATCGTACCTCGGTCCTCAGATTACATGTCCTAAATAAGATATTTTTCGTAGCTTTATGATACATAGCGATTGTCTTTCATTCAATTGAGTCGGCTGTTTGTAAGACCTCGATGTCGGTAATCTGTTTAAGGTATTCGCAACATTGTCCTGTGTATCCACATGTCAAACGTATCCAGATGGTTAATAGGTACTACTGGTTTTAAATGTCCACGTTTCTACAATATTTAATATAATATGGACCATACATAGCACTTAAAACCATTCTTTGTCGGAGCTTATTGTCGTTACTTTTATAATTCTCAAGTAGAATAATAAAAATCTAATATATATGAAAAACAAACATAATATTCGCAAGTAAAATAAGTTCTAAAAATCTTGATCATATGCATATTTTAAAGAACTTATAATAACTAATAGTATTGCTAATACAATAATTGTAAAATATGAATATGAAAAATCTTTTATTTTATATAATAAATTATATAAAATAAAGATGATTTGATTAAAAATAAAGCCAATTACAGGTTGTCGCTGAAGTTATTGTAGTATATTAAGATACATTAGGAATGGTTACATATTATGGTGAGATATTGTGTGAATGATGTGTGAAATTATTTATATAAATGTTTCAGTATATTAAGTGTTAAATTTGATTATGAGGATGAAATTTTAAGTTTGATATATTTTTTAAATGTGGGGACCGCTAAGTATGTATTAGCTGTAAGTTGAACTTGATTTACAATTTATTAAATGATTCTATTATTATAAGTAAAATGTATGTAATATGTTAAATGTAGATATGTTATTTGCTCCTGTCCCAAGCACAAGTTTTTAACTTTTTTGGGACAGTAGGTACCTATTGAAAAAAAAATTGTATTAATATAAATATTTGTTCTATGTGTATGTTCATATTATGTTACTCAATATGTCGATATCTTGGAAATACCTATTGTATGTATATTGTATATATTTATAATAAATCCACATATAGAAAATTGACCCTAGTAAGGGGCTGTATTTTTCTATATAAAACGATGTTTAGATTCTTAGTCTGAGATGTTGTACTTACTTCAATGTATTTATTTAATAATAATAATGAACACTTCCTTGCACCCTGCGCAAGTGGCGAGCTTATTGCCGTATGGCAATTTCTTGCTACTAACCAGTGTTTCCAGCCCAGAGAAGCAATATTTGCGTGAGAAAAGAATTTAAATAAATTTATCTCTGCTGGGAATCGAACTCAGGACGCCCGCACAGAAACCGAACGGCTTACTAAATGTACCACGGGGGTTGGCACAGTTGGTAAATTGTCGTAGTGCTGGGGAGTGTGTCCATTCAAAATAATTACAGTATAACTTATTGACTGATAGATTGTCATGTTTCAACAAAACAAAATCATGGCAATTGGTCAGATTTTTTTTTGTAAGGGTGATTTAGGCACGTGGCATCTGCGTTAATATAATAACAGTTTGTGTTCTCATTTATCATATTACTTATAATGACAACATAAGATAATTTTTAAAACTACAAATATTTAATCGACAGTAATTTCTCAGTATACAAAGTAACGAATACCTACGCAATATTTCTATAGTTAGCAATGGATTGATTATTATGGTAAGTACTTATAAATACAAATGATAAAATATATAGTCATACATTCATAATGTTGCATTGTTAAAAAATTTAATTTGTGTACTTAATTTATTTTTTTGTTTTTATCTTATTTCATAGCAGTAACAATTTTAATCATCTGCCCAATTTCTTTCCCGCCACAGGCAAACATAGAATTATAATAACTATATATTTTTTGTTGTTATTTTATTTATTTTATTTTATATTCATTCTCGGGCAACTAACAGGTAGGTACTATGTCAAATATTAATTTAACAGGCACCCAATAACAAGTTGTCACATTCTGGAGACTTACGATATTAATCATCTCACAGATTTAAACACTTAGGCTGGGTTGTTTCAATAAAATTATCAGTAAAAGTATGATTAAAAGACTTTGATTAGAACATTAGATTTCAATAAAATAAAAAGTATTGAACAATTTAATGCAATCAAAGTATTTTAATTAAACTTTTACTTTAATCTTTGTTCGAGAAACACAGCCTTATAATTTTATTAGTCATGTTTTTCAAAGAAAGTAAGTAGGTACCTACCTCCATCATAATATTGTTTGCTTTTGTCGCGACACTTGAGATAAAACATAATAAGATCCTTACATATTTAGCAACTGTATGAACTACGAGATTGAATATCATAATATTTATAGTTAATTGTGGGCTTGGGCAGTTGTTGTTCTGCCACAGATCGCATTTTATATCGACCTCATTTTATTTATTATTTTGCCATATACCACCTTCCAAGTAAATCGCTTTTTATTATATACCTCATTTCATCCATATTACATTTTTCTTTCGTTCTCTAGGTTGTGTAATACAATGCAATAGTTTTGTTCACACCCGCCACATCAATTGAAAATTACACAATTATTAAAAATGAATTTAGACTATTTATTCCTATAAAAATTCTTGGGGTAGTGCAGGGAAGTCAAAATTTGTGGATATATATATTTTTGAATGAGAAATTTAAAATAAAATCCGTTGAAAAATACACATATTTTTTCTAGATTTTGATAACACCGCCACCTGTCGGATACAAAACTATCCTCTATTTCAATCCGAAACTAACCATACTTATGTATTTAGAAAATTTCATTGTAATCGGTTGGTTTCGGATATTAGCGTGTACGAACATCCTGACACAAGATTTTTATAAATTTAAATAATATGTAATGGAATATGAAATGAATGGACGTTTTGTTGTTTTCCAATTGTCGATTTGTTTAAGAGATTTTATTTATCTTGACATATCGACATCGAAGTATCAAGCCAAGATAAACGAGATTTGTTAGGACAGGTTTATATTTTCATGTTTTTCTACTTTGAAGTCAAAAAACATCAACTTCCGCAGCATACACTCGTATGTTCTATACATGGATTTACTCAGGATTCGGAGTGGAACATTTAGTGTGTCTGTGTGTGTGTCAACTTATAACTTTTGATCCGCTCAAAGCACAGAGCACAAAATAACAGAATATATACATAGTTAGTTATAGGCCCACAAAACTGTTATACTCAGTATTTTGACATGCAAATGGTAATTTTATATTTAACCTAATGATCTAAATTTTGATTTTCTCATTAAAATTAGGAGATTACGATTCGCTACACTCATAGGTGAGGTCAGCAACCATACCCGAAGATCAAAAAAGCAATAGTGGTCAACTTCATGCAGGATTTGATGCCAGAATAGATAAGGAATCGTTGAGTGATCGGCAAACATCTTGGATAATGGCGTCGCTGTGTTGAACCTCAATTACGCAAAAATATCACCTTTTATTACAATATTAATAATATTTTTTTGCAAAAATATAATTGTATCTTACACCCTCTTCGGCAATGTGTATTTATTATATATTTAACCATATAAAATTTGACTAAATATTTTAAATGGATATTTAGCATCAATCTATCTTAATGTACAATTTTAAAAAATCTCACATCCGTGAGACGAATACTTACAATCCAATTGAATTTGAAATACATAAGTCGTGATGGATGCTGAAACCACGTACGTTTTAATATTTACTAAACGTATTCGCAATAATATAGGTATTAACATAAAAATCTACTTTCTGCACCAATTCAGAAAAATATATTAAGGTAGCTTGAATTAGAAAAATACATAAAATATGAGCAATATCCAATAAGGAATTATTTTATTTGAATAGTGTGAGATTATATTCACATTTTTTTAAGGTTAAGTATAGAATAGTATACATAAGAAACTAGGTTGAAAGCAAATTCTACTGCATTTCAAAGAAAACAAATCCTAGTGTGTGAATGGTTGGATCGTCTCCTACTCGTAGGTACCTACGGCATCAGCGTAGAATATTACAACTCAAATGTGAAATGAATTGCGCATTCTGAATAACAAATTCATTAGTGCGCACGTATGGAATTTCATGATTCCTATGTAAATTTTACTTCTACGCCTTTATTGAAATGTATCCGAATCCATATTCTATAACGCACTTGGGATTTTTATTGAATCATTTATATTTTTAGTTGAATAGTTAAGTTAAAAATTAAATGTTTTGTGGCTACATTTACAAGAATAAAGAAACAGTTTTGTTTCACTGCTTCAAATGGATTGAGCCGGAGGTAAATGGCCAAAATATATTTAGCACTAAACAATATTTACTCCAAACGTTACAATATAATATTTATTATCAGTACAGAACTAGATCAAATTAAACAGACATTGGATTTCACTTTAATTGGAATTAAAATGATTATTAAACACAAAATTCGGAGGATTGTTCCACAGCTGGGCATCTATGTTAATAAAAGAGTTCGAAAAACGACTGGTACGTATGTTGAAGGTTTACAGTGAATGAGAATGAAGGTTTGATTGTACAGAGAAAAAAAAATGTTTTTAGATTTTAAAAAGGAATTTTGTTTATATATCGTTATTTTTTTTTAAATAATATCCCGCAGCTATTTCTGATCTAGCATTTTTCACAGCTATCACACCCTAAATCTTAATTTCATCATAGCCAACGTTCTATAGTCTATGACTCCCTATAGTCAACGTTCTATAGTCTATGTGGGGTCCTCATTCGCCAAGTATTTCGTTTCTGTGCATCTACCGCGACTCTCTTTTGGTGGAGTGCAACGTTGTCAGCGGTCTGCCTGGTCTTCTGGCCTGCACTTGGATCGATCTGCGTATAATATTGTCTACTGGACGCCATATGACGTGTCCATACCATCTCAATCTGCTCTCGAGCAATTTATTGTTAATTGAAGCTACACCAAAGCTTCTTCGGTCATGGACATTCCGCACTCTGTCCATCAAAGTCACGTTCCCTCCAATCTAAGCATTCTCTCTGTTGGTGGCTCTTCTTCAGAGCCCAACAATCGGCGGCATATGTAAGTATTGGCAGGTCTGGTGACAGTTATATAAACCTGACCTTTTTCTCTTTTGATGGACATGCATAATTAGTGAGTATTTATAAATAATTACTAATTATGCATGCCCATGCATATCCATTAGATGGGTTGATGGCAGAGCGGTTAGCGCGCTGGTCTAGTAATCCAGCGGTCGCGAGTTCGAATCCTGCCTCGACCGATTTCGTTCACCTATAGAACAAGCATTTATGCTTATTTTAGGGAATGTAGGAAGATATATATGTACTTGTTTAACAAGGATATATTCATTTTTTGTTAAAAAAAATAACAACGCACCTTGAAGGTGTCTTCCTTATTTACAGCCCCATGACCATAATATCAAAACAATAATAAGCCACCAAGTCCATCAACATGTCAAATTGTACGTTCCGTCGCAATATGGCGATCGTTAATATGTATTGGTTGAACATTATTTCTACAAATACTGCAGACAGGTCAGAAGGGGGCTTTGGACCTATAGAAGTTTATTTTCAGCACTGAAGATCGTAAATCTGCATGGTATAGGCGATGCGAGCAAAATGCAATATTGATGAAACCAGTGCTTTTATTGCAAGCATATGGACGAATGTTATCATTTCTCGGGAAAACAGTCGAGTTTGTTGTTGTAAGAATTAGACATACACAATAGGGCTTCGATTTAATAAATCATACCTATTCCTTTGTTTTCGTTTGATAGACGCATTTCATACATTTACTATATACTTGTAATATGAGCAAAGAGTAGATTGTGAACATCGCTAAATTCTCACGCTGTAATGAGAAAATCGCAAAGGAGTGCATTTTATGTTACCATGCATTTTGTTTATTCAGTAGTATTTTGTACAGCGGATCATAAATTGTAGGTTGGTATATTCAACAGCAAAAATATGGATTACAAAAACAATAAAAGAAAAAAAAACATCATAAAATAATCTAAAGTAATAAAGCAATCAATATGTTAGTGTGTGTGTATGTGTGTGTGTGTGTGTTTGTCTCACGCCTTATGAAAAACCAAGAACATCTAAAAATCTAATTTATGTGCGAACGTGTACCAGTATACCTGATGCAGTGTCACGCTAAAAATAATGCGATTAAAATGCTGAATTTTAAAGATATTTCAATAATTATTTTTTTCATACAAAATTTTCCAAGTCATCTGTCAAAAAAGTGTACATTTTGCACGCAAATATCTGTTAGTTTAAAAGTTAGAAGTACGTATTTACACGAAAAAAATATATTTTCAAGTATAACTAAGCTTTTAAGTGAAAAACATGGTGAATATTTTGTCTAATTATAATGTTTAACTTATTTTTAAAGTAAGCGTTTTGTACAAATGTACATATAACCCCGCCATTTTAATATCTTTTCATACGATATTTTTTTCCTACCGAATGAATATGTTCTTTAAAATAATATACCTTTGAAATAAATGTGATTATGAAATAATAAAATGAAACACAAGACATTACAGCAAGTTTTAAGACATATATTGTAAAAGTCTGTTAATTATTAGTAAAGATATAGGCGTAATAAAATTGCATAATTTGTTTAAAATATTTGATTTTTCTGACAATTTTCATTTTTATGGCATCGAACAAACCAATGTAGGTACCTACATATTCAAAAAATGTCTCCATAACATTTGATATTTTTCACATGTTGGAACATGCAGTTACTATGGTAACGGACACATTCTGATATTCAAATAAAATTTGTTATAAATCGAATTCGAATTAATTTAGAACATCATTGTAGGTAGGTACCTACATACCTAATACTAACTACTTAAAAACCAAGAATATACTGATTTTGTATAGGAAAATTATTAAACTATTTTAGGTTAACTACAATACACATTCAATATACCTACAAACTATTTCCTATAGTGAAATTCTTCTTTTTTCTATGTAGACCTTTGGGTGATTTTTTCTACAAACTATTTCTTGGGGTTTAAATCTTCTTCCTCTTCTTTTGTGAAGTCATTTGGGACAGTTCATAAATAAACTATTTCCTATAGTCTAATTTTTCTTTTTCTTAATTTATGTAGACCTTGGGTGAGTTTTTATACAAACTATTTCCTATAGTCTAATTCGTCTTCTTCTTCCTTTATGTAGACCTTTTGGTTAGTTTTTAAACAAACTATTTTTAAACAAACTATCCTTTAGTCTAATTCTTGTGTAATTCTTCTATTTCATCTTCTATGTAGACCATTGGGTCAGTTTTTATTACAAACTATTTGTTATAGTTTTATACTTCTACTTCTTTTTTTATTTAGTCTTTTGGATTAGTTTTATGTTTAATAGTCTATTGTAACGAAATATTATAAACAACATGCATACTTGATGAAAATATATAAAAACGAATGGGATGTGACCAACACTAGAATCTTCTCATTACTTTTGTTCAATCAAATTTACACCATTTATTATATCATCATATATTGCTTAGTTTTCAATAACTACACATTCATTTTGATGACAATATATAAAAAATCGTGGTTGTGGCCATTGCTGGATCTTCACAACGTTTATATTCATATTAAAAACTATTTAACATAGCTTAAGTCTTCTTCTTCTGTAATGTAGACTTATGTGTCAGTTTTAAGTCTATCAGTTTTATTGTGCAAAACTATAATAAACTATATGCACACTTGACGAAAAATATAAAAACGAATGGGATGGGACCAACACTAGAATATTTTCAGTACTTTTGTTTAATCAATTTTTAAACCATTTCCCATCATCCAAAATTACTAAATATTTAAAACACATTATTTGCGTTCGATGACAATATATAAAAATAGGGGTTGTGGCCAAATCCAAACTCTTTACGACGTTGTCTTTTTATAATAAGTCATATATAAAATCATTTCCCATAGTCCATGCGTGCAGAAATTGTATGTGCTTATATATAAAAGCAAATGGATTGTGGCCATCACTTTAAGATTTTACACCGCTCAATTAAATTTCAAACTACTTTTCATACTACGGTTAAAAAAAATTATATGTGACAATATTATGTAGGTATATAAACGATTGCTTATTCCTTCACTAATTTACATTCTTGGCCAACGGCGGGACATAAAAGCTAGTATAAAATAATAATTATTAAAGTTCATAGCAATAACAGGATAAGCAAAGTGAATGGAAAGAGTATTAACTTTGGATGAAATAAAAATACATTCAATTATAATATAAACCACACATTCTGATTTAGTATAAATTTTGTCCGGAGGAAGATGCGGTTAGCTTCGAAAACGTTAGACAGTAAATACTCAAAATTCGTGGTTTATACAAAGTTATTGCATGTAGTTTTATTTATTTTTAATTTAAAAATGTGCCATAAAGTAGTAACAACATCATTATGAAGATATTAAATTTGGAATTGGAATTTGGTTTACAGATAAACACTCCAATTGAAAAAAAACTTACACAAAATAACTGATAAAAAGAATAATTACTAACCATAGCAATTAGGAAAAGAAGAACGGAGTTGAAGGATGCAGAATTATTTGAAAACCAATATTTTGATGTATTAATTATATACCTATGTATTTACAAATATAAAAGCACGATAGGATTTATCTTCATTTCATAGTGTCTCACATGATGGTGTGGTCTAAATAATTAGGGGATATAATATATTGTATTAATCTTGTAGATATTATATTATAAGATTGCTATGAAAACATTTCTCAGAAACAAACCTCCAATATCATATAGATCAAAAAAAACAAACCTTAAATAATACATTTGCAATGTCTCGTAATAATATTCTACGAAATATTTGTCATAGGTGTACAATGTCAACCTATTTGTCTAAAATATTATGTATCAGTGTGTACCTACCTACACAAATGTTACGAATACAAAAAATGTAATATGAAGTCACGGTATCGACTGGAACATACGAATGTACATCTTCCTCTCCTCTTCCTTTCCTCATCCTTTAGTTTTCCCATCATTGCTTTAAATAGTTCTTATATGCTATCTTCTTTGTTTTTATTTCTTTTTTTAATTTCCTTCTGCAATCTTTGTTTAATTTTGTAATGTGATTAATTTATTGCCATAGTACACACTGTTTTGTGTATTTAACATTAACTCTGGTTGGTTGGAAGAAATTTCCATTAGTCAATAAGTCCGCCAGTGTACTAATTATATGTGCAGAAAGATTCAAATATATAAATAAATAATATAGTACTTGCGGACTCGACAGACGTTGTCCTGCCCGAACGTTAACTAGCCTAATTTGCTAGTTTTTTCGTATTTTAATCTACGACGCAAGTGTCTTTCGCTTGTACCTATTGATGTGTACCTCAGATACCACAGAATTCGACATCAGCGCCATTTATGGTACACAAGCATAACTATGAATTATTCTTAGATCAATTATTAATGAACTACATATTCATTATAAAAAATATTGGGAAGTGTTAGGGGGAGAAGCGGTGAAATTTTAGTTATAATATAAAATGTAATAAAAATCTCCTCTTTCGTATTTATACTGTTCGCATAATACCAGGCGCACATTGTTTACATCTTTTTTTATATTTCGATTTCAATTGTTACAATTTTTTATTAGAATTATGAATCTAAACCATACAGGAACACACTCAAATACACACATAAAATTTCATTCAAATTGGTCCAGTCGTATAGGAGAAGTTCAGTGACTATACGTAGGTACAGAAATATTATACATAATATAAAGATAGCTCCTTTTACTATTTGTAATAAGCAGAGAAAGACGAACAGCATTCATCATTCCATCCTGACATACATTTTTTTGCCTTTGTAAAAAAAAAAATTAAGCTATACATAAGTACTTTATTTAATTTTTAATTGTAAATGAAAGGTGGACAAATTAAAACACACATCGATAATAAAACTAAGAGATATTAAATTCTCCTCTACCAACTGTTCAGTTTGAGGGTCGTATAAGGTATTGAAAGAATTATAAATAACAATATTACGATTCTGGCGTTTTTTTAACACAAGCTGAATGAATAGTCGTTAAAAAGGAAAAATCATCAAACAATTTATAGGCTTTTTTAAGACGGAAACATTAAATTCGCAGAGTTCCTTCTGTTCCTTCAAGATTTCGGCTTTCATGGCTCAGTTGGTTAGGTATGATCCAAAGGTCCCGGGTTCGTGTCCCGGTGGAGACATAGTTTTAATTGTGTTTTAATTCTGGATCTGTGAAACGATTTATATCGTCTTTTATAGTGCAAAATATTGATGTATAAAAATCTCGAATCACGATGTTCGTACACGCAAATCTCCGAAACCGCCAAAACCGATGGAATTTTCTAAATTTGTATGGTTGCTTCCGGATTGAAAGATATGATGGTTAGGTGGCGTTGTTATCGAGATAAAAAAATATTTTTATGTTTCAACGAATTTTTTTTTTTTTAGATTTCTCATCTCAAGATTATAAGATTATTCTCATCTATATTCACAAATTTTGAGTTCCCTACATCCCCTCATTTTTTATTCAAACCATCATGAAATATCCCATAATGTGGGGCAGACATATAAAAGGGAGCACAACACATGCGCGTATACTCACACACAAGTGTCATCTCACCTAAAAAGCACAACATTCAGAATAGTTGAACCTCAATGCTGAACTATGTGAGATGTTATTGTTGCCTGTTGTATTGTCGATTACCGGGCTCTTACGGGATACTCTAGTCTAAAATAATAATAGAAAAGACTGGAAACACTATTCTACGCCGGTGCCTCGCAGCTTATTACGCATTATTGATTTGATCAACTTGGGTCTTTGAAATGTTCAATTTTGTTCAGTCAACATAAAAAATAGTGACTTAGGTAAACGTTCCTACTAATTAGTGAGTATTTTTGTCTACTAAAGCCGTACAGTGGGTAAAAATAGTATCTATCAACCGGATACTATCAAAATTATAAACCTATGTAACATAAATACGACATGGGCATTGTTGAATACAAATGAGGACAATCTTTACCGTTGATTTATTTAGAAAAGCTGTTTTAATTCTGTTCAAGCGGATGTTTGAAGACATTCGACTCATAGGACTTCCGTAGGTTCTTGAGTATTTACGTTCCATCGTACCAAAATGGAACGTGGAAAGTAATCATTCAAAAGATACACAAATCTTGTATACATTCTCACTGCGATTATTCTTGAATTATTAATAAGTAAAACGAAATGTATTGGATGTAGTTTTGAAAATCTGATATGAACATTTTATTTTATATTGCTTCTCGGGGAAAATATTTAATAAATAATTATTTAACACGCACCCAATAACAAGTTGCCACATTATGCAGATTTATAACATTTATAGTTTCACAGATCCAGTGTAAAAACACAAATAAAAAATTGTGTCTCCGCGAGGATTCAAACCCGGGAGATTTTACTAAGAAGTCAAATATCTAATCAACTGAGCCACGAAGGATGAACGTATGTACGTTTCATCACACAAGAACCAGAAAGAAGAAAGGAAATCAACAATATACAATAAGGTATTTATGATAGATCGATCAAATTGAGGGTCTGAGTGCTATAGATGGGTAACCTACCTCTTAAATTGCCTTTATTATCAACTTAGTATAGAATGAGTAAGAATGAAGACTAATTATTATCCATAGGTCTTGATACTTTTCATGGGACTGGTAACTCACCAATGATTAGAACAACAAAGAAGTATTTTATAAAAAAATGATAATATGAATTATTATAAGATGCTCTTCTTCAAAGTGCGAGTCAAGAACACTGAATAAGGCGAACATCATTATATTTCTTCCACCTGCACCAGTTCCGCATGTGGCGACTATAATTGGCCCCTTTGCATAAGGCTAAAAAGAACAAAAAAATATATGGCACAAAAGCATTCTTCACTTTGCTTGTAATCTCGGCACAGCAATACGAGAAATTTCACGTAAAAGGTGTTAAACAGATTCAAATACATGAATATCCATAGATTTCAGTGCATCATTGGTCAAGTATATTGGAGTAGCTTGCTTTGAAAATACCCTGATATAGGATGTCTTAAAAAAATTACAAACTATACCATTTTAATTACCCAGAATGACTCAACTATGCATAAGTTAAATATGGGTTTGCATGACTTAGTTCCGCATTACATTCAAAAACTTCAAAATTCATTTATTTGGGGGTAGTATTTAGTGATTATTTATCAGAAGGATAAGATTATGTATGTGCATGTTCAAAAAAATCATTATTAAAACATCTATCTCCAAATATGATATTGCAAATGTTAGCCAGTTCAATATTTGATGTACAATTTACAGTGATGAAGGGTTTCAAATAAAATATTGCTTACATGATCAACATTAATAGATTCTTAATTTCTTAATAATATAGTCAAGGATCGGAATAAATAAAACTACGATAAACGCGACACTGTATTCAAATAGACGGTTGACGCATGAATGGCTGCTCAATTGATTTGTACGAACGGCGATGATCTGTTGTTTGAACAAATTGCAGTTATTTAGGAACGCAGCTATAGTTCCATAAAATACGTATTTCCGTAGAATATAATGTCAAGGTTGTATTTTGACTATCATTAGTCTCCCCAGTTACATTGACGCTCCGTTTCATATACTTCTGTTATAAATTTCGCCAAATATCTTGAACGAGCTTCCGATTGCGCAGAGCGCAAATTTGTGTCTTTTTGCTTCGCTGGTTTACGTGCAAATCGCACCCCTTCTCAGCTAAAAGTTCAAGTTATTTGGCGACAACTATACTTATGGATCCTTTTTTCAGAATATAATTATTAAAAAGTGTTTTTTTTTGCTACTTCCACTACCACCCGCTCTCCATGTGGGGACTGTAAACGGCCCCTTTACATAACGCTAAATGAGCGACAAAAAAATGCATAGCACGAAAAGTAGCTTATGGAGCTCTCCAGATTAGCAATCTCGGTATCATAATGCAATAAGAACAATTGACGAATGTGAATAAAAGATTCACACTCGTGGGCCTGTCATCGACTTTAGATCTTTTCGTATTAAAGATTTGACTAAGATCTCTTTAAAAAACAAACTTAATGGGAATCAACCTATAGTAAGGCACATAACTATGACAGAACTTCTTGAAGGCTTTAAAATTGTTCTTCGAGATCACAAAATCCGCATGACCAATGGGACTTTGAAGAGCCCCAAGGACAGCAACGGGGATCTCCGATCTATAAGAGGACACCATTGGGTGGCAACAATCCCACAGGATATGTTGCGAAGTTGGGTCAGGGTATTGACAGAACTGACATGAGGCAGAGGAGACAATTAAAAGTGTTATTTAATTATCTTGTTTGAGCCACCGCGCCTTCAATAAGGTGGAGATAGTCCTGATGGCCGCCAACCATCGTAGAGGAGACGGAACTCGAAGAAAAAGAGACTTATTTAAGTTTAAATGGATCGGTGGCAAAACGGCTAATGTAACAACGAAGGATTAGAAAACTACTAGATCCAGGTTGGAATCAATCACTCAGAATTAGCTTTCTTTAAAGCATGTACGTACCTACATATATTTTATGACATATTCATTATTTTAATGTTTATATTGTTAAGATGAACAAGGCACGTGTTTGGAAAAAAACAGGTCTTTATACACCCCACCAATTAAATAACCCAGTTTAAATATTTTATGTAGGTTGAATCGAAGTGCATGTATACATCTGACACTGTTATATAGTTGTCGACATTTTGATCCCTAGACGCCATGTAAAAGAGGTTACATATTATAGTCGTAACCAGAAGGCTCAGTATGTTGTCTTTGGTGTATTATTATTTATTGGTGTGAATACGTTTCAAGATTGTATGTATATGTATGTTATATAATAAAAATAAAGAATATGGGTCTAGGTAGATATGTAGGTGCCAGGTTGTTCCCCGACCATATGGTCCAAACATCTAATGAAATCAGAACAAACTCATCTCTTTTCACAACATTCTTATGTAGGGTTGCCACAAATTAACATTGTTGATTCAATTTAAAATTTTAGTTTTAGATGGGACGATTGCATAGTTGCTAGCGGACCAGATGAGTAATTCATTGGTCGCGAATCCCTAACCTGACTCGACTAATTTAGTTCACTTATAGTACAAACATTTGATTAGTTTAGTTAGGCATATATACTTTCTTGTTATAAACAGACGAACAAGGCACACCACAACGTTCTTTTAGGAAAAATAAAACACTATTGCAGTTCAAAATTCGCCATTGTACCGATGCCTCACCACAATAATAATTTGTAAAGGATCAGGTCCGTGGACATATTCTGTTTGTCCAGGACCCTTTTCAGGAGCCACATTAATCAGGCATAATACATTATTTTGTTACCAACAGTGAGTACCTAGATGTAATATGAAATCAAAGGTGGGCTGGTTAAGTAGGTTACAATTCCTTATTTTACAGCGAAAGCTGTTATTCGAGTTTGATGAATTTTAATTTTTGTAAATAAGTATAAATAAATTTTTATTAATATATTAGACAAAGGTATATCTCATATTTTAGGTTATTGTAGTAGTTTAAGGCCCTTGTACATATACCTTGAGTATGCAGATGTACACAAAAATGCACACTTAAGTACCTTTTAATGACACGAAACGACGAAACACGAAAAAATATTGTATATCACCCAATCTGTAATATGAAATATTTTTTGGTGAAGAAAAAGTCAAATTAAGAGTTTTTTTTTAAATACAAACTGTTCTTTATTTCAAAGACGTATCTTTTGAGGGTACTGGGGAAAAGATTTTCAAAATATACTACATAGTCTCAGGTTTATTTTTGGTCGTGCTGCATTTTCTTTAAATAGGTACTTGTGTAAAATCTTCGTACATTCCCTCTATTAAGCATAAATGCATGTGCTATAGGTGAACGAAATCGGTCGAGGCAGGATTTGAACTCACGACCACAGGATTGTTAGCCTAGAGCGCTTATCATTTATCAAATTCGTATTTATTATTTCAGTCAAGGATTTCCTTATAACTACTTATCTTAACAAGAAATAAAACTAGTATAAAAAATGAAATCTATAGTCACAAGTAAAAGGATAAAGACATATATACGTAATATTATTTAAAAATTAATTTTCATTATTTAAGATAAGATTTGTTTATTTTCTATTTTTAAATATTAAATGTATGTATTCAATGGCGTACAGCTGTAAATGATATAAATAAATTAATAAATAAATTACTGAACAAAGTTTACTGATAACTGATAACCCTGTTGAAAGTTATCTGATATTTATTTCTATTGTTGAAGGCAAACGTGGGTGTTACACTGCATGAACCTAACTATTAACATACATATTATATACATACATAATAGGTACGTGCTTATACTAACTAGATGTAATGTTATATATTATTAATATAAAATATATAACCGAAATCATAACGAGTGACATTTCATAAATGATATAAGCCATGATGTTAGATATTATACTCAAAACACATTAACATCAGAGTCACTGATTGCTACATTTAAGTTCTAATTTTTTGTAATGATTTTAATTCTTACTTATAATTCTAATTGTATGTAAGCATGTATATTTTATTTAGGTGTAAAATATAAGTACATTTTCTTCGACCTAGTATAAACCAAAGAATATTAACTTATAAGTATGACTTATAAAAATAACAAGAAAATATTCTAATATCTATATACAGAAAACTAAGTAAGTACACAATATTTTCAAAGATTTTTTTCTTTGTGTATTCAATACCTAGGCGACGAAAAGCGGCAAGACCAGATGCTTCCTTCACACATTCTGGCAAATCATTATACATTTGTAAACAATTTTACTTATAATTATAATTAATTTTAAATTTATTGAAAATAAAATGATAAGCTAATGATAGTTATATATTTTTTTTAATGTGAGGCACCGGTTTAGAATAGTAGGTATTTCCAATATTTTCGGGGGTCCCATAAGAACAGTTTAACTAAATATACAAGAGGCATAATAACATTTCGCATAGGTAGTTCAGTAATGAGTTTCAACAACCATGCTGAATGATGCACGCACAAGTAATACCTACTTTATTTTATAAGGTATTGCACATCTGTCGCTGGTTACCCCAAACTGTGAGATTCGCCGTGATGGTATTATTTTTACCCATTTATTGACCCATTTATTTTTTCTAAACATAATTCTAGTACCTATATAATTTTAAAAAAATCTTTGTTTTTCAGTATAGGTAGGTACCTACACAAAAAAAATATAACGACAGACAGTGTTAATAATTTTTCTTCACTGTTGAAACTTGACATATTTATAACACATGCATTATATAAATATATATTTCATATGTATGTAAGTATATATGAAGGTGTATTTAAGCGATTTCTGGTTGAGGGCATATTCATTTCATGCAAATTGGGTCTTATTATTCAGGGCATCTTTGTACACTGTAAAATATTATATACATGCAGAAGGATTCGCACGTGTTTACACCACCAGATTATATAGGAAAGATATATTACAGGACCGGGATCCACTATAGGCCCTATTTGAGCAGTTATTCTACACGCAAATCAATTTGGGGCGCCGAATATTATGTAAAGAATCTGTAAAAATGACAAAAAATAGAAGAAAAACTAAAATTTACAACCTTTGAATATTTATTCATATTTCAAAGCAATTTGGAGCGACGAATATTATGTAAAGAATTTGTAAAATGACAAGAAATAGAAGAAAAACTAAAATTTACAACCTTTGAATATTTATTCAAATTTCGATAGCATTCTGCGATGTGAAGGGTTATAGGCTTTTTCAGCTGGTTATGCGGGGTAAAACAGAGGGACTCCGAGGAATAGGAAAACGTCAGATGTTATGGCTCCGCAACATTCGTCAGTTGACCGGCATCAAAGACATCGATGAATTGTTCCAGACTGCTGCAGACAGTGATGCTTTCTCGGTAGTGATCTCCATCGTCGGGGGGACCTGATATGGCACGGAGAGAAGACGAATTTCGTAAGACGGTCTTGAAAATTATTCTATAATTTGGGTATTGAGCGACTAAGGTGCTAAGGAGAGTATATCAAACCAGGGGGGCAAGTCTGGTCCAACCGGCGAAATCAAAACCCTCACGATTACCCATATCATGGATATAATTATTATACTTATGGAGTTCAATAATATTTTTAGATATCATAGAACTCCATACGATAATTATATCCATGATATGGGTAATAACTAGGGTTTTGATTTCGCCGGTCGGACCAGATTTGCTCCCCTGTTCAGTTTTTCATTATCTATGGCGCAGACTACGCATGCGTTCTGCCCACTGTTCGGCCATAATTTATGTCATGTCGCCATGATATCGCCTAACCTAACATTTTAATTGAACTGCACTAATATGCTTTAGTTTTTATTCTCAACATAACGCAACACGTGTAGGTAAATTATCCATTTTTATTTTTTCGTACACAACTGATTTAGGTACCTATTCAATTTAACTAAAATATCCCAATCTGCTGTGAAAATAATTAGTACGCTTCCAATTAGGCGCAAAATAAAATTAGGAACGTTTGTTAAACTAAAATGCGTGACTTAATTGGAATAAGAACGTTCCTAAATAGTAATAGTTAGTAAATATTTCAGTGTTATAGAATATCAACTTGGACTAAGTGGAATAAGAATTTTTATTTTATTTTAGCCGGAACGTTCTTAAAAAATATAGAATCGGACGTATTGTGGACAACTATGAACGCATCCTAATAATAAGTTCACCAGGCGCTAAAGAGTGCAGATCTGGTCCTGTGTGTATAGTAACGATAGTAGTGGTTTTTGTGGAACATCTTGTGCAGGTAGTTAAATCTGTAAACGGAAGCAGGTGGTACTGCTAGGTAGAACTGAACTTCGTTGTCAGATACAGACGGACCCACATGTAAAATACTGGTGTCCCATTGGTGATTCGTCAGACGCAAGACAAATAATAATAAATACATATTATATAGAAGTTGCCATACATAGGAGAGGTGATAGGTGTAATTTTATGCCGGTAAAAACATGGATTTAATGGCTCTGTTGAATAATGTGTCGTCAAGATGTTTTTAAAAGACAGTTTTTATGAAAGACTTCGATCTAAAACTTTGATAAGACAATATTTGTACAGAATCATTTTATAAAAACAATTCTGGCTTTTGGATATTTTTTAGGTAGGTAGGTATCATTGTGATATAGGTAGGTACTTAACGACAGAACGCAAACCTATTTTTTATTACGGTAAAAAAAAATTACCGTACCTATACTTATATTTTTATTTTACCGGACATAATTGATGTTAATTTAAAAATCATAAGACATCTACTTTAAAACAGATTTAATTTGCTATAAAGTTTATGTAAAATGCATTTCTGTAAGTATAATTTAATTATATAATACCTACATAATTTTGATTTCACACCTGAGAAATAAAATAGTTCTTTTTGCCGATCCCATTAGTGACATTGCGTGATCGTATGCATCCATTATTTATAAACATACCAAAAACAAAAGAAAAATATAATGATCTCGTGTGTTGTCAAAATGCACAAATCCGAACGCAAATTAAAATAATTCCTATTAACTATTAAACGAATCTCAGTCGTAAACAACGCCAGTTAACTGTAATATGTTGATGATGTTTTAATATAAAGGTAATAAAATTTAGTGTGTAGCTATTAACTATTACATTAACCAAATAGTGGCCTCAACTTGGAAGCTATTCAGCCTCAATTAGGGGGCACATAATGGCCACAAGGTATACTTTTATATAGTTGGATGAGACCTGTGGCAGGTACCAATTCAATACACAATAATAGTTTCACGGACTCAAACAAAACTCTCAACACCTGTTGTACCTGGTGAGGTCCAAAATGACACTATACAGATATAATAAATAAGGTTCAAAGATAATGCTTTGTGGAGTTTTGGATACCTACTTCTTATTTATTTTGAAATCGACTATCTAAAGAGAATACTTTGCAGATTATAAAAGGTGTTTCACTAAAGGTGTTTCGTTGCAGGTACTTTGTATTCACCAACAACAATCTGACCATAAATATTATCATAATATGTTAGAAAGAATAAAGTGTTTACAAAATATTAAAACACCTTCTTATTCGTATTATTAATACAAACGTTTTCACAATAAATTGTTATTAAATACCCGATCTAAAGGCGCGTGTAAAGCATTAGAAAAAGTATTTCAATAAATTTATATTGCCATGATTGGCATTACTAATAAATAGATGGTCCAATCAGTGAATCCACAACAGCTATAGGCAGATGAAAAAAAAAATATATTATTAGTCCACAATTCCATACTGGTAAGACAAGTGCGTAAAATGAAACTGGCATGTCAAAATTATTTGCGTGTATTTGTGATAGTAGCTTTTATCGAAATTGGCGTTTGTCTTGCAGTCTTGAATAAAATGCAAGACTTTATGTCTCACATCTAAACTAAGACTAAAAGAATATGCTTGCAAAACCAAAAGCCTTGAATAAAATGCAAGACTTTTACGTTTTATTTCTAAAATAAGACCAGAAGTACCTACAAGAAAATGCTTGCAAAACAATGTCTCTAAAAATTTTACTGTCACTTTTTCACTTGTTATTATGAATTCACTCATCTATGAATAAATAAATGGGATTTTGAAAGATGGTGATGTTAGAAGTAAGAATAATAGAAGAGCGTGTATGAGACGATGTATGGACGTGAATGAAGCGAGGAATGTATGTCAAGAGAGAGGAGTCTGGCGTTCGGTTCTCTCTGCCTACCCCAAATAGGGAAATGGCGTGATGGTATGGTATGGTACTCATCTATGCATACCATCACGGCACAATTTGGGGCTACCAGCAGCAGATTTGCCGGTGTGCATTACCTTATAAAAAGATGCTCGACACGCGCGTGTGTTCCCACATACCAGCCTAATATTACCAAAAAGGCAATACATTCAGAATGGGCGATGAAAATCATTGCTGATCTACGTGAGTACAAAAATATCGTATTTCAACATAAAATTACGAAAATATAGCATAATAGACCGCCATAGCATAATGGAAAGTCAATAAATTAATAAAAAAAAGAATTGAAGTCATTACAATTATGTATAATATAAAACAATTGAAGTCATTAAATTTATAATATAAAACGTCTGATGTCATTAAATTTATAATATAAAACGTCTGATTGGTGACCCATCATTGACTGATGGATTGCAGTCACTAGACCATAGACGCAAGATCGGTATTCCAAGTTTATTCTATAGATACTACTACGGGAGATGCTCAGAAGAACTTGCATCCCTGGTCCCTCTTTAACCCATTCACAATAATCATTTGTTTTACTGAATCTCAACACCCGTTCACAGTTAACCTTCTACATCCACGAACCAGTCGCTTCTCGAACTCTCTTAACAAAACACAGCTGCCGGGCTGTGGTTCCACCTTCTTACAACCCGGGTCTTTAAAATATCCGAATTGATATTTTCCTGAGCAGATTGCAAACCCTCCCCTACGCTACGTTGTGCGCTTCTTGAGAAGTGATAATGGACACGAATCCTAAAAGCTGGTGTCCCTTACGTAGCCATGTAAAAATACATTTATTTGGGAATAAAATATTTTATATTTTATAAATTAGTTGAAGCTTATAAAAGATTTTAAAAAGTTCAAACAAATTTAAAAATGCAATTAGTCATTTCTAAAATGAGTTTCAAAATTGTCCGACAATACTCGATTGTACCTATAAGGCTAAGTAATCCAAAGTTGTCCAATAGTACTTACTCAATTGTAGGTACCTATATGGCTAAGGAATCCAAAATTGTCCGAAAATACTCGATTGTATCTGCCTATTTTTATTTGATATATTTAAGTTAACATATAGCTATACAAAATAATATTCTAATACACAAATAACAAAAAATTATCCAACAAATGTCTATGGAATCCAGAATTGCCCGACAATACTCGATTGTGTCTTCCTATATAATATATGTCGGAAATTTCGGACTCCTTAGCCATATATATATTATATATATATGGCTAAGGAGTCCAAAATTTCCGACAATACTCGATTGTACCTATAATATGGCTAAGAAATCCAAAAATGTCCGACAATACTCGATTGTACCTATGTATAATATGGCTAAGAAATCCAAAATTGTCCGACAATACTCGATTGTACCTATACGACTAAAGAATAAAAAAAATGTAGAATAAAAACTCAATTTCGTTTGATTTTTACTTATATATTTCTGGAGTTATACAATATAATGATATCAATCAAGGCAGTTGCAGGCGAAACTTTAAAGAAATATAAGTTAGAAGAATGTATTGTGAATGCATAACATTGAGAATCGGTGGTATTAAAGAGATCACCTGGCGCAGGTGTCTTCCACGTGTGTTTGATGGCTGAGCAAATTTCAATCTGTTGATAATAACACATCCAGGACAACAAGAGGACGCCGACCGAATCACTAAATAACCGGGTACTTCAATATTATGTGATTTCATGTGTTATTACTTGCCATACATACATACCTACATATGTCCATACCATAGGGGTACCTAATGTAGGTATGTAATTAACGTCATCAAGTTCATACATACATTTATCAGCCCAACATGGAATCTCAACAATAATGGATAGTCGGCTAGGATGTGAATATTTTTTTGTATTGTAGATTTAGGATTTTAAATGAATTACTATTGCAAATACCGATTATATCAATTACGTTTCAGAAGATGGTTGTACCAACCTTAATATTTAGTATGAATTATTACAGATGCCTGGCATTGATGCAGTGGAGATTTTATATAGGTACCTAATTGTTTCACATTTGCATGTACACAATATACCAATGTGTTGTGTTGGTGTCTAAAATAAATATATAAATAAATAATTATAAACATATTATACTCAAAACGAAAAAATAGCTTGTTGATGACATATATACCTACTTACTATGTATATATGTAGGTAAAAAAATATTAATAGTTCTAGTAAATAATTTATGTCGATAAATAGGACGACCTTTTCGCCTTTTAAGGGTCTTTTCAACTAATCTAAATCAAAGTAGGATATACTTTCACATTTAATAATATGAAACCAAATTGAATAATTACTGCTTCAGAACAGTCTCGTCTTGTGAGTCAATAAATTTACATATAGGAACAATTTTACATAATCATAAATATAATTATTTTTTTTAATATGGATGTAAAAAAATGTAAAATAAATCATGTAATTTATTTTTTATTAAAATATACCTAGGGCCTTAGCCAAGTTGAAAACGCTTAACGATATCGCCAAACGCTATTTTTTTGTATGGGATTTGACGTTTGTTGTACATTTTTTTTTCTACAATAACAAACAACAAACGTCAAATCCCATACAAAAAAAAATATCGTTTGGCGATATCGTTAAGCGTTTTCGATTTGACTCAGGGGACTTATGTTAGTATTGAACATAATTGTGTAATTAGTAGGTAAATTTAGTTTTTCGAACGGAACCAAGCAAAAAAAAAATCAAATTTTCCCTCTGCGGAACCTATGTGATTTTTCAAGTAATTTGCCGATAGCAATGAGTTGCTTATGAAGCTTTATTAAAAGAAAATTTAAATTATAATTTCAAATTACAAATTAATGCCATAACGTGCTCCAAATAAGAATAACATATTTAGGATTTACTTAGTTATACATACATACCTACATACCACAGCGCCATTTCCCTTACGGGGTAAGCTGAGAGAATGCACTCATTCCTGGCTTCCTTTACAATTCCAAGCATCGTCTGATATTAAGCAAACTTGACTTGACTAGGCAAACTGATTCAGTCAAGACCCACCCGGGCAGGGCTGTCGACGATGATGATAATCGTCCGATACATGCTCGTCGATCATTCTAGCCTCATATGTTTCCTTCTTTCAAAAAATCATTCAAAAAATATATACTTAAATACTTATTTATTTAAAATATTTTATTTTAAAAAAAGATAATTATATTACACTAATCTTATTCGGGGGAGAAAACGCACGATCCCATAAATGAGATATAAATTAAGGCAACAATAATAGGAGAACTACATTAAGTATACTTATTGAGATATGCAATTAAGTTATTATATATTGAGATATTGATTAGTTGTACCTGATGTCAAAAAATAGATTTTGGAAAGATGTGAAAGGAAGAATTGATTAACAGAAGAGCGCGTATGAGACATAACATGATACTGAATAAACCGAAATATATGTCAGTAAGATGTCTGGCATTCGGTTCTCTCTACCTACGCCAAATAAATAAATGGCATGATGGAGTAAAAAAAAAATATTGGGTATCCATAAAATAAGCAGATAAAATGACATTATTTAGTATTAAGAAAAAACAATAAAAAGAATAAATTATAATATTCGCCCAACGATATTTATAAGTATAATATTTCCGCCAAACTTCTTGTTTCTCGTGCATTTTCGCCCTAGCCAACAAACAAGGAAAAAGATACAATTTTGCGTTCTGCGCATCAACGTACGGGCTATAGTTGTTTTCCAATAAATTTAGCGTTGTGTATACTTTATGCAGCGAAACAGCATCTGTGCGATATCTTGCCAAGTTTTGTTTGCAAAAAGAGTTTCAGTTACACGCTAGATGTCAGTCTTGTTCGCCATGTTATTAATACTGCAAACGTGCTATAGTCAGCTTTAGTAGCAACGCCTTTTTCCCGCCCGACTTATTACACGGCAAAAGAAGCAACGCTCATTTTAGTATGCATGTGCAACGACAGATTTCGCTGGTTGGTATGAATAAATATTTACGCTATAATTTTTATAATAATAATAGGTAATCATAAGGATGTACCTACCTATACCTTGTTTATATTATTAAGTTATAAACGAGAAAATAATCAATTCACTATATACAAATTATTAATATACATACACAGAATAAGTATCCACACACATTCCTTAAAATATTTATTTAATCTGTTTTATTCTCGATAGTTCGAGGTTGGTTATTTTCCTATATAAATAAAAAAAATAAAAACCATAGAGATTATGTACGAATGTGTAAGAACACATTTCGAAATAAATATTGAATTTTCGATGTTTCAGTTTGACTTCATAATTAAATAAAAATAAACATAACAAATATAAATAGGTACCTACATACCTACATATAATTTTTTTTTTAATTTTATCAAGACGAAAATGTCATAAAGCGGCGTAATAATAGATAAAACAATTAAAAAATAAATAGAGGAAATACTTTTATAAGTTTTCTTCACGTTGAAATGAAGAATATAAAAATATTTCACATCAGTCTGTAGATTGCCAATAATGTCAAAAGCATACATACATACATACATAACATTACGCCATGTCCCTCACGGGGTAGGCAGAGAAACACTTATCGCCTCGACAACATTCATACATCGTCTTATACAACATGTGAGTCTGTTGTTTACGCTTTTAACATTTCCGTCTTTCAAAATACCGTTCACATGGACGTGCCATCCCTTCCTTGGGCGGCCCCGACCTCTTGTTCCATTCCTGTCCGCAATGTATATTTTATTCGTCAGACGTTTCTCATTCATTCTCCCCATGTGGCCAAACAATATCAAAAGCAATTGTTGTACAAAATCTTTTGTGAAACGATATAATTGGTACTTAAACAATCACACTAACTTTGTGTCTGAAATACAAAATTGTTCAATTTTATCATCAAAGTATCAAATGAACCAAGTTGGAATGATTTAAAACAGATTCTGAAAGTATCATAATAGCTCTAACTAGTCGGGAAGTTAGTTAAAATCAAGGGGGCTATTCATGACACGTTCTTAATACGTTCTTATCTTGTCTTAATCTTAAAAATGTATAAATCTGTAATCGATTACAATCCAATTTTTATCTTTCTCTACATTTAATCATGAAAATGTGTTAAAATCAACGTTTAGTATGAAATGGTCATTAATTGTTGTATAAATTAATATTATTGAAATTAATATTATTGTTCAATTAATTTCTTCTTCTTTTTCTTTGCCTTATCCCACTTTAGGTAGGGTCGGCTCTCCTAATCCTTTGGCGCCACGATGATCAGTCCTGTATTGTCGGGGTTGGGATGTGGGCTTTATCCATGAGCTTCCTCGTTGTTCAATTAATTTATCCTCAAATATTGCTAAAGTCTGAAGCTGATCTTAATTTTACTGTAGCTTTGCATAAGTAGCTTTGCAATTCCAAAAAAAAGTACGGACAGACTGGTGAAGAGTACAAAAATTAGAAATAAAAAGATGAAACGACCGTCGAATATAATATTGTAGAGTTTGATTGTTAAGATTATACATACCTACATTGAAAGATTTTATTACAGGGAATAAAAATATCAAGATATTTTGAATGATAAGATGCAAGTTTATTGTGAAGATTTCAGTTTTATCTGCCTACTATAAAAGATCACTAGTGTGAAGCGTATAATACTTATTCAGTAGCCATATTCTTAAAATATCTACAAATAAACGCAATTAACCTAACTTAGCTATGTCTTTTTTATTCTATTTTTTAGATAAACGAACACATCTTTACGAGCCCAAGATTAGCGAGAGTTTGTAATAAGTAAATAACATAATACTAGTTGCAGATAATACATGAGATCCAACTGTCGATGGCGATAGTACCTAAGTATAATTGGAGAATACCAAACTATTTATACTTAAACACAAATCGAATTTTTGAAAGTTCTATATATTTGAATAGTGTGTAATATTTCACTTGAAAATATTTTCATAAATTACATCGATAAGGGAACTCAATAAGAAGGCATAATTGGTGAACGCTGCGCAAGCGCATAAAGTGATCACGTAAGCCAGCCGATGACAGGTCGTAAGCCCTGTAGGTGCCTCGAGTTCCTGGTTCTTCTACAATATCCCAACTTCGTTTCTATTGAGATGTTGAAAAAATGTTTGTAAATTAAAAAAAAAACTTAAACACAAATGAATATATATTTTAAGATAATTTGTTTTCTATATAGGTAACACATGTAGATATGTACATATGTCAGGATAGGATAGTCTGTTTTTCCTACCCAGAATATGACCAAAGCATAATGGTATGTATGTTTGTATGTTTGTATGTTTGGAGAATAAGTAGGTATCAAATTATTGAGTGAGATATTGTGTAGTGTATACTGCCTTACAAATTGTGTGAAACAATCTCGTCACTAATTATTTTTTTATAAATTGTTAAGAAAAGTTTGAGATTTTCTACTACAATGTTCATTTTTTTTTATAGAAAATTACCTAAATTATCTAGTTGGAGTGTTTCGGCTTTTTGGATATTTTTAATAAAATTGGAAATATAAACAGTTAAACATATAAATTTGTCATAAAAAAATGTTTTTAGTAATAAAAAAAGTTTGGAACTTAAAAAAAAAACAATTTGAGATTTTTTTGTCTATATTTACACCAATTTTTCAGAGTTTTAGCTTTTAATATGGTTTTTGAGACAGGTATATGAAAAAATAAAGTAAAATTTCAAAATTTGATAACCCAAGACTGAAAAAAGTAAAAAATCCGAGTATAAAAGTTTTGTAGGCCTATAACTTTTTATACGAATCTCGCGTATCTTGACTTGATTATTTGTCGATATGTTAAGAGAAATAAATTCTCTTCAACAAATCTACAGTTTGATTACTGCAAAGAAATACCAACGACCTTTTAGCTAAGGAACCTACTCTAAAGAAATTGCCAATATCATTACCTGCACAATAGATAAATGGGATAGGACTACAGGAAGTTTTACGTAAAACCTCTTAGGCCATGTACTTATACCGGGTATTAATAAATACTTAGGGAAAACCTATTTTTTATGTCATCAGATATAATATATCTATGCCTATCACATTATCTAATATGACCGTTTTTTCACAGAAAGTGATTAAATGAAATTCTATTTTAATTTACGTTATTTTAAAGGACATAAAAAACACATTTTCAAAATAATTGTAATTCAATAATTTAAATACATCTGATTTAAATAAAGTGATACTTGAAAGTGGATTGTATTTTGTATTGATATTAATATAAGATGGTGTAATATTTTCTATACCTAATCTAAATACTTATCTGTATATTACATGAAAATATATAAATAAAAACTGTTATTTTGATACACCTTAATATACTATAATCGTACCATTGTCTATATCCAACAATATGCACCTTATTATTTTTGAGTATTTTGCTATTTGGTTATGAGATATGGTGCATAGGTGAATATGACTGTAAAATATTGCAAGCCTTCGAGATGTGGACCTATCGATGAATATTCGGAATATCTTGGAGGGACCATATTACAAATGATGAGGTTTTCAGTAGAATTAAACATCATATCAAAAAGGCGTGTAAACTGGATAGGCCAAGTGTTGCGACATGAGGGTCTCTTATACATCATCTTGGAGGGAATTGTTGATGGAACAGATGGAAGAGGGCGTCGGAGAACAGGTGTGCGAAGACATCATGAAGTGTACCTGACACACAGAGTTGAAGAGAGTAGCTGAAGGAAGAGATGCATCGCTTTGCTGCCAACCGATCGCCAAGAATTAAACCAAAGATGATTATTACATATAGTTGTAGTACCTATTAAATAATAACACACATCTATGTGTTTATTTCTTGATCTTGGTTCAATTCAATACAACGCGTCTGAACAAAATGTGTGTATTAAACAATATTTTATCTATGTTTACCTAATTAAAAAGAGACATACAAGTATATTACATTATAATATGTAAGTATCCAACCAAACAAAATTTCATTCTTTCATAGATAGGTACTCCATATAACCAACATCCAGATTTTTAGATTAATACCAGATTCGTAGATTAATATTGTTAATCTCGGCTGTGTTGTAGCATTTGGTAAGTTTGAAGTAATACAAATATAGAAATATCTAATTTGCTAGGATTAGACATCCAACTTAAAATAATAATTACTATTCTATGGTGGTGTATAGGATTACAAGTTCTTCCTTGTTGTGTGTTGTAGGTACACGAAGTATAATATAACAAACCAAAACAAGTGCCGTCTGGGGCGGTATCGATTTATTCTGCTATTTATTCAAGGGAGATGATTTTCCGTATGACTCATAAGCCATTAAGCGGAAAAGAATGGATCAGAATTTATGGGGTTCGATATAGCCAGGAAGTTGGGGTATAAGAGTAGAGTACCTTTCACGATTGGGGTTTAGAATTGGGAAACTTGGCATGTTTATCAATCATTGAGAGGCACTATTTATCTATCTGTGCCATCGTTTAAGGTTCCCTTAGAAGATAAGATTAACTGGAACACCACTCTGTCGCCTTTACTGAAATAATTTACTAATGTATCAGATAAACTTTATTGCTATTATATTCTAATATATTTTTAAGAAAATACCAATGTAGTTTAGTACAAATTCTAAATGTCACTAAAATTGCACAAAATGTAGTCTCATCCTGGGGGGGGCAAGTCTGGTCGTGATTTATATTTATTTATTTATTAAGAGAAAAAACAATTACATATCACACATACAATTTTTTTTTATAAATAATGAAGTTGATTTATATGTGCAAACACAATATTTCCCATAGAGAAGTTACATACAATGTAAACATGGACGTGCTTAGAGATTAAGATAGAGATAAAAGTAATAAAATATAAAAAATCAATACTTATTGAAAACATATTATGAAGAATAGTTTGGAATACTGTTTGACATCAGTCATATAACATTTCTTCCTCCAGCCATACTCAGGTCCTCAGAGGTTGTATCAGTAATCTTTTTTTAAAATTTCCCTTTTGAATATAGATTCAGATGCAGTAAAAATGTCTATATGGTCATTGAATTGGTCATTAAAGTTTTTACATATTCTATAAAGCGGTATCCTGAATCCTGCATTAGTTCTCGGAGTATTTATGAAAAAAAGTTGGCGCTGTCTCGTTATTCTAGATGGAATTTGTATTTGAAGCATACTATATAATTGAATGCAATCGAATTTATTATGGGATATTTTATATAGTGTTAATGCATCAAATAATTTTCTTCTGTTGGCAAAACTAATCATGTTATACCTTTTAAGTAAATCGTTGTATTGGATCTGACGTTCATGACTTCTGTACTGCATACACCTAAGGAATATAATGTATATAATTATTATATGAAGTTCTATGACATCTAAAGATATCATAGAACTCCATAATATAATTATATCCATGATATGGGTAATCGTGAAGGTTTTGATTTCGCCGCTTGGACCAGACGTGCCCCCCTGATTGATTGTTATTTATCACTTTATTGTTAATTTATTATATCTGCATTATGAATAAGGTTATTGTCATGTATATTTGTATCAAAATTGTTATGTCGATTATTTCGATAGTTTTCAACTAATTTTTTTATGAATTGATTTGTTAACTGGTATTATCACGCGTATTTTTTGACCTGATTGATTACCTATGTGAGCTATGTATCTGTTTTGATGTAATATATTGAAGTAGTGGTTAATACGAAAAATTATTAGTAGGTACAATGCATTTTGATTGTGTGCCTACCTAACATAGAGCGTAAACTATCATCATCCAGCTCATAATAAAGTATGTAATAAAATCACTGTAAAATTGTAAACTGCTAGTCATAGAACAGGGTTTTCTAAGTGCGTAAAATATGGCGTGATTTAAAATTAAATAAATAAAATAAATAAACTATAGGTATAATATCATATCTATTATGTTTTCACAATGTTTAGGTAATAATTAATATTGAAGCTGCAAACCGGATTTGTTCTATTCTATGGCCCGAGATTTCAGTTGGCCCTTAAATCGTTGGATTTAGCAATCCAAGTTAAAAGTTTAGGGAAGATTAAATTTCATTCGCGTATTTCAGTGCAAAATGAAACGTCAGTTACGTAATCTTCAACTATAGATATATTTTACGATTTCTATGGTTCTTGTCTATAACGCATCTGTCAAATTGTAATAACCTTAAATGATACGTGACGCGAAGCTGTGACTAAATATTATTTTATTATTATAACAACACATTATTTTATTTGTTTCATTACACAGCATGTTACTTTTTCAATTTTTTATACCGATCGATGTTTTTTTTTAATTAAAATCAAACATTGTAGTGAAAAAATGTCATTGAATATGTACTACGTACGTAGTAATTCAATGCAAAATGTATGTACATTTTACAGATGGATATGGAACTAATTGATTATGGTAAAATAGTGTTTTATGTAGAAAATTTAAGAATACATACTATCTATATAGAAACAGGATGGATCAATTTAAAAAGTGGGATGAAAAAACATCGCAAAAATGAAGTTTTAAAATACATGCCTGACGTTTCATGGCTGACAGTTTATTTCGTTTGTTGTCAGGCAATACAATGTAATTATGTAAAAAAGAAAATAAATATTAAATACATGAACCACTTCTATATCGTCTTTTATTTTAACAACAAAAATAAATCATGATTATAATTATTATTATGCATAGTAATTTGTAGTATAAAATTAAATAAAACATTAAAGCGTGCGGCGATTAGTACGCCACCTGGCGAAAAAGACTAGAAACAATACTTAACTCAAGATTAAGACACGCGATCCGCCAGAAACGTTGAGTTAAATATTTGTCGTTTAGTGACGTATTTAAGGGAAGATTAGGTACTGAAATACGCAATATTTTTGTTAAACTTGAGTTAAACTCCTAAGGGCCGACTGAAATACTGGGCCTATTTTATTTTATTTTAAGCAACTCACCAATGAGGATGATTAGTGGCAAAGCGAAAACAATGTAGGTATTATTTATAAATAATCGATCGTTTTACAATACAAACTAATATCCTTAATAGAAATAAATTTTGAATGTTATAAATTAATACCATTGATGAAAATGAATTTTGAAATATTCATGTTTATGAACGGAGAATTTAATAAAAGAAGGTGTGAAATATTAGCAGGTGGTTGGACGTTCAAATTTGCGTATGGGTCATATTTATGGTGTGTGGGACATTCGAAGGAAAGGTTGGCGAGTGTTTCCACTTCCTCTCCACACGAGCAAACTGTACTATCTTTGATATTAATCTTATGGAGATGTTTGGCTATTAAACAATGACCAAACAAACGGGAATTAAAATAATGAAAAAGCTATATGAAAACCTACAATTTATTGCTTATTTTAGGGAACGTAGGAAGATGTATATGTACTTGTTTAACAAGGACATATTCATTTAAAAAAAAAAAAAAAAATTTTGGCCTCTTTTTGCGCGATGACAAAAAATGTATAAAATATTTTTATATTTATTATATATCTTCATTTTTGTTATTCGTCTGATTATGACTGAATCGACATTCTCAATTAATTTTGATATCCATTTTTTTGAAAATTTAAAATAATTTCAAAACATATACCTTAAAGCTGATTGGTAACCAAAGGGGTTACCAATCGAAAGTAGTTAGTAACCAGAGTGGTTACTATTAAATATATGTGGTAACCAGAGGGGTTACCAGTAAAGAGAGTTTACTATATCCCAAGTGGATATGATTTGAAATAAGAACACAAGGGCAGTGGTTGAGAGAGAAGAAGAAAGAATGGTCAAAAGTAACAATGAGTATATTGATCACAATTAATAGTTGGCTTAAAGGTAAATTTACAATTGATGAAATAACTTACAAAGGAACTTTCTCACGATGAGTAGGTATAACGAGCGAGTTAGCGGGTGTGTTCGAAGTGTCCGAATCTTCGCATGGTGAAGTACCATCGTGCTCGCGAGGTCGAGAGATGACCGGTGGTCGAGAGACGAAGTGTCGGCGAGACGGCGTGGTCGAGAACGACGGCGTGATGTGACGAATCGAAGTGACGGAAATACGGAAATGAAGTGACGACGTGTAGAGGTGTAGACTCCCTTAAATAGTGCTGCGCTGGGGGTAGCAAGTTCAATGTCCTCGAACTTTCTAGACTTATTTATTTGAAGTGTCATACCCAGTTGAGGAGTATTGTCACTTGTTTGACGTTGCGGGCGATGAACTCGGCCTAGCGATAAACAAATGTACTTGCCGTCGCTAGGCGCGCGCTCGAAAGAAATTTCGAGATGTGGTCTGCCACATTCCTCCCCTCCAAGTGGTATCGAAGATGGCACGATACCTTGGTAGAACGTCATGGTGTGGCTGAGCTGAGGCAGTCGTTGCTGAAGATTTTTGTAGTCAATACAATTTTGGAGAGATGGTTAGACTTGTGTTAGTTGGACTGTTGCCTAGTTGCTGATGATGATTGCGACGGATCAAGATGTGATTGCTTTGGAAACAGTGTTCCCGTTCAGCCCGTTGACAATTGCAGTGTGTCGGTGAGGCTTGTTCGTACACAAAGCTGTGGAGTCCGTGGAGTCAGTGTAGTCCGTGGAGTCCGATAAACTGTGCAGTGTAATTGGCATCTAAACATTCTTGTCGAATTTGCAGAACTGTGCAGTTGGCTTGCGTTGGCGTTTTCGAAGTTTTCGTTGACTGTCGTCGTGTTGACAGCGTGTGTTGACAGTGACGTGTTGACAGCGTCGTGTTGACCGTGTCGTGTAGACGTCGTGTTGTCGTGGTTGAGCAGCTCCTTGGGTATGCGAGACTGAGTGCGAGTCATAAGCATAACACGAAGGATGGGACAGCGTCCCAACAAAATCATTCCTCGTTCAAAGACGTGCGTAGCGATGAGACGAGGTGAGTTTTTGTGTGCTCGAGATGTGTGCGTGCGTTCATATTTGGGTGTCCGACAGCTCTGGAGTAGTTCTCCAGCGTTGAAGTTGCGGCGTGTCTGTTGCGTTAGACAGCTTTGGAGTATGTAGTTCTCCAGTGGGGCCTGTGTGTGCATTCTTTGCTGCGCATCAAGTGAGTCTGATGTCTTTGGGAATACGTGCCAGTATAGCGAGTGCTTGTGCATTCTTTGCCGCGCATCAAGTGAGTCTGATGTCTTTGGGAATACGTGCCAGTATAGCGAGTTGTAGCGTGTCGGTGTTGCTCTTGGTTGCTGATGAAAACCATTTGTTGCTGAAGTTGTCCATTTTGATTTGGTGCCGTTGCCAATGTTGTTCATCTTGATTTGGTGCCGTTGACAATGTTTGCCATCTTGATTTATCGATGTTGATAATGTCGCTTTCCATCTTGGTTTGATGCTGATGATGATGATAACGTTGATCATCTTGCTTCTATAGTTGTACATAGTAACAGCAGTTGACAGTTGTAAATTTTAAATTTTCATTATATAAACATTTACAATTGTAGCAAGCGAATAAATAAAATATTGTTGGTTGCATGTTGCAAAAATATAATATGTACAATGATAAGTATTTGTCAATAATAATTAAGTTGATTACAATATATTTTAGAAGTGAAAATAAATTTAAGTATCTAATTAGGTATACAATGCAACAAAAAAATAATATGAATTTCAGCAAAGTCCAAAAAATGTTTAAAATATTCTATTTGTAATAGGTAAATATTGAAATGTGTCTAAGTACAAAAATGCTTTGCAAGTTTCAAAGTATAAAAGGTATTTAAAGCAAAATTACAAAGTATGAAATAGGTAAGTTAAGTATTTCACGAAATTAGTACCTATTTGATATATTAAATAGTGATAATTTAATAAATTATTTGCGAGCTGTTTTGATATAAAAAAATATAATTCTGATTGCAATGAATTTAAATAACGTACGTAAATAACTTGTTAGTAAAACTTAGGTTGTCGCTCGGTAGATGGTGTTTATTGAAAACTTAATTTTTCTACCGCTAGTTGAAATTTTGAAAGATTAGTCACGAGCCGTAATCGCGTTGTTTACTTATTAAAAATAACAAAATTGAAGTTTTATCGTTTAAAACCGAAAACTTTCGATGGATATTTGTTTAAACAGTGAAATTACTATATCAAGATTACTTAAATGTTCTGTACCACGCGTAAAACTGTATGCAAAATATAAAATTAATAATTTTTGTCACTTCAGTATTATTGTTGTGCATGAGAATTTTTTGTCGCGATGTATGTGAAAAATATTTTTAGTTCCGTGAATTATGTGAAAAGAATATAACTAAATTCGGAAGTGCGGTTTTGTTTATGTATATCGCGATTGTCGGAGTATTTTTTTACTAAAGCAGTGCCGTACAGAAAATTTTTTAACAGTGTTTGTTTATGTGAAATTATAAAGTGGGTACCAATATATACCTTTGTTTACAATCTCAGAATAAAATGAATGTGTACTATGCATGTCTTATTTGAATGCAATATTTATGACAACGAATAACTAAAAACCGAGAAACGCGGGTGATTTTTAAACGCGATTGCATAGAATTAAGCGCGATTGTTTCGCGGGTGTAGTGTAGTGTACCCATCGTGAGAGATTCAAATACCAATTCGTTCTTTCTCTAAGCCAGGAAAAGAAATGGAGTGATCTGAGGAAAATCGGTAAGTGTTGTTTAATGTTATTGTAAGGAAAAATACCACTGTTGTGAATGCATATTTATCGTTTTTCGGCCTCGTGCCGGTACTAGATAAATACCGATGTTTTGTAAATACCAGTAGCTGTGTAGCTTAGCTGTTTAGCTGTTTGGTAACGATTGTGTTCATATTCACGTCGGGGTCACCAATAAAGCTGATTGGTAACCAAAGGGGTTACCAATCGAAAGTAGTTAGTAACCAGAGTGGTTACTATTAAATATATGTGGTAACCAGAGGGGTTACCAGTAAAGAGAGTTTACTATATCCCAAGTGGATATGATTTGAAATAAGAACACAAGGGCAGTGGTTGAGAGAGAAGAAGAAAGAATGGTCAAAAGTAACAATGAGTATATTGATCACAATTAATAGTTGGCTTAAAGGTAAATTTACAATTGATGAAATAACTTACAAAGGAACTTTCTCACGATGAGTAGGTATAACGAGCGAGTTAGCGGGTGTGTTCGAAGTGTCCGAATCTTCGCATGGTGAAGTACCATCGTGCTCGCGAGGTCGAGAGATGACCGGTGGTCGAGAGACGAAGTGTCGGCGAGACGGCGTGGTCGAGAACGACGGCGTGATGTGACGAATCGAAGTGACGGAAATACGGAAATGAAGTGACGACGTGTAGAGGTGTAGACTCCCTTAAATAGTGCTGCGCTGGGGGTAGCAAGTTCAATGTCCTCGAACTTTCTAGACTTATTTATTTGAAGTGTCATACCCAGTTGAGGAGTATTGTCACTTGTTTGACGTTGCGGGCGATGAACTCGGCCTAGCGATAAACAAATGTACTTGCCGTCGCTAGGCGCGCGCTCGAAAGAAATTTCGAGATGTGGTCTGCCACAACCTATATACAAATACGAGTTTTTTTTATATATCGACATCGCTTATTGCAATTTTACAAATCATCGTGCAACAGCTTATATTACAGAAATAAAACAGCAAAAAAATTAGATCGACAAAGATTGATGATAATATAAGTATTGCAAAATTTCTATTGAAATATTGTTAATGATACAAAGAATGAATTATACTTGAATATTTGAAACGATAAGATAAAATAAATCAATATAATTTATGATTATAATAAAATATATGCTGGACGCAACTGTATTTTTGATTAATTTATATCTTAATAGAGAACTGTCACAATTTTAGGTATTGCTAAATATATAATAAAAAATATATATTTTTAATTTATGCCGACATCGAATTGCAGTTCTTTTAAGCTTAGTGCAATGGCGAATATTATTGAAATAAATAGATGATATATGTATATAAACAAATGCAATCGATCAATATCTATACATATTGCAGATTTCTCATCTTGTATTGATATATTGAATCGTCGCAAACAAGAGATATATTGAATGATATATACCTACCTACATATAATCAAGCTTTCACTGCGAAAAAAAGGCATTAAGGCTATAAATATATGCTGGAGACATAAAAAAAAAAATATTATTTAGCTGGAGACAGTTAAATAATAATTTTTACGCGAGAAACCAGGAACCCACAGGGACTGCGTCCTGGTTTGCGTGAACACTTTACTCATTGGCGCAACTTCCACACATTACTATGCCTTTCAAAGTAGTATTTTCAAAATGGGAAAAAATAGCAATCGTTTAAAAACAATCAAGGAACACAATGACCGTTGCATAATTATTAGAAAATTGTGTAAACATTGAAATAAACCGGTAGAATAAATAAAAGGGCAAGGATTACATAAAAAATAAACTAACCACATAACTACCAATCAAAAATGCTAACTAAAAAAGATATATTATTATGTACATACTCTGTCTCAGAACAGGTTTTTACCTTGTGAGGCAGTTTATGACAATAGTATAATATCTGGTAAGTATACAAAGGGTAAATGATGTTATTTAAATATAATTTTATGTTATATTTTGTTACTAGATATAATGAAAACAAAGTGAATTATATATATAAATAAATATACTTTTGAAATATATTTTAGTTGACAAGTTGTGTGATACAATGTTGGTACTTACATCATTTTTGCTAAGAGAGTGAGTTGTGTTTGTAAATTGTACACGAAATGTAAATTGTATATCAATGAAGCGTTGTTTATGTATAAAATACGCAAATAATTCATTTACATATTACAAATTCGTAATAATAAGAGTGATAATATCCTCTTGTAAAAGTAACTCTTGGTCCCTAAAAAATTATGTATGTAGTAATGATATGTTTCTATTTCTTGAAAACTAATCACTTCAGGCCCGGATTAACTTTAATAGGTTTAAACGGTGCAGTATAAACTAAAATACTTACATACCTATGTAAATAGTTAAGATTTTTCTATTGTGTAAAGTACCTGTACGACTTTAGACAAATGTTTAATTCTTGGAAAGGAGGAAAGGAGCCGAATACAAAGGTGAATCGCCGTAGTTTCGGCCTAGTTATTGTATATAGAAGATTGTCTAGAAAAACTTCCTAATTAATGATCATTAGTTTGCTGAGTATTGTCCATTTCGCTCTCAATGTCTGTGATAACTATTAAATATTTATGCATAATTTGATTAGTACAGTGCTTGCACTCTTTTATATTATTGTTTTAGAGTGTCCCGTAAAAGCCGGGTATTCGAAAATACAATAGGCAACTATATTATAACATCTCACATAGTTCAGCAATGAGATTCACCACTCGTTCTGAATGTTAGTTCCTTTTAAGGTGAGACGAGATTAGTGGACGACGAGACATTTTAAAAGGACCGCACACCTGTCGCTGGAAAACCACATTGTGGGATATGCCGTGATGGTATGAATGAATGATAAATATAATAAAATAAAATATATCAATCTTTCGTTAAAAAAATGTGGCGTTCTGTTCTATCTGCCTACCCCGTGATTTGGCGTGATGGTACATATAATGTATGTATGTACCATCAATCACTTTTTGACAAAAAAAACTACGTTAATAAAGTATTTAATGGCGCAAAATTAATTATGGTAAGTACTTGTCGGCCTTCGTGGCTCAGTTGGTTGGGTATCTGACAGCTGATCCAATGGTTTCGGGTTCGATTCCCGGTGGAGACACAGTTTTTAATTGTGTTTTCAGTCTGGATCTGTGAGACGATAAATATCGTAAGTCTCCAAAATGTGGCAACTTGTTATTGGGTGCGTGTTAAATTAATATTTGACATAGTAGGTACTTACCTGTTAGTTGCACGAGAAGTAATAAAAATATAATAAAATAAAATATAAGTATTATTTTAATATTTATAATCGTAGGTAGGTACTCAAATAGGTACATCGAAAATATTTTAAATCTAAATCAATTGACTAACGAATATTATGTAAACAGAATTCGGTTAGCATAATGTAAAATAAGAAAATATTCAATCTCTAAATATGAACTTCCTACTCTACATAAATCCTTTCTGTTTGGTTTTTGGCTCAGCCTTAGGTACAAATAAATCCATTTCAAAATAGACTTTACAAAACCAACATGAAATGTGATATCTCAAAGCTCATATCGTATTCCCATATGCATTTGCTCACAATGTCACAATATTTCAAGAATTGTGATTTTATAAACAATTGCAAAATATAACATCTACGTAAGTAATGAGTGTTAATATAAACATATTTGTTAATTTGATTTCTGAGTTTATAAAACGTCAAAGAGCTTCTGCAGTCGAATGTATCTATGAAATTCACAAGGACTACATACAGTACTACCTTTTTTTGATAAATATCATGCACTATCTGTTTTTACACGATATTGTTTATTTTATTTTATAAAAATGGTACGCTTCCAATTTTCATAAAAAAGAAAACAATATTGGTTATTATTATGAGAGCTGGACGTCCAATTATGGATGCACTCAACATTACAAAATTACATGAGCTCATATTCAATCACACACGTAAGTAAGAGTTACATAAATAAATAAGAGAAAATTAGGATACAAAAGTTAAAAAATAAAAGAAAAAAGTAGTTACATAAGTTAAGCAAAAAAAAAAAAAAAGTTGCATAAGTTACAGAATTAACACAAGTTAAAAAGAAAAATATAGGTACATAAGTTAAGAAGTAAAACAAAGTTATATAAGTTAGACAAAAAACAATTTCAAACTGATTAAAATCAAATAGCGTATATAAATAGCACTGAGACCTTCTTAAACTAACACACGCGAGTTAACTTTTTTTTAAAAGCAGAGAGCGAATCCGCAAACACGTCAAGATCAGACACTCCCTTGTCATATCGTTATACTGTCTACACATTCTTGGTATGGGACTGTAATAAATAAAGCTGGTCCGAATTATATTAAAATGAAAGGTGTTGGCGAATCTCAGCGATCTTCTAGGAATATTGAGTTGTATGCCTTGTAAAAGTCTCGAGTCCATGGTACCATTAACAATTTTGTGAAGAACAGTAAGGTCGTGTATTTGTCGTCTAGTCTCGAGTCTAGTTATTCTGAAATAGTTTAATCTTTCATCGTAGATCCTCAACCTGTTACTCAACCCTGTTGATGGTAAACGAATAATAATAAGAATGCTATAAAATGTTATTATTTGGCTATATTAAAAAATGAAACAATATTAGTAAACGCATAGATCAGCAAATTATCTCACAACGCAACGCAAGTTGAGTGACATTATTTTAAAAAATCATATATTATACGTAGGTATATCAATAAGACGTATAGAATATGATAAAAAATCCAACATTCAAAAGTATAAAGTCTAGAAGACTTATCAAAGGTTTCCAATTAGGTACATATATGAACAGGACAGAAAGAGTTCCTCCAAGTGTCAACGTCGGGAGCACCCGAAAAGACACACGAAAAAGAAGAAGATAATATGAAACTTGTAAAAGCGCAGTTTAGATATCAACATATTTGGCTAATATACAAATGTAAGTATGTAAAAAAGGCGCAAAGTAGCTAACCATTCACTTTGGGCAAATTAAGACAAGGAAATGAAATTCGTTAGTGATTTATTTGTTTCAACAATAAAATAATATGGTTAAGAGTCTACTTTTTTTTTGTCAGTACGTATATATATTTTTTATATTTATTTTAAATATTTGAACAGAAATCTTGTCTGCTGAAAATAGGATATAAAATCGCGGTAGATTTTTTTCAAAGAAGCGTAATCTCAAAGTACAATGAATATCGCTTGAAGTTGTGTAAATATGTAATGCAAATATATAATATGCCAACATTGTTATACGGCAAGGTAGTTTGTTGTTATAACCTATAATAAGGTTTAATAATAATAATGATAATAAGGTTTTGAAATTTACCTTTGGTTATAAAGTATATTTGTATAGGAATTGATAATGTTTTTGATATATGTACCTACATAAAAAAATATGTAATATAATGATTTATAATATTATACAAAACAGAGCAATGCGGACAATTTTAAAATGCAGCAGATTCACCCGAATCAAATATATGTTTGAGCAGATTAAGTTGTTGAGAACAGCAAAATATTTAAAATATGTTTATTTAAATTTGTGAATTTAAAAATGGACTATTACGGCAATATTTTCAGATAAATGTGCTTTAAAATTTTGAAGTTCACACCTAGCCGACGAAAAGTCGGCGGGACTTTACATAGACTGCCTCAGACTAACCAGGAAGTTGTTTTTTTTTTTTACATATTAGTAAATGTGTAAATTTCTTATTTTTTCTTCCAACATTGTTTGAATTCTTTGGTTTTTACTAGGTGTAAGAAAATGCCCTTTTTGTACCTAAATTAAATATACATACATACAAACATATATATTTTTATTTATTTGAAAAAATGGGTACGTACAAAAAATTTTATTTACAAAAAAAAACATACATAAAGTCATCAGCACATCTTTTATTTCATGTTACATGAACTCAATGCAGGTAACAAAACAATGAATTATTCCTTTCTAATGTGGCTCATAAAAAGCGTCCTGGACAAACTGACTAATACATCCACGGACCTGACCCTTTTCAAATTATTAATGTGGCAAGGCATCGGTACAATGACGAATTCTGAGGGGGTTTAGTGGTTTTTTTTTTGTCAAAAGAGAACGTTGAGGTGTGTCTTGTTCGTCTGTTTGGTATGTTGAAATCAATAATTTTCAGAAGATCTGTACAGTCAATATTGGAGTTTACTATGTCATAAAGGTACATTAAGTCTGTTGTACTCACAGCAGTTAGAATGTCAAGCTCTCCCAGCCATTCGTTGAGTAGTTGCTCTGGATTCTCTTCCTCTTCATCTGAAGATTGTGCGACCATTTCTTTACACATTGTTGTGGTTTCCATCTGCAAGAAATAAAATAAAGTTACTAATGTTCGAATTCATAAAACGTACCTCAAGAATTTTCTCAATACTTAAGCATGATATTTTTTATTTAAGAATGGTTAATAAACATGGTCTTTATTTCCGTTGTATTTTTTATATTTTTCTTTATTATGTATTATTTAGTTTAAATTATTGTTGCTATGATGTAACATAAATAATACCAAAAGTGTTTTATAATATTCGTTGATTAGATGCGTGGTGGCAGAGCGGATAGCCCGCTGGTTAGTAATCCAGTGGTCGCGAGTTCTAAGGTCTATTTTACACGTACGCGATGGGCAAAAATAGAACGTCTTCTATTTTCAACGCGATTTTCATCCTTTTTGGTTATACAGAAATCTGTAATATTATTCGGTGTCACAACTCATATACAAAAAGTTGATCACTTTAAATTTTGTTTTTTATTTATTTTTTTATGTATGAAGAAAAAGACAAGAAAAAAAAACAAATTTTATGATTTTAGTACTATCTACTATTCTACAACGCAAATCATTCTTGCCCCTTCTTTGCTCTATTTTATTTCTTTCGTCTACTCTTAATTTATTGCCATTAACAGTATGATTTAGAAATTGTTGTCATTTTATTGGTTTACATCAAAATGTATGATTTTTTTTTGTATAAAACTCTTTGTACGGTCACCGAACTCTTTGACAAATTGCCAAAACCTTGGGAGTTTTCCATGTCTCATTAATGTTGTGAATAAAAATTGCCGAATTCACGAGAAATACAAAATAAAAACATGTATCATTGACTATGAGTTATAAATATAAATATCTGGTTTATGTATTTATTATGTATAAACCCGTGTCGGTAAATTAAGGATATTCACCACGAGCCAAAATTAATGTTGGATTTTGGAGCTGAATATGAAATATTTGACGACAGAATGAATTTCTTCTCGAATTTGTGAAAAAAATATTTTTTTTTATGTAAAATATGGCAAATTGTTATTGGGTAAGAAATAATATAGTAAAATATACTTTTTAAGGCGATGGCTGATTTATATATATTATACAAAAAAAAGTCGCTGTACTACCTATCAATCCTAATGATTTCTGCTTATTAAAGTTTGAAATTTGTTTAACGAGTCTTCATGCATACATTATTACAGGTTTTGGCATTTTCATTACTATTTTCTTCGATAAATCTAAAATTTCTACATAACGGTTAAAAGCTTTTGATTATTGCTAAGTGCAATAAAATTACCGTTTGGTACCTAATAAGCCCGCCAATGTACATACAAAAAATACAAAAATAAATAAATAAAAATATAATATATTCGTGACTCTCTCAGATCACACCCTTCAGCCTATACATAGGTTAGGTAATAAGATCAGAACATAATCGATCCCCAGCAGATAATTTAAATTAATTTTTCATGCTAATATTACTTCTCTGGTTTGAAATCACTGGGCAGTTGAAGAAATTGCCATACGGCAATAAATTCGCTCCTTGCGCTGAGTGCAAAGATGTGTTTATTATTATTATTAACAAGTTTTAAACAAAACCTGACCATATCGATGGTATTTCAATAATCACTTCATCTTAAATTAAATAAATCGCTCAGAACGAACTCATTACGTGGATTAAAACTGTGTTAAATTTAATTACAATTCTGTTGATGTTAGCGTTGAACAGTATGAAGATATTTTTATCCGAACGATATACATATACGTTGAAAATTTATCATTTATTAAAAAACGTGTATATTGTAGATTGATTGCTGGGTGTACAAACTTGCTTATTGTATTAAAATGCAATAAAATTGTATCATGAGTCAAGGAACTCAACGAGATGTGTGGAATGTTATATGTACATACATGTACGCTTACTGTACACACATTGCATTTATAAATATTTCATTTATTTTTTCAGCACGATACGAGATTAAACAACATAATGCCCGCTCTTACTTCAAACATTCCTCAAATGCTTATTTGATTTCATATGAAAAACCATGAACGTTTTAGGTACACAAACTAACTTTAGTCGAAATTGAGTGAAGACGTCGCGTCGACTAGACATATATTTTTAGACGTCGAAATTTAACACAAAACGAGATTCCGAGAGCACATATAATATCTTCTAGATTCAAATAAAACCTTTCGGGCGTCGCTGAAGTGAATCATTCTTCATATAACTATGTATGTAAGACTATATCCAACCCGACCCTTATTCTAGATCGAATGGAAAATAATCGGAGACATTTATGTAACAATGGAAAAAAAGATTATCAAATGCAGTTGAAATGAAATCGGTAACAAGAATTTGAAACAAGACGATGTACGATAGGGTACACATGGAAATCAGGATAGAATGAAAACTAAAGAAGCAGTATATCATCTGTAGAATGAATAAACACAGTGATATGGTTTGGCAATACGCAGAGAATGAATGAGGTGCACCTAAGAGAAATATTATTATTTATTATACATACAAAGCGGACAGGAAATGAATTAGAGTTCCTGACCGTCTAAGAAAATGTTCAAAATGACTCGACCGAGTAAAAGACATTCTGAAAGAGATGTAAGAAGCTTGATCAATAGATGAACATGTATGAGACGATGTATGTAGGTATGATTGTCTTATATGTTACTGAAGACGCATTTAATCAATTTGTATAATATACATACATGTATATTATACATAATATATACTATGCAAATTGTCAAATATACGTATAATGAGATATCCACCTATGCATGCTCATATCGTTGTTTCAAATTGAAATTAAGTATTGAGATATTGATATTCAGAGCATATACAATATTGATTCAATGCTTCTTATTTGTAGTTACATAATTATTTTTGATTTTGAGTCTTTCATTAAATATTCATGGGCACAGAATTAATTGTCAACGTGGTAGGTAAACAGTTTACAATTGCGGTTTGAATATGAATGAAAATATCTTATATTTCATTTAAAATTGCTATTTAAAAATATTATTTATTAATCAATGACTTAATATAAAAATCATTCTTATTTCCTTCCTGAGGGGCAAGTCTAATCAACCGGCGGAATCAAAACCATCTATGTTTATCCATATGATGGATATAATAAACATATGGAGTTCTATAATATCTTAAGATATTAACGAACTCCATAAGATAATTATATCCATGATATGGGTAAACATGGATGTTTTTTAATGCGCCGTCTGACGGGAATTGACCCCCTGGTCACATTTATAAATTTATATCATGAGTTTTATGAGGCATTTTGTTTCTTGGATGTTCTTTTTATACCTGTTTTGCAAATTTTGTAAAATTTAATGAAACTTTTTGTTTTTCTCTGTAGAATTTATTTAAATAATAAAAAAAAAATATTTCGCATCTTTCAACTTTTTATTGAGTAGGTATAGTTATCGTAAAACAATATGAACCCGTCACCTGGGTGTGCAGATAGCCAATTTGTGTCTATTTGCTTGGTTGTTATATGTGAAAACCGCCCCCTCTACGACGAAAAGGTAAGGAATCTAAACCTTACCAATATTTCATCCTATACCGAATGAAGTTACAGGTACCTTAACAGATTACCTTTTTATAATAATAATAATAATAAGGAGCATTTTCTTACACCCTGCGCAAGTGGCGAAAGTTTTAATTATGAAAATATCGAAGCCGTTCAGGCTCTTATTAAAAACTTATTTTTAATAATAATAAACACTCCCTTGCACCCTGCGCAAGTGGCCCGTTTATTGGCAGTTTCTTCCATATAACCAGTGTTTCCAGCCCAGATAATATTTGCGTGAGAAATGAATTTAAATAAAAATTTTATCTACTGGGCATCGAACCCACGGCTTGCCAACTGTGCTATAATCATGAATCAAAAGAATATATTTTTTTAAATATTTTCCATAATACTCTCTCACCCAATTTTCTTAATTGGGGTAGGCAGAGATAACCGAACGCCAGGCTCCTCTGTCTTGACTTACATTTCTTAGACTTGCTTTGCTTCGCCCGAACCACAGACTCAGATGGACTAAGAAAGTGCTAGAATGGCGACATAGAACAAAAATTAAAATATTTACAGCTTTTTCTTCAAGTGAGTACTGTCCCAATAAAGTTAAAAACTTATGTATGTGACAGTAGTAAATTACATAGATTTTACATTATATTTACATAATTATAGTTACGCGCTAGACATTTATTTTAGGTTTGAGAATGTCCAATACCCTGTTTCCACAGTTTACCTTCTTGGGCTGAACTCTCCTCAAGTTCATGGTTTAATATTTAAATCTATTATAAAAAATATGACTTAATTGACTTAATCTTTGTTAACTAATGTTTCTGATTAATAACGGCTGCAACATCCTTAAACTAACATCTTTTTTTTGGGTGAAAAGCCAAAAAATTATAGTTACAGACACAATATATGTATATGTAGGTAAGTACATCCACGAGAATTATCGAATTATTTGTTAATTCAATTGAACATACAATTCTATTTTTATCGTTAGGAATATAGAGCATTAATTCAAACATGAACAAAAAAAAAATTTACTTGTTATTTTAAAACAATTATTGTCTTTTTGGAGTTATGATAAATAGGCGTTGTTTTAATAATCGCAGGTAGTTTATTAGATATTTTATGCCCAGGTATAAGTATTAACACGTTATTATGGTTTATTGTTTGTGCAGTTAATTCGATCCTGTGAATGCACATGGTGCCTCTTATTTAAGCGCCAATAGAGGAATTCCTAATACCATTTGACTGTCCCGTCCCGTCCCGTCTTGACTTGTATAAGACAGATAGGTAAGTACCTACATAACATTTAGCAGGAAGGAAGTCGCATAACATTTTAATTTTTAAGCATGACATCCGGTCGGTATATCCAGGTTTGGTTGTGGCAGATGGCGACAGTACGGTTTATGCCACTTCATTTCTACGCTATTTTTAATAACTAATTATATTTAAAACAATAATTGTTATTGTATTTCATTATAACTTACGCGCACGTAACAGTTGTGTCATAAATGATCAATATAGATACCTTCCTACCTACCTACTTACTATTTTACTGTAGATCATTAGGTATTTTAAGAAAATATTACTTCTTGCAAAAAACTTTGAGATATAATCTTCGTATGAATTAGTTTTGTTAACAGCTGCTTCCTCATTGTCTTGTTTTGAATTATTTCATTTTATTGTATTAGGGACACTTACAGACGTTGACAACGTTATATAAGAAATTATAGCTTACAATTTTATATATTGTTAATGCCACAAATGCCTGCATGATATTTATATTATATCACGTGTACAAAAAAAAAATACATCACATAAACATATTAAAGTATCTGAGATAAAAATAGTTAGCAAAATAACTTATAAAAAGAAGACATAATTATATAAAACTTATACAAAGTGAATATTTAAAAACATTTATATACCTATAAGAATAAAAACTAATGAAAACTATATTTATAAACTTAATTGTCGAGATAACTTAAAACAATAAATTGATTCCATCTTAGAATGAATAATGAGTAAATAATCATATTTATTTATTAAATATTGCTTTTCGGGAATTACCGGGTACAATGTCAAATATTAATTTGACTTACGACATATAACGCTAAACTTAGTGACTGAAAACATGATATATTAAAACCGCCTAATGCACTATGAAGTTATACGTCAGTAAGGATAACTATCGCGTGCGTTAAAAAAGGTTTATACGTGATTTAAATTATCGGATACCCCAAATTTGTTGATTTTTTGCATTTTAAGAATAAACCTTGGCTGAAATGAAAAAACTTTACCGGTCATGCACTTTGGTTTTATGCATTCTTTAAGTATATAAAATATTTATTTCTTTACAACACATAGTTATGGAGTAATTTAAAAAAATGCTGTAAAAAAGGATATTTTTAATAATTTATTTTATGGGAATTTAGGCTGAATTTTAAAATTGTGTGACGAACATTCACTAGAGAAATGTTGAAAAGACTTATACTATTTTTTCTAGATACACACTGTTTAACATTTTTGAGGGATTTGATTTGAAATTGAGATGTTTAGGTTTATATGGCACCTTAATCGTCTCACAGATCCAGACTGAAAAAATATTAAAAACTGTGTCTCCACCGGGAATCAAATCCGGGACCTTTGGATGAGCAGTCAGATACCCAATAAACTGAGCCACGAAGGCCAACAACAAAATAATAACAATTATTTATTTATTTAGAACATCATTTATAAATACTATCCCAACCTCACTAGGACTACGCCTGTTTCGAGGTTGGAGATTTACAATTTTATATTGATACATTTTAAACATGTTGAGAAATGTTTGGATGCACTGCTATAGTGTTTATGATTTTTTATAGAAAATTAAATAATCTAGTTGGAGTGTTTCAGCGTATTAAGATAGTATAGTGAGGAGTTCAGTCTTTTAGCTACCCGAATAGATAAACGGCTCGATTGTATGTTTGAAGCGTTTTGTTTGAATTATTATGAATATGTATGTAGTTGAATATCTTGTGTGACAGAAAAGTGCTCCACACATTTCGAGTCATAGAAAGATTTTGGATCCCCTTGTCTTAACGTTACTGAATTGTCTGCAATTGAGTTTATAGAAGCAAATCCGTGACTCAAATTAGATAAGTGAACGCTGACTGCGCTATAGGTAGGTACTTCCAGTATCCGCTATATATTATGTTCAACTGTGCATCAGGCGTTAAATTTAATTTTTATGCGTTATTGCATGCCTACTATCGATAACAATAAATCACATTGGCTGAATTATAACGGTAAGAAAAAATGTTAAAAATCAGAGTGCACAATATTAGAGAGAAAATGTTCTTACATTTAACAATACAACGAATTTCTTTAAAACGAATATAAGTAGGTAGGTACTTGACACAATTAAACTTCTTGTATTGTACCTATCTTTAACACATAAGATTTGTATTAATCACACATTCAAAATTTTGATTATGTGAGAAAAAATATTTCACTACCTGCACTTCGCTCTGAATATTGGGAATAGTAGTCGATGCCTTCGCAGAACGCTAGGGTGAAGAAAAAGTATATTAAGTACATACATACAACGAGTTCAGCTCATGTAGCCCTCTAGATTAGTGATATCAAGCACCATGGTGCAAAAAGCACAATCAACGCGCATGAATATTAGAAGATTCCGACTCGTGAATTGTCTCGATCTCAAGCAACGCAATGCTGGCAAATTGGGGAGGAAAAAATGAAGATAGATTTAACAAGCACCCAAAAACAAGTTGCCACATTCTGGAAAATTTTGTTATTTATCGTAGGTATATTTATTTATTCTGAAAATCTTGACACAAATCCAACACTTTATCTACATACATATAACATGTTCGTCTGTTGTTCAAGCTTTATTCATTTCCCTCTTTAAATTGTCGTTACCATACCATCACGTCATTTTCGTATTTGGGATAGGCAGAAAGAACCGAACACCAGACTCATATCTCTTGATATACATTTCTCGCTTCATTCACGTCCATGCATCGTCTCATACACGCTCTTCTGTTATTTTTAATTCTAACATCTACATCTATCAAAATTTCATTTATGTGATCGTGCCAGTTTTTTGTCCTCACAATTAGGTTTTGTATACATACTTTGATAAAAAAGATATTTGAGCTCTGTTTTCAAGATATTTTTCGATAACTCTATCAAAATTTTTTCTTAGTTTTAATAAAAAAAAAATAATGGACGTTTCAGTTCGTGGGCTAGAATATAGTAATTAATAGACACAACATGATGAGTTTTAATATATTTATAAAACTGTTGATTGAAATGTTGGACATACGCGATCATTCAGATTTATTCAACATAACTTTATCGTCGTAATGGATTGATTTATTAGACTAAAACTAGATGGCGCCACCGATCTGTATATGTGTGACAAATAATAATAATAGTGATCAAATAAATCATATTTCCTAACAGCAAGATAATATCATGACAACAATGAATGAAAAGTCGTAAACGGTTTGATAATTCGTAAGTAAGTACTTTTATACTAGTTTATTTTCTTGTAAAACAATAAAAAACACAATCAACATAATACATTTAATAACATTATTATCACGTTATTGGGTAAAATATATTTATACTAAATGTATCTTCAGCACATTGAGATTGGTTCATCATTGCAATCTCCACTTTATAAAGACATAATAATTTTGACATTTTGACTGATTTAATATAATCATTTACAATTATAGTAAATATCTATAATTAATGCGTTTGAATTGTTTCCTTTAGAGTCAATCAAGTCAACAACGACTACATCTTCATCATTTATTCCTATAAACCCTTCGGCTGGGTTGTTTCTACAAAAGTATCGGTAATTTCGTCGTTTGACGGCATTACATTTCAATGAAACAAACAAAAGTATTGAACAATTTTATGAAATCAAAGTATTTTAACTATATTTTTACTTTAATCTTTGTTCGAGAAACATAGCCTAGTAAAATAATAATCCTCCATTTGATACCTACCTAAGAGTTCTACTTACGTATGATTCTCCTTACATGGCGATTACAACTGGTATTTTTTTCTTTTATTACTACGTGAATTTCAAGTATTCATGTGAAAAAATCAGTTGTTTCCCTAATAATATTATTGAAGATTTAAAAAAAAATGTGCATGTAGCCCATTGATTTATTATTACACTATTATATACCGCACGGCGCATTTGCTTACATCTTTTTGACAGAGCGACGCCATGTATGTAACTTCTTAGCCCATTGATCTCTATAATACACAAATGGATTCAGAACTCGGCCGTTCCGTAATTCGGCGAGAATTTGCTGTTAGTCAAAATCTACAAATTCTTTCTAAATGCTTAAGTAAAACTTTTAGTGACGTAATTATAGGAAACAAATATTATCTACATTACCTTATAATTATTCTATGGTCTACATATAAAACAGTATAAATCACTTACAATTACGTTCGCATGAAATGTATGGAAAAACATAGAAGTCATTCATCCAGTTACATAATATAGAAATCAATAGTCTAGGCTTCTTACTTTCAGTGTTACCAACACGAAGTCCTTAAAAGTCAAACTATTGTATTAAAAAAATATATTCCGATTCAATTAAGTTAAATCTTAAATTTAATTAAGTTACAGTCTAATTTTGTTTTGTCCACAGAGTGGAAGTTGATGATGAAATTATTAGAATATATTAAAACATACAGTTTTAATCCACGTATGAGTTAAAGGCGCTTTCGACGGTTATAAATACCATCAATAAATTATCGTTTCCGAGGATGATGGTTTAACCCTCGAAAGCGCTTTAAAAACGCATACGTGAATTAAAACTTTGTATTTTATTATATACGTAATAATTTCATTTTAATTTAAATAGTAGTAGCAAATGACTCAAAATCCGTGGTAATTATTATGGTTCTTCTTAATAAAAACTAAATGTTTCACTGCTTTCGTTGCCCGAATGTTTTTATATTGTATTTATGTCTTATGTCTAGGGATTTGCAATTCAGCCTGGCTCTTCAGATAACAATAATAATCAATTATTGAATATGACATGTAGGTACGTAAGTTTATAAAACAGTTGAATCAGTTAGTTGCTCATGAATATGACATCGTATCGATATGCTTATTCAAATGGCAAAGTTTGTGGACTTCATAATTTGTAGACAAATAATAACCTTGTAGGCAATTGAGATCGTTGATCATATTATTATGTACCTATATATAAATGTATAGTATTGGCGTTCATTGAAGTGTACTATACATTATTGTACAAATAATTGGTTAATTGTTTGCTTTGCCGGAAGAAATTATTAAGCATCATTGAGATTTATAATGTACATTGGTACTTTTTCTATGTGGATAATTTTCGGTTACAAAAAGATAATCAATAAATTTTTCTCCTCTTCTTCTTCAATCAAGCTACAGCCCAAAACGAGCCATGGACTTCCTTCAAATTTTGCCTTCAACTCATGTTTCCTCAGCTATTTATTCTTCCTAATATCAATTTTTCACTCACCCATATTCAACTTATGAACATTAGGGAAATGAACTAACGTCTTCGTACTAACATTCGGGAAAGAACTCAAATTTGTATAAGGAAACTTATTGGACCCGCGGATCAGTTGGCCACAATGAAACATTACAAAGCATTTATGCTTCTTTTACAGATGTAAAGTATTAGTGAAAAAATATCAACAAAGCATAATAAATAAAGTTTTTTCTAAAAAAACGAACTCCATTAATACGTTTAATATTATACTGAATCAATAACCATACAATGTTCGAAAATTTGAAACACATTTTAATAAATTGGATGTGTTTTTAAAAAGATGTTTTACGGTAAAAAAAATATTCATTAAAAAACAGTTTTCATAATACATCGAAGGATTGCAATAAAGAAATCTTTCTTTGAATCTTATACGTGTGAAAATTAAATTTTATAATACAAATATGTCTTCTTACTGTGCCATTAAAAAGGAATCATTTAGTTTTGCGGTATAATAAAGAAAAATGAAGGCAAAAAATATATACCTACATTTAATTAATAATGATCTAGCGTGACATAGCAGAATAGATATCAAAATATTACATCCTTATAATTAAAAATATTAATGAATAAAAGAATGTGGTGAATTCCAATTGAAATATTATGTTCATTGTGACCATTATGTGGCCGTGACGAACTAAGATTATATTTTTTGATACCATCGAAAAAAGTAGGTAGATAAAACAATTTACAGATCTTTGTCAAAATAACATTCTTTAGATGGTAGTAACTATTGATAGTTGCTTTTTTCGAGTGAAATTTGAAAGGCAAAAAAATTCAGTGGAAAGAAATATCACGCTTTACTGGCTAATAGTTCAAAGATATTGTATTCAGTTCAGATAGAAAATAATATGAATCTCGATGCAATTATATTTAGTAATAAAACACTGGTTTGCATTGTAGCGTGGTTAAACGTGGACTGGTTGAAAGGCGGACCGCACAGAGCTATGGTGCTAAATGGAGAAAAGATGAGTTTCTGGAACTCTCTATCTTCATATTGACGTATTTGAATGCATAGGTTCTACACAAAATTATACAGATAAAAAAGAATATTTATTTGGTCATTAGGAAATATGGGATTATAAAAGAAAAATTAACAGTGGAATTCTTTCTCAAAGATCCTTTTATTCGGAGCACAGATCTAAAAAGATGGGTTGACTATATTACCAAATTATAATATGCGGATGGAATATACATTAAACATGACTTTAATAAATGGTGATAGATCATACATACATGTTCAAAATACTCTAGTTTAAAGATGTTACAAAGATAAGCTGAATAATTTGTTTATAGAACCAACGGCATTATTGACGATCTATTGATTAGCCTGAAAATGTGCTGAAAATTTCTTGGGTCGGTAAAATATCAAATGTGGAGGTACTCAGGGGAGCAAATGTCTAGCGCGAGCTAGTTGACGTTGTTAAGTAACGAAAGGTATTATATTTGGGTCGCAAAAGGAACAAGCTGCTCCAAATAATAATGAAAAGTAAAATAGAGGGACGCCGAGAAATAGCAAGACGTCCGATGTCATGGCTTCGCAACATTCGTGAGTGGACCGACATCAGAAACATATATAAAAAAAAAGAAGAAGATTGATAAAAAATGAAGTGTTGAATTATTATAAAACATATTGTTTGTTGCTTCCACATAAGTACATACAGCTTTACTTGTATGTGCATGCTCTAGATATGTTATTGTAAAACTGTTACAACTGAGACACATGTTAAAGTAATCAACTGAAGAACAATAAATTAGCATACAAATTAAGCATTTTATTGCAAGTTTTATAATGATGTTGTAATATAATAATTTAAATGATTTAACATCTTAACATTATATAAGACATTATATTTATATGCATCCATACGCATCGGAGATCAGATTTATATTGTCAAAGTTTTAGAAAAATATATCCAAAAAACAATATTTTGTACAAGATTATCTGGAACAAAATATGGATACATAACTATTTTTCCTGCGTTATATTTTAAACATACTGTAAAATTCCTTAATCCTGCAAAATAATTAATATTTTTATTCATACATTGAATAAGTTTATTTAAATAATCAAAGTCTGAAAAGGTTTTAATAGTTTAATCGATGATCTTTGTAATAATGATTTAAATTCTGGTAAATATGTTTCACTTGGATAGCTTTAGTCGGAAAACGGCTAAATTTTTAAATACTGTTAATGTTATCGAAAACGAAATTGTTATAGGGGTTCAAGCGAGAGCAACGTCATCTATTAGATAACAAAATGAATTAAACAGGTTATTAGATAAATTGGTACTGCTATCAATATGGTGGAATGGTTGTGAAGTAGTAGGTAGTTACTGATCTATCGAGAACAATATTTCTCAAGGGACGAGGATGCTCGACGCAATGAACAATAAGAAATAGAGACTTTGTACTGTTCATCAATTGATAAGTGCAATAATCTACAATACTACATTGCTTACGACCCATTTTTTATTTCCATTGGGTATTTCTTTTATTTTTTTTTACTAGTAACTACATAAGTAGTCGGTACATACCAATTCAAATAAATGTAAGAAAATTATTTTGACTGTTTTACAAATACATTTTTTTTATTTTATGTTTTTTTGTTAGTAGGTTATTATTATTGACTCTGTCTTCCTTTGATTTATATCTGAGAACTGTTTCCAAAGGATCATTCTCTAGATGCATAGGTACATACGACATAACATCTATCATTCCATCTTTTTGGTGTTCTACATAGTTAATTGTCTATATAAATTTGAACGGTACAGTGTGTTGCATTGTACTGTGAGTACTTCCTTGCATCCCGTACAAGTTGAGAGATAATTGAGGAATGGCGATTTCTTTCCGGTATTGCGCGAACGATACAATTCAGTAAATTTCATCAATGCTGAGAATTTGTCCCAGGCGGTCAGAAAATGTATTCATGATCAATTGTTAAAATATTTTGTCGATTTCCAAAGGCAAAAAAATTGTTTGAAAATAGATCTAACCCTATTTATTTTTTACAGCATTTTTATAATATTTATTTATGATTAATTCTCTTATTTTTCCTCAGCAATTGTCCCACATGATGGTATGGTCTGCTTTATGCTTCTTACGCTTACACTGTCCTCGGTTTTGCCTATCTTCGGGGGTAACTCCGTTGCTTAGCATATTCTGGTCTCCCTCTGGATCTTTTACTCGGCACATTTAAGTTTTGGGATACGTTCCCTATATATTCCGGTGGTCTTCTACCATCTCAGTCCTTTTTCTTGGAGCTTCTCGGATATATCGCGCATTCCTAGGTTTCCTCGTATGTGGGTGTTTTTATTTTATCTAGCCTAGTCACCCTGTACATCCATCTAAGCATTTTCATTTACATTGTCTAACTATTAACTGCATATATAAAATATTTAATATAACTATATCCACAAAGTTGTGGAATGTTATTGGTTTATGCATGCAACATGTGACAAAATAAAAACAATTTTCTGTATAAATCAATGGATAGCTTGTTCTCTAAAAGTCTCCAGAATGTGGCAAATTGCTTTTTATTGGGTGCGTGTTAGATAATTATTTGACATAGTACCTGTTAGTTGCCCGAGAAGCTACATTAAATAAAATAAGTAAATAAATAAAATAAGCTGATATTACTATATTAGTGTTTGATTTATTTCAAGCTGTAAAATACAAATTACTTAGTTGGAAAGAGGCAATAATGCTTGCCAAGACAGAAAGACATAATAATATGAAGTCGCTCTACGGTGGAATATTTCTGCAAAAATAAACTGTAGTAGGTTATCAATGTATTTTCGATGAATGAATCGGCGTAAAGTTGCGTGAGCCAACAAAGCTCGCGTTTGCCTAAAATCTAAAAATAAAAATTGTAGTGAAAATAAAAACGCCCACTTTGAGATCTCTACTAGCGGATTTATACGTAGAATTGTTTAAAAAACTGTATACACATTGAGAATGTCAATATTATTTTAATTCGTGACTCATTGGATGATGGCATTGTGAAAACGATGTTTTCATTGAACGTATGAGGTAGTCAGGTGTTAATAAACTAATGATTTCATATTATTTTATCGAAATGGTAAGTAACAAGTTTTAATAAATAATAAGTACCTAGATATTTTTCTTCGAGAAAGTAATCAAAATGTGAAATATAAAATGATTTTGAATAATAAGCGAACCTTAAGTTTAAATATAAAATTTACTATGGTATGCTTGCGAACGATAAATTATTATCTTTATCGATAACCGTAAACAATAAAAGAACATGCATTTGAATCCTTTAAAACATTATATCATAAAGTATATATACACTTACATACCAATACAAGTAATATATACCCATTACAGGATTGTGAGCAAAAATAAATATACAGGGTGTACCAGGAAGTACAGTCAAGCGGATGTCTGGAGGTAAGGTATCGCGATTTTTGTAGATTTCGAGTAATGATTTATTTTTCGTATGTTTTGTCAAAACAATATCTTTGAATATTATTAAAAATATCGTATATGGGTGACCAAAAAATGGGTAGTAAAATCATAACTCGAAATCTACAAAAAATTGCGATACATAATAAGGAGTGCTCTACCTCTAGACTTCCGCTTGACTTTCTGGGACACCCTGTATAAATAAGTACACATAACAAGATTGTTAGCAAAAAAAACGTTAGTTTGACGGTCCATTTCAGTAAACGAGTATGTAAGTATAAAAGATTGAATATATAATACAATTACCTGTGATAAATCAAATAGTCCAAAATTTTATGAAATTTAATATTTTAAGAATCAAGTGTAGGTAATCTATTTATTAATATTTCTTACATAATAAACTAAATTGAAATTCAAAAACTTAATAATATAACTTCCTTCAAAAAGAGATGACCATGATTTTTGAAGGGAGTTGTAACTACATATTTACATAATTTACATATAAAGAAAAGTAAAATAACAATATATAACAAAATAACAATAAAAACAAAATAATCATATATAGCAAAATAAGCACTCATAACGAAAATAACCATATACAACAAAAAGCAGTATATAAGAAACATTGTAAAAAGCGTACAAAACAAAAACAAAGATTAAACCAATTTTGATAAATAATCGTCTCGGTATCGATCTGTCTCGGTACTCATGGATTTTTTGAGATAGAAGTTTTTGAGTTTTTCATCCTGTAGGTCTGTAGGGCTACTCATAAGGTTGATCACGGTAAAATTAAGATCAGCTTCAGACTTTAGTAATCTTTGAGGTTAAATGAATTGAAAAGTAATATTAATTTATACAACAATTAATGACAATTTCATACTAAACGTTGATATAAACAAATTTTCGTGATTAAATGAAGAGAAAAATTAATATTTGATTATGATCGAGTACTGATTTATACATTTTTAAGATTAAGGCAACCTAAGAACGCATTAAGAACGTGTCATGAGTAGCCCCCGTGGTTGTGATGTCCTAGCCATAGCAAATTTCAACTAGTACTGCCTCAGAACAGACTGTGTCTAGCGAGGAAGTGTAATTTCCAAATGTGTGAAATAAATAAAATAAATGTAATTAGGTATAAATTAAATTGATTTTGTTCCTTTGTAATATTTAAAGTATTGGAAATATATTATTCATTCAGTATAATATTAGGTAGGTACTTTAATATTACACTGAATTCTTATTAAATTATTTTTGAATTATTAATCCGCCGAATCATTAAATGATCTTATTAAATTAATTTACATAAATCATCTCGAATCTATCAATCTATCTCGGATACCAATTTAAGCAAAGAAAACATGTAAGTTATGTATATACACTTTTTTAATTTGTTTCCTTTTTTTGTTACTTGGATGCGAGACACTTGAGTGCGAGACACTTGGGTGCGAGACACTTGAGTGCGAAAGACACATGGTCGCGACTTACTCTTTTCAAAACCTAACCCAATTAAAAAATGTTGAAATGATATTCACACATATAACTATTATTATTTTTAATATATTATACTACTATTATTATTTTTAATATATTATACTACTATTATTATTTTTGTATATAATGCAACTCGCTCACGCGAATCACAATAATGACTGCATACTAACCTAACAAATTAAAAGGTTTGAATGTAGAAAAATACTGTTGTTTTATGATTGTTGAATAAAACATATTTTCAGTTAATAACCTTTTTTTATAACTTTATACTTTTAAATTGATATCTCTACATTATATATACCTATATCAACATTGGTAAGTATATGAATTTCAACTACATTTCTATAAAGAGCATGACATAAATCAATATGAAACACCTAATTCCTAAGCAAAAAAATATATTTTTCAATAGAAATGACAAGATTAAAGAAAATAATCAATCTCGATACTACAATGGTCCGGTGAAATTTAATCATTGTTCTGGATTCATCGTAAACTAAAATGAGTAGAAAATAATTGAGGCCACAAATGAAATATATCTGAGAATGTATGAGGATGTATATTATGAACTTTTCACAAGGATATATTCATTATTTAAAAAATAAAAATAACGAATGTCTCGTGAACGTCCAAGAATTAAAGTACAATGAATGTTGTCAACTATATACCGAAGGAAGCGAATTCTCGGATTCTTCGGTCACGTTATTAAGAATGACGAATGCACCTTAAAAGTCTCTGGGTTAGTAAATAAGGAAGAAAAAGATCGCATCTAAGATGGACGAATCAGATTAACAACAAAATGACATTTCTGTAGTGATGAGCGAATCCAGTCACCAAGACCAATACTGCATGTGTCGCTAAGTTAGCAATACCAAACCCTGATAAAGCAATATTATAATTATATAAGAAAGAATCCTCGGTTTTGTTAAATATTATGTAGGCTGATACAAACTATTTGTAACAATTATGTATGGAAATATTTACTTGCTTTCGAAACTGTAATAAACACATATTCATTTGAAAATGCAATTATTTAATTGGAGTATAACAGTTACATACACATACAAAGAAATATATCAACAAATGAAAAGAAAAATAACCTTTCTGACTCAAAAGGACCATGCTCAGCTATGTTGCAGGAAGACAAGCCCCCCAGTAGCTGATTTTCAGCATGATCCTATTGCATAATATTATGTATTATAATATATATATATATATATATATATATATATATATATATATATATATATATATATATATATATATATATATATATATATATATATATATATATATATATATATATATATATATATATATATATATATATATATATATATATATATATATATATATATATATATATATATATATAAATACAAAAAATGTTCCAAAACCACGGAACAATACCCCCTATTCAGTAACTATTGGAACTAAATTAGGAACTATCCAAAATTGTAGATTTTAGATTAACTGTCTTATTTCAGCGTTATAAAATATCATCATGGATTAAATGGAATAGGAACGTACCTATATTGGCCGGAACGTTCTTAAAAAGTTACTGAATCAGACATATTATGAATAATTATGAAAATAATGAAATTTTCATCATTTTCATAACTATTCAAAATATGTCTAAATCAGTTAATTTTTAAGAACGTTCTGGCCAAAATATGTACCTACGTTCCTATTCCATGTAGTCCAAGTTGATATTTTATAACGCTGAAATAAGACCGTAAATCTAAAATCTACAATTTTAGAACGTTCCTAATTTATTTATTTTCTTCGTAAGTCTCCAGAATATGGCTACTTGTTTTTGGGTGCGGGTTAAATTATTATTTGACATAATACCTGTTATTTGCCCGAGAGGCAATATAAAAGAAGTTAAAACTCGTTGTATTATTGTAACTGTGTTTTTTTTTATTTTTATTATTAAATTTCAAATTTAATTTAAAACTAATCTGATCTTTTACAGAAACATATAAATAGATTGTACGTAATAATAAAAAAAAAACTGTGATTCATTAGACTTTTGCAGCTAGATACTAACCAATACTGAGAAGACATGACCAAGACCTGGAAATTATTGTACACAATATTGTACATGTAGTTAATAAAATAAATTACCATGTGTATAAGACTGAGTCCAATACTACACTATATCTTTGAAAATACCGCCGTCCAATTCATTCCAATGTCTTGTCCTATACCGAGCTAGAGACTGTTGTCAGGGGACAGTACGAGGAACAAGCAGAAGAACAAGAAGAAAAGTGCGTAATAACACAAAATTCAATACCTTTTGCAGGTATAACATTTTAAGGCAATTGTATGAACGATATAGATAAAATGATTTTCAGTTTGGTGGGCATAGCAATGTCAATTTATTATCGCCAGATGTTACACAATCCCCTTTTTGAAAATCGCTTACCACGATGCCAAACTTTTTTGAGGATGTAATTTTGGACACATATTGAATATCGAGCGGTGTTACATAACATTATTATTAAATCAAAATGATGTCTCAGAGCGAATCGAAAAAAAAATCCAATACGAAATGTGTAACTTTCCTGAGGAATCTTTAAAGTTCAATACGTAAATGATTTCGACTTATTCTAATGACGCAAGATTTTATTAATACAGCACAATTTGCGTATTTTTAGATGACATAACATAAACAAGTAAATGAATACACAGATCACGATTTACATACTCATAAAAACGCTTTTAGATTAAAAAAGCAAATCAGTTAATTATACATTTAAAAAAAAATAATAATTTCTGAATACTAAAACATTGTTTGATATTGAAGCATGCCCCCGTATGATCTAAAATCGGCTCTGTGGGGTTTATACTTCATAATCCTGGGTATATCATACATTACAGTCAAAACAGATATCTCAATAGGGTCTGACATATTTTATTCGATTATCATCGATAAACATATCGGCATAGAAATCATTTTACGGGATCATGGTCCCGTAATGAATGATTGCATTATCATAATACATTTTGGTAGAATCCTATTAGAGATTAGCGGTCCCGATAGACACTGTCCTGGAACAAACATAAAAATAACCTCACACCATCACGGCATATTCTACTATGTTACCAGCAGCAGGCGCGCGGGTGTGCATTCCCTTATAAAAGGAAACACGACATATGCATGTAAATACACACACACATACATATAAGTCCCGCATAACCTAAAAAAGGCACTACATTCTGAATAGGTGGTGAACCTCGTTGCTGAATCGCAGATATGTGAGATTTTATTTTGGTTGTTGTATTTTCGATTACCCGGATCGACAGCCGAAAATGATAATACAGAGGTTCAGGGACATCAATATACACATACTGAAGTATTATGTGAACTTCTTCTTCAGGCCCTTTCACTCCACTGCTGGATAAAGGCCTCTTCCTGAGTTTTCCACTTCTCTCTATCCTGGGCGCTCTGCTTCCACCCATGTCCCACCGGTTCGACAATATCGTCATACCATCTCCTCTATGGTCTCCCTACACCTCTTCTATTATGATAGGGTCTCCAATTCAGAATTTTGGGATTCCATCTATCATCTCTCTTTCTTGCCACATGACCTGCCCATTGCCACTTCAGCCTTCCCACTCTTTCTGCAATGTCGGTGACCTTTGACCGGCGTCTTATTTCCTCGTTTCTTATTCGGTCTCTCAAGGATACGCCCAACATTTGTCTTTCCATTGCTCGTTGAGTACACTTAAGTTTGTGGAGACTTCTGGCAGTAAGTGACATGTGAACAAGTGACAAGACACGTGAACATTATGTGAACAAGTGAACAATTTTTTTACGCGACTTTTTTATGTTGTCGCAATTTTTGGTACTAATTACAAAATTTGATACAATCCAGGGACCAACTCAAACAAAAAAAATATCAAAATCGGTCGAGCCGTTTAGGACTTCAGTGACATACACACGAGCAGAAACATTATATTCTTACCTATATAAAGACTAAAAAATAATTAACTTTTAATTTTTTACTACATTTTAATTTTACGGTTTGGATGGCTCTTTAATAAGACTATACTAATCAAAAAAATAGCAACAGACACCGCAAAATAATAATTTTGAATAAAACAAATTGTTTCATTCCTTCTGAACGTAGGTATAAATTATACATATGTTAAGACTGGTAACGCAGAGCAAATATTTCTTTACGAAGACATGCAAGATGGGAATCGTACGAATTATTTCAGAACGCATACAATCTATATATCTATTAGCGTTTAGAATTGGTTGTGTACGTATTTAAGGAATGTTTGGATGTAGAAATATATGTATGTATGTATCTAATGCATTTATAAGCCTAGGGCGGGTAACTCTCAACGCATGCGGGTAATTAAGAGTTTAAACAAACTACACAATATATTGCGTGTTAATCAATTGGTTTGGGCACGATATTTTTGGAAACTGAACATTATATCATTAAATGATACTTGGGTATTGCACTGCGGGTTCAATAATAACATTAAGTTGTTTGTATCACATAATAATTCACCCCGTATTCACAACATTCTATTTCCTGTTTAGTCAACACCATTTCGAGGTTTTATATATTTATTATCTCAAGAAAACTACCGTTGAGTCCCGTTTTTTTATGAATGAACATAATATTATGTCAAGCAATGCAATAAACTTATGTACATACACACCGTCACGCCATGTCCCTAACGGGGTATGCAGGAGGACCGAACGCCATGTTTATATATCCTGGTATCGACATTCATCCATCGTCTCATATAATGTTCGTCTGTTGTTCGATCTTATCCCTCTTTCAGAATGCCGTTCACATCATGGAGCCATCCTTTTCTTGGACATCCCCGACCTCTCGCTCTATTCCTGTCCGCATTGTATCTTTTCTTCGTCTGGAGTTCCTCATTAATTATCGCCATGTAGCCATACCATCTAATGTATGTATTCTATTGAAGTCATCATTCTTTATTTTACATTATTGCAATGTATGTGAAAATTAGCTATAGATATTACAATGTACGTCTATCTACAGTACATGTATTTATACAAATTTGTACTAATTACTGGTGTTTTGAACCCAAAAGTTGGTTGAACCATGTATTTGTGAATTGTTACAGAAGTTGTTTTTATATTTTTGCTACATTTTTCACACATATATTTTCATATTCCCAAATTTCAGCGCAATCATTGAATGATTTTTAGTAAAGGAATAAAAATTTGGTCACCTGTATTCAGTTTCTTATCTTCTAGTTTCATTATGAACTAAAATAGTGGATATAATGAGTTCAAGTAAGTGAAAATTTTACATATTTTTAAGAAAGATACACATCAGTTCATCACAAAGAACCAAGAGAGTGTACATAATTAAAATTAACCTTTTTCTACTATAAGTTTACGATTCTTATGTACCCTAGAGACTATATTTAAATATTATTTCAAAATATTACCTACTCATAGATGAATAGAGAATAAAATATACATGTATTCTTTTTACCTAAGAAAAGTAAACACTTTTTCTTCACTTTTTAATATTTTCATAATACCTATGTACATATTTTGGTATTAATATACCTACACCAAAAATTACCTCCACAAATGAATATGCCTATACGCAATAAACCAATTATAATATTACGATTGTGTAAAAAATATAAAAATAAATAAATATGTTGAGACTTTTAATAGTGATAAATTGATATTGTCCTCGGTACCAAAACCGTGTTTTGAAACAAATTTAAATCATTAATGTTATTAGGAAACCTGCTTTGGAACTGTAATATGTATGTTAGAGTAGTGAAGATTGAGACCGAGTGACACAATAAATGCGACAGAGCAAGATGGGTGTCAATACAATAAAATGTATTATAGTGGATATATTACGTAGACCTTAAATAAAAGGCTTAGTATCAATGGTGTCACGGCATGTTGTCATTTATGTGGGTATGCGAACTGCAAAGTGGGCATCAAATAAAATCAGAATAAAACCAGAATGTACCTATTCAAAAAGGTTTAGAAAGGCCGCTGCAACCCAAAGATTTGTAGGTACACCAGTTCTCCCACGCTTGTAAGTCTCCTTACACTTGTACCACCTACTCTACCACTATGGAGGTGGTTCGTTCGGTTAGAGGAAGTTTGGAAGAGAGAAGCGGGTTATTAACCGGACTGGATTAAAACCACACAGCTTTCGGTACTTTCTTCCGTTTCTGTTAACAAAACCATGAAAAATTGAAAGATGGGTTGTATCCCATCGTTTGTGGAATAATTTTTATCCAAAGAACAGAGACTATTTTGTATTTATACAATACCAAATTTGTGATGCTCAACTTTGCAGTCATATTTAGGAAAGCACTGGTAGTCTTACAACATCAAAGCAAACAATAGAAGATTTAAGTGCGATATCAACATCAATAACCAATAGTTAGGGTAGATAAATTTGTTTTAGAATTTAAATGTAATATTATTTGTTGTTTATTTTAATATTTTTTATATTATGTTTTATTTCTACTTTTTTGGATGATCTGTTCTTTTGTTTGATGATGTTTAACAAGGACATATTCATTTTTTTATAAATAAAAAATATTCTTGTTGCAAGGCATATTCACTGTTTTGAGGGAAAATATTATATTGATGGGTTTATTTATGCTGTATTATGTTTTATTTCTAATTTTGTAATATGTTATCTCGAATTAGTAATACTATTTTTGTATGTTTTATTAGTTGGCATTCACTGTTAAAAGTATCATTATTTTAAAATGCTTTAGCCCCGGTACAGGTTTTATACATAGTGGAGCATTGCAGTTACGATAAAATAAATAAAATGAATTCTTACCTATTTTTATTCGATAATCTCAAAACATATGATCAGAACTTACACCATTATAGGAACTTTTTACCGTTTGTTATAATAATAAAAATATTGGTCATTTGGTCATTTTGGTTTTAGTTTAATTTGTGAAATTGGTGCGTTTCAAAGGAATTAATGTTTATTTTTAATTGTCAAAGAGTAAAATATGATTTCGTATTCTAATTTAAGCATTTTCTTGAGTGATCTCTAAAGTTTAACAGACTCAAACTGAACCTTTGCCGCGTTCGACGAGTGACGAGAGCAAAGCATTATCTGCCTGGTTCATCCATAGGAAAGAATTGAAGGGGGTACCGAAATTTCGCCCAGAATCCTAGGATAGGATTGAGGCTACCCCTATAGCTCAACCTACCTACCTAGCCTACATCTAACGTCGCGTTGCCGTGAATCTGTTCAAGTAATGCGTGAAGGAGGGTATGGGTAAAACTAATCAAGGGTATGGGTAAAACTAATCAAGTGCTGTCAAGGTTCGGTACTTAATCCAAATAGATTTGGTAGACTCCCACTTTTGAGGTTCGCCTTTTAGTGGCAGAGGTATGAAATATGGTTGATGGTAGTCTATGTGTTGTCTGACGAGCAGCCGCTCCGGGGATGAACAGGACTTAACAGTCCCATAATGTTCCCGATGGAATAGGATAAGAGACTGCGAGATCCTTATATCGAAAATTTTTTTAGTTGCATATTCGCAAATATTGGATTTTTTCCTGTCGGAAGTGAATGCTATTTTTATGATATTTTTTAATATCTTAATAGAGACGAAGTCAGACCTGTAGGTGCCTCGATTTCCCAGTTTTCCCTTAATATTCCAACTTCGTCTCTATTGAGATATTGAAAAGTCCTCTCATGTCGTTTATGAGACCGTTTAAAATTTTCGAAGGGGACTCGAAGATATGATATAAAATATATCAGTAAAATTTTAAACAATTATTGCTTGTGAAAATTGTGTACAGACTTATGTATGTACCTATGTTGTAATACTGATATCGGATATCATTTTATCGAAATCAATATTATCAATTGGTTAAAGTCATTTTATATATGAATTATATGTTAGCAAGTATAGGTACTAAATTTAATATCATTTCATTTCAGCAAATATATATGTTATATGATACCAAATGGTAAACAAAATGTCATTAAGATGTTCATTGGGCGATAAAAGTTTAAGTATTAATGTCACGCCGTACATGAGTAACTACTTTTATTGTACATTAAATACAATAAAAACATTTATAAGAAAAAAAACGAAACTCAGAATTTAATAAAAGTATGTATATAATGTGATTGTTATTGACGTGTGTTTAATATTTGATAATTCCATACTTTAACAATGCTACGCAATTGTGGAATGTAATCGGTCATTTCGCGAAATTTCAAAAAATCCGTAGCACTAGAGTAGCTCATGGAGCTATCTAGATTGGTTATTTTGGCATCATGGTGTAAAAAGAATAAGGGTATCTGCGAAATGACCAAAACCTTTTTAAAGTACATGGCACCGTGTTTATATGATATATTGAATGCTTTCAAAGAATTTGAATTTACCAAAGAAAGAAATGAATAAAATTCAGTCAGTTTTCAATGCTGCAGCCAGGCTCATCACTGCAGCCTCCAAATTTTCTCCCATCTCTCACCATCTTAGCAGTCTAAACCCGAAATATAACCTTTGTCTCATAATCTTTAAATTACTTCCTGGTATGACTCTTACTTACCTCTCCGAACTGTGCATTCCGCTTTCAATAAATGAGAATTATCACTTCGTTCTGCTTCTTCATCCATGGTTGGGAAAATAGTGCATTTTCTGTGGCAGGACCAAATGCCCTTGAGGTCATCAAATGACATCTTCGTTCATAAATAAACTCAAAACACACCTTTTTCGCAAATATTACCAGAGCCAAAATGATACAACGTAATCAATTTAGATATTTACAAAAACGGCGCTATTGTTTCTTGAGATCACATATATCACATATTGTAAGCAAAAATACACTGAGCACTATCAGCTGGTTAAAATAAGTCCGATATTTCCCCTATCAATTATCTTCAGATATTCTGAATAAAAAAAATAACATCTATGTCTACATGTATGATATCAGTTATTGTGAATTGACAAAGACTTGGTTAGTTGTAATTGAACTTTTTTGATAACAGTTATCTTCATCATTAAATACATTACATTAAATAAAAAAATCATACGTGGATATTTTATTACTGAGGATTCATCTATTTTTATAGGCGCAGCATTTAAAAGTATGATTTCAATTCAATTTAAGGAAAATATTGCGGTAGGAAAAGCCTCCAGCAGTTGAATTTAAGCATGAATATCACCATCAATATTAGTTCTTTCATTTAACAGATTACCGACGTAGGTTTTAAGATTAAGAATAAAATTCATAAGACTGAATAAAGAAGAATCAACCGAATAATTGACAACTCTAAATAAATTGTGCATTATAAGATATACGCTACTAAAGACGATAAGATTATAAGATCATTTGAAATGTCCCTAATAGAGAACTGATTGGTATGTGAAAAATATTTACACAACAACTAAAATACACGGTGATCTTTAAACATACCGATGTGTATGTTTGATAAACTATATTTATATAGGGAACGATAAATTAATTTCTTATCTGCTTTACTATTGATATAATTATAGTTTTGATACAATAATCACTGCATTGATACGAAGAGTTTTCCATTTTAAGAAAAATTACTTAATAAGTTTTTTAATTTATTGTTTTAGTTACAAATTGTTAAAATATACCTACCTAAATATATTTTCCAAATATTCAATAAGAAAACTCGACGAAATTCATAATTGGCAAACGTCGCGCGAGAGCATCAAGTGATTATGTAACCAATTGGCGACAGTTTTTCTGCAGTTGGGGGATTCCCTGATTTCTCGTATGAAATATTTATAATTTATAACTATTTCGTCTCAATCTAGATATTTTAAAATTGCTCGCTTCGTTCACGTCCATGTATCGTCGCACACACGTTTTATATTCTTGCTTCTTACTAACCGCCCTTTAAGATCTCGTTTATCCCTTACCAGCCTTGTACCTATAGGTAAATTGTCAGACGATAATCACTCATTCCATACATATAATTATATCACGCCATGTTCCTAATATGTAGGTAAGTCAGACAGAAATAATCGCCATAGTTTTCTATATGGGCACAATTCCATTACCTCATCTGCATTCGTGTCCATCTATTATTCAAGTTTCTTACGATATCGTTGATACTGGCAATCCATGAATTATTCTTGCTGACCGCCGTGGCACAGTTGGCTTATGTGCGGGCGTCCTGGTTTCGATCTCCATCAGATGAGAAATTTATTTAATATCATTTCTCACACAAATATTGTCTTCTCTGGACTGGAAACACTGTTAGTATTGGAATAAATTGCAATAAATTCGCCAATTGCGCAGGGTGCAAGGAGGTGTTTATTTATTTATTCTCTATATTGCATTTGATGAAACATTTGAAACTTAGAAAACATGATCAAGTATCAACAGCTTAATTCTTTTTTATGATTGGTAATATAGGTAATACAGAGTTCAGGGAGGAATGGCGACGGATTCTGAAGGAGGCCAAGGCCCACAATGGGCTGTAGGGCCAATTATGATGATGATTATGAATAATTAAGAAAAAAAAATTTTTTCTATGATATACATATGTAGGTATAATGCAAGTAATTTTCTGTCTCCTGTCTCCTCAGAACAGGCTCAGCCTAGTGGTTTTTACAAAAAAATGTTTTGTAGTATTAATTTGTTTTGATTGTATTTTTTCTTCTAATTATTGTTTGTATTATAAATTTTGTTTGAATTGCTCTCGAAATAAATTTCCTATAAATGAATAAGTTGAGGAATATGATGCAAAATAATGTGTCATAATTTCAATGTTAGAAACCTATGTATTAGTATCAAAAATAAGTATCTACCAATGTAGTGTGTGTTAGTTGATAATTAGTTGTTTTATAAACAAAGTTCATAGGACCAACAGTGAGTCCTCGCGTGAGAACATGAATAATTACCTCATCACGCTATTATAATATGACGATATCTTTGTGGATAAAAAATATATACATATTGTGTCAGTTGTCCTCCAATATGGTGTCCACGCCTTTGTAAAAAAACTCTAATGCGGAATAGGGCAGGCGCATAGTGTATATTTTTTGTATATTTTATGAGACTGTATTTGTTCCTTAAATATCATGTTATCGTGTGTAGGTAGGTAGCTATTTAAAATAAAACCTAGTGTCCGACCGAAGGTCAGATTTTGGCCGAAGCTGAAGCCGATTGTTCGGCCTTAGCCGCAACCTTCGGCCGAAGCCGAAGCCGAAGGTTTGAATTACTAAAAAAATTGATTAAAATAATAAATAATCTGCTTTCGTGACTTGGTTAGATATCTAGCTACTGAGCCAAGGGTCCTGGGTCGTTTGATTTTACTAAAAAAATACATATTAATAATGATTAATTATCACGTGCGTTCAGAACTACTCTTGTTTTGTTTCTGTCGACAGTCGGCACGCGACACTGGGCCGGCCGAATCTATACACCTGCTACACATGTCATGTTCGCGCATGTTTTTACAAGTTTTAAATGTTTTTAGCGGCTGACAAAAAACTTCGGCTTCTGCCGAAAATTCGGGTTAGTTTTGGCCGAAGCCGAAGGTGTTTTTTTTTGCCGAAGGTGGCCGAAGCCGAAGCCGAAGCTTTGGTCGGACAATAATAAAACTCGAAAATTTTGTTAATAGACAGTAGACAATGCCGAAACAATGGGCTAATATTAACACAATACTTTGGTTATAAAACCTTGGGAAGTATTGATAGTAGTATTATGTATACATACATATGTAGGTACTTGAAGATGAGTAGGTACTTATGATATTTTTAATCTTTGTATCAATTTACAAAGAAAACCAAACTCCTGAACTCAAAAGAACGATTGGACTAATTTGGGCTGCCTTTGGAAAAAGGCGGTATATCTTGAAAAAAAAAACGGTGGAGACACAGTGTATAATATTGTGTTTTCAGTCTGGATCTGTGAGACGATTAATATCGTAAGTCTCCAGGATGTGGCAACTTGTTATTGGGTGCGTGTTAAATAATTATTTGACATAGTACCTGTTAGTTGCCCGAGAAGCTACATAAAATAAAATAAATAAATAAAATATCTGAACAAGGAAAGTGTATATGAAAAGTGTGTGCTGCCAATTGTTGCATATGGCTAAGAAACAGTAACTCTTTCCAAAATGAGTGCCGAGAAACTGCGAGTCACTCAATGAGCTATGGAAAGAACCATGCTGGGTCTGTCACTAAGAGATAAAATAAGAAATGAAACGGCGAGAGATAATTCAGTGTGTGGTGAAATGGAAATTCACGGGACACAGCCAGAAGCTAGGACGATAAGTGGACAAAGAGTGTGACTTTGGAAATTTCGTAAACGAGGCGTGGAGCGACCGCAGATGAGTTGGAGGGATAATAATATACAACGATATGCTGGCACGTCCTGGATGAAAACTGCACTGGACAGAACGACGTGGAGTTACATGGAGTAGGCCTTCAGGAGTGGACAGAAATAGGCTGAAGAGAAGATTTATATTACACAAAAATCCTTTGAATTTTTTTCATTCAGAAGTATATTATACTTCTGAATGAAAAAATCAATACCTACATGATTTATTATATTTTGAATCGATTATTTTTGTAGCTAATTCTATTAAATTTAATAGAGTAACTGAATTTTTACATAGATAATCAATATTTACATAATTATATAAGCCCCCCTGAGCCAATTAGTATAATCGCTTGTTAATTAGGATCGTATACTACTATGCATAAATGAATAATTTATTACTCGTTATTAGAGACGTGTAGTGCTCATCCCTACACGAAACATGCTTATACCAAAAGTGACAGATTTACTCATTATAAATACGGTAATGTTTAACTATGCCTCTAACCATCCGTTCCGCACATGGCGACTCTGTAATCGGGTCTAAATCTATTACTCATTATGAATTTGATATGTAGGTACCAATGTAAACACCAATATTTTGATTATGAAAGGGCATGGGTTCAAACGATTTATATAATATGTAGGAAGCTAGCGAGTTGCGTAAATTGAAAACGATCAAGTATTACATATTTTTATGATAATAATATAAATAATGATTTAAAAAAAATTGAGCTCTTATTTATTTGGTCTTGTGACTGTTCGTTTGGATAGCGGCTCTTTTCAATCACTTGACGAATGGTCCACCTCTATCAAGGACAGTCTTAAAAGGGCAACGATGATTCAAGGTCCTGGAGAGGACATGGCCATTCCATCGCCGAGGGAAATCTGAATATTCTATCCTCCACGTTAATCATTACGATGAGCTTCTCGTGGAAATCAGAGGCCCTTCTAGCAATATTTCGAAAATACCGAAAGACTTTGATTTATTACTTATGATTAGTTAAATTAGAAACAGAACAAAAAGCCTGCTTAGAACCACAGAAATGAAGACTACGGTTCTTCGCAGGAGTCACCCTCCAAGATAGAGTAAGGACCTTGCAAATAAGACGAATCTATGATATTGAAAATTTTGTACAATGGAGAAGAGCATGAAGACGCTTCTGGAGAGATCACGTGGAGAGAGCGAGTTCTGACCTAGTAGTGAGGATAGCAGCATAGGAATATCCTGCTGGTAGTGGACTCCCAGATATGTAGCTGGACATCCTCCTCCCAGGTTCCGAGAAGAACAGGACATAGTCCTAGTTGATGCAGAAGAAGAAAAAACTTAGGTAAAAAACTAAAAACTTACATACGATGGTGTAGACTTGCGTTAAAATAGCGATGTAAGTAGTCGAAGCTTTAAAGTAGTGGAGTAGACGATATTTCCTTGCAATAATACAATACGTTTGTGGGAAATTTCCTTCAGCAATACCAACATGACCCAAATATTCTATTTCCGACGAAGTTAACTTACGTTCATCAAGTGCGGACGTCAATATAAACTGCTCTAATATTTCAAGATTCTTCAGTAGGTATTGTGAATACAAGCTATAAAACGTTAACTGAAATAGTCAGGAAATAATTGACAAATGATCACATCTAGTCTACGTAAGTATAATATAAATAATAATCAGTGAAATATTTATTATTGCTTGATTTCATCGAAACATCCTAGCTCCTTGATATTTAAGATAAAATGTTTCATTTCATAGGTAGAAAACATATTTCTTACAATTAAGGATTTTATTCTTCTTTTGCAAATTGAGTAAAATGAATTTTTGATAAATCAGCACAAATCCTTCATCATCATCCTCAGCGTCACAACCCTTGATGAGTCCTAGCTACCTCCAATAATTATTTCCATACTGCTCTATCGCTGACTGCCACCTTCCAGTTCTGCTGCCCCATAGCCCGATAATCCGCCACAACGCCGTCCAACCAGTGTAGGTCTCCCTACGCTTCTTTTACTGGCTGGGTCATTAGACAACACCATTAATGTCCCAACCAGCGCAGTCTGTTAATCTTAATGAACTTCAAAATCAAAATACTTGAAATTAGTTAGTTTTCGGGTCCGGACTTAAGCGAATAATTTTCCCTTCAACAATTGAATCTTTTTCCCTTTAATAATAAACTCCTTATTAAGCCTAAATAAATAAATACTTGATTTTTTTCTAGGCTCAATAAGGAGTTAATTATTAAAGGGAAAAATATGTTCAATTTAAAAATGTGATGAAAAAAGTAATGATCAAGCTATTTTCTTGACCGAATTGAAAGAAATTAATTAAAATAAAAAAAAAATACCATGCCAAATGAAATCGATACGATAGTATTTTAATAAAATTTCGTATTCTACATAATATAAGTATTATATTGGTAGTCATGTAGATAGGTACCTGTTTCATCCATATAAGAAGTGTCCTTACAACTTGCGGGAAGGGATTCGAGCCTTTTTAGGTCTTTGCAACCCGAAAAGGCTCGTGAGAAACTGGTATAGGCTGGGAATGTTGAAAGGAACAAGCCAAACACAATTGATTGTTCTCGAAGAGATGTTAGAATAAGAAGAATGTGACGGAATAATGGAAATACGAGAATAATTCGTAAACAGATACTTCTGTGTTGGCACTCCGGGTTCGGTTTCCAAGGGAAAAAATATTGATTTTTTTACTATTTCAAACATACTTATATCTGCTGTGAGGTCCCGGTTTATAGAAGTTCAGCAATTAGGTTCACCGTCCATTCTGAATGTAGTGCCTTTTAATGGTTATGTGTAAAATCGACATATTATGATTAGTTATATTGCCCCCGCATTGCGACCATGTTTTGATCTATTGTGCACCTCTTAGGGTAGTCATTTCAATAGCAGTTCGGTTACTTGAATAAAGTCCCATATTTTGCAGATTGAAATGACCCGAAATCATGGGGTCTTATTATAAAAGCTCCCAGGTGTCTGTGTCTGGATTCCATAAATGCTGGGCACTCACAGATCAAATGTGAGGCTGGTTCTTCCTCTTGTTGACACTTTCTACAGTTTGGTTCATCAGCGATTCCCATTATGTTATGGTGTATTTTTAGATAACAGTGACCAGTGCATAAACTAGTCATTGTATGTACCTCAATATATATACATTATGTATGCAGCACTTAGGCTGTATGATAAATACCCGAGTTTAGCTGGCGCCACCGACTTAAAATTTGTAAGCCATCATTTAACGCCAACTTTAAAACAAAAACTGTCATAATTGTAAAAATATGAAATTCTTAAGAATAAAATAATTGGCATATGATTAGAATAATACAAACAGCTTAAAAAACAAGCAAATTGAACACAAATGTAAATTAATACAACATGTACTTACTACATTGTATAGGTAAGTGCATGTCGTATTAATTGATAGATTTAACTTTTTAATTTTGTCGACGGATAATTCGTGGTGATAATTCATTATACTAAATAGGTATAAATGAAAACACTTATTTGTTCAAGTTTCACTATTTAATTTAAAATTGGCACTGACCGATATCGATTTGTTGAAGACCATCGTCAGAGTGCACTCTCGTATTATACACCATACAATATCTACGGGGACTCTCAATGGTTTGATACTTTATCTCCAAACATATGTACATACATACCATCAAGTTGTTTTCATATTCTGGGTAGGAAGAAAAAACTGACATCCACATACTATCATATTCTGGCATACATACCTACTCAATAATTTGTTTGGTACGATTCTTCAACTATACATACTATCGCCGTCGACAGTTGGATCTCATGTGTTACATGCAGCTAGTATAAAGTAAATTGCTTCGTTGTTATGTGTGCAGAAGAAATGATAATACGGAAAATATAGCAGTAAACACTCCCCTTTTTCAGGTAGGAACTAACCACAGGGTGTGGCGCAATTCCATTGAGCAACATACATACATACATATACATATTTACTTGCGATGGGACAGAAATAAGTTAGTATAAAATATAACGTAAATATGTGAACACAAAACCGGATTTGCATAGTATATGTACTAACAAAAAGGATGTCTATTAACATAATGACAGAATATTTTAGATATAAAGTATGTACATACCCTTAGAAATTACTCATAGGGTAGTGTCCATTTTTCTGATATTGGCTGGCTTGTTAACAAATGCATTTTTAGGGATAGCCTCTTTTTAAAAATAGTTCGTTTCACCAACAAATGAATATTTTTATAGTTACATATACGCAAATATTGGATAGTTTTTCCCTGTCGGGATTCTTCTTGTATGACGATTTTTTTAACATCTCAATAAAATATAGGTATCCAAAGTTTACGTAGACTATAAAAATATTCGATTTACATACCTTTATAGTGGTACAAGCAAGTAAACAAGACAAAAATGAGCTAATAATTCTGGCGCGGTTCAGGAGTGGTATCTGTGCGAAATCAGGTATCCTTGGACTGTTGCTTTCATTGTTTATAAACCAATTTCTCAATAGATTACGTTATAAAAAAGTTTCTTCGTCATTTTATAGATGGCGATTGTGTTTTAAACATATTTTTATTTTAAAATATATAATTGGATTGATAGGGAACTCAATAAAAGGCATAATTGGGGAACCAGCCGATGACAGGTCGTAGGGGCCTTGAACTCCTGGTTCTACTATAATATTCCAACTTCGTCTCTATTGAGATCTTAAAAAAAGTTGAACACGTTTGCCACCAATATGAACACCAAAATACTCTTGTTTAAGAATACAGACTTGCCCAAAACAAAAACCAGTCTTCAAAAAAGTCATCGGTATTTTTTTTTTAATCGTAAATTTTTCGACACTGGTACATATTTCATAATATTACTGATTGGATCATTTCATAGTTCCAATGACTAAATACATCAGTCCCCCTAGACAACATGTCATTTAGCTCAAAAAATATAACTCAATGTATGGAAATGACAGGTGTCACGTGACAGACAACTGTCACTTCCATAGATTTAGCTACGATTTCTTGTTTCTTTTCTTGAGTTAAATGACATGTTGTCTAGGGGGGGGGGCGGTCTTGATATCCAATTGCACAACTCAATATACTTTTTTTAAAGAATCACATCGTTCAGAAGGATGAATAGTGTTGGTAAAAAATCTTATGGAAGACCCTATATTTTTATAATACATCTACTGAACGAAAATGTACCGACATTTGACGGCCTCGTTAAGTAACCGACAACTACTGATTCAAATATTTTTGTCAATTGATTGAGGAATTTATTGAACTCAAATCAAAATATAATTCAATTGATTTATTATATTGTCGATTTTGTATCACATAATTGACAGTGTCTCCATAGAACTAAGAGCGAACACAATGAAACCAGAGTTATCGGTAAACATCTTGATATATTTGATTGTCTGCGCAAGATACATGTTATTTTGTATCACATAATTGACAGTGTCTCCATAGAACTAAGAGCGAACACAATGAAACTAGAGTTATCGGTAAACATCTTGATATATTTGATTGTCTGCGCAAGATACATGTTATTTTGTATCACATAATTGACAGTGTCTCCATAGAACTAAGAGCGAACACAATGAAACTAGAGTTATCGGTAAACATCTTGATATATTTGATTGTCTGCGCAAGATACATGTTATTTTTTACTTGGTTTGTTGATGAGTAAATCGTCTCACTCTTTTTCGAATATTATCAAATATTTGACAATACCTTCACAAAAATGAAAATATCAATAAAATACGTCAAATGTTAGCTAACGTCCGATTTAAAATTTCAAAGTCTTTTATAAATTAAATTGAAATTATTAAATGAACCAAAATATCGAAGACATTCGATGTAGCAGCTATAAAGAAATGAAATTTAATTTATGTTAAATAAATAAATAAATAAATGTTACATAATTAAAAAAAATGTATTTTCATTGACAAACTTTTTAACATCTCAATAGAGACGAAGTTGAGATATTATAGAAGAACCTGGAACTCAAGGCACCTACAGGGCTTATGACCTCGATTTACAAAAATTGTGTTTGGATTATTTCAAATAGATCTGATACATGAAAGCAGCATGATGATGTATGTTTGTTTAGAGATTAAGTAGGTATCGAACTATTGAGTGAGATATTGTGCCTTACAAATTGTATGAAACGAAGTCGTCACTAAATTCAATTTTTATAAAAATTGTTAAAAAAAACTTTGAGATGTACTACTATATTGTACTTATATATTTTTATAGCGAATTAAATGATCTACATAGTTAAGTGTTTTATCTTTTTTTCGATATTTATAAAAAAATTGGAAATATAGGCAGTTAAACACATAAATTTATCATAAAAAAAGTAATAATTTTTTATTGAGAAACTCTGGAATTTATTAGAAAAATAATTAGAGATTTTGTATTTGTCTATATTTATACCAATTTTCAGAGTTCTCTCTTATATGATTTTTGAGAAATATAAAAAAAAATTACAAATTGAAAAGTTGATAACCCCAGACATAAACAAAATTTAAAATTCTGAGTATAAATGTTTTGTAGGCCTATATCTATCTATATATTCTGAAATTTTAGGCTCTGTGTATTGAGCGGAATAAAAGTTATAAGACACACACACACACAGACACACTAAATGTTTTACTCCGAATTCTGAGTAAATCCATAAATAGAACATGTGTGCTGCGAAGCCACTAAGATGGTGTTTTTTTACTTCAAATTTGGAAAAACCTTGAAAAATATAGACACTGCATACAAATAATCGTTGATATTGGATTACGTAGGAACTCTATACAGGATTAATTACACAAGGAATTGTGACTATCCGAATTACTGAATAATTGTAATGGATCACGAATATAACGTACTTGACATTAGACAGTATCATGATATGAAACGTACATATTAATGTTAATGTATCTGTTGTTAATTGATCAGATTACCTTTGAAGTATATTGATGAGGTAGTTATAATAGATATTTGTGCTGGCGACTGAAGTACGTAGATACAACATAATTGAATATGTGCATTTGATAGATAGAAACTTACTGTGCAAATATAATGCAAGATGTTTGCGAAAACTAAACTTATATAGAGAGAAGTTGCGTATAGATGACGTACAATGAACCTATTATTATTGTAACTATTATTAATATTGCTATTATTTTCTATACGTATACATAAATACATAATACTCTAAAAAAATATTTAAAAAAACCGTTGAGGATTTTAAATTAAATAAGACGTCTGAAACTGCAAATCAATAATTTCCACTATAACCGCGTTATGGAGAGAATATTTATTTATTTTTATTCTCGTACAAAAAATTAGTACGCTGGCGGGTTTATTGCCAAATGGAAATTTCTTCCAACTAACCAGGGTTGATAATGATGATGATAACATACAAAACAATGTGTACCAGGGCATTGAGTATATGACATGACAAAAATTAAAAATAATATATATTATGTTAAATAAAGATAACAAATCGTAAAAAAGGAAAAAGAATAAAAGTTAATAGCAATGATAGGAAAATAAAAGGATAAGTAGAGGAAGAAGAAATCAGGTATTATCAGATAGATATTTTTGTTTTAGTCTATTTTTCATTATGTTTAATAAGGTATCGGACGTTATATCAGGACTTAGAATATTCCATAGAATTAATCATTTTTATAACTATATCATCGTAATTTGCCAAAAGACAGATCCATGAACCGTATAAGTGGCCAGGGACAATATTCCCCAGAAAAGCTGACCTTCGGGACGTCCTCCGGAGAAATGGAAGGACAGTTGGCAGTCCACGTCTCAAGAGGGAAATTAATGAAGGATCACAACATGCCTAGAAAGAGAGTAAGAAGGAAATTCTTCTTAAGCATAATGGCAATCTTTGTAAAATTAATCTTGTTTTATTATAGAATGATACAACATATGAGTTTGGATGTAGCATCCATCGGTGGTCAAAAACCAGACGTATATATTTTATTGCATTTAAAATGGGTATTTAATAATAATAGTTAGGTATCGCATGCATTACGTTTTACAATAGCAAGTCATTGCTGGTTTGTAGCAGGGCCGTTAGTACCAATTTGAAAGCCCTGCATACAACATGCATTTTTTTAACGTGGCTACGTAACGGACACAATCTGCTCGGGAAAATATGAATTCAGATCTAAAAAAGACCAGGGTTGTATGAAGGTGGAAACACAGAATTTGGAAGATCGTTTCATATAAGGGCTGCGGCTGTTTCGTGTGGTTTATTGTGAACGGTTATTGAGTTTGATTGAAACAAGTGACTCTATTGTGAATGAGTGGAAGCGGAATCAGTACAAATACAAGTTTTTCTGAGCATCTCCCGTGATAGTATCTAAAAAATAAATTTCATAGGAATTTGCATATGTGGTATAGTGATTGAAATTGACTCAGTTAAAATAATGATTTAACACAATTTAGGAAGAGATTCATTCATTCATAACAATCAATATCCAAGATTGAAACCGAAGAAGAAGATAATAATAATGATTTAACATATAGTTTAAGACAGAGGTTCCCAACTATTTTTGGCTTACCGCCCCCATTTCGAAAAGATTTTCACATGCACCGGGATATATAACATCAAAACAAAATTGCCTCGCAGCGAGAAAATTTCAAATTCGCAATGTTTGTATCAATGTATTAAAACGAAAATTTCAGTCATTGCATGCAAAAATTGCACGCAACAAGAAAATTTCAGCCGTGCAATGTTTTTTTTTGTTTATTGCAAAATAATAATATTGGTACAAAGGTATCTCGTGTTCAGCGGAGGAAGAGCGTAGCAATTATTTCAAGTCCATAATTTATTTATTTATAGGTACCTACATAAAATATATTACATTTATCGATATTTATACATATTACATTTATCATTATTTTATCGATAAACTATATTTTTTAACCTGTCCACGTCCTCACCGTGCCTCCTACTTTTCTCTGGGTCTACTTCTGCACTCTTGAAAGTCTTAAACACCCAAAAGGGGCAAAATCGACCACGTTGAGAAAATGGGTTAGGATATACAAGGATACAAGATTTGAAATTAAGCTTTAGGTTTAAAACTATCAAGACAAAACTTAATGAATTAATAACATAATAGCTTTAAAGAATTTTTAAATTAAAACGAGTGAGTTGTGGCCAACTCTATACTTCTCACAACAAAGTCACTCTACCAAGTATTCAAAATTTGTATGAAAATTTTCAGCATTTTCATGAAATGTGTTTGTAAAATTATTTATGATTATGAAAATTTTACAACTCTTCAATGGCAATTTATGAAAGTGATGTTACTTTTTAGCAATTTTAAAATAAAAATATCAAATTTTAAATTCCTGAGCTTGGGGTCACTCGAAGTATACGACAGTTAAAAAAAATTAGAAGCACTGATCATATATCCTTCAAAATCGAATGGGGTCTAAGCGAGTATTGATATACAATTTTTGAAAATTTGAAAAGCATCAAATAAATACTTAGTCTATCGAAAGTAGAATAAACACACCGTACACAGTAGGTACATACCACATAGTATATATCATACATATATGTACTTACACAGATACGTCAGATTACAATTTCAGCACTAAACGAGTGGGTTGTGGCCAACGCTTAACTCCTCACTAACAAGTCATTCTATAAAGTATTCAAATTTTGTATGGAAAATTTCCAACATTTTCATGAAATGAGTTTGTTAAATTATTTTTTATTTAAATATTTTATTATGAAAACTTGATAACTCTTCAATGCCATTTTATGAAAGTGATGTGCTTTTTTACGAATTTGAAAACCAAAATTTCAAATTTTAAGTTTCCTGAGCTTGGGGTCACTTTGAAATATTTGACAGTTAAAAAAATTGAGAAGCACTATTCATATATCGTTCAAAATCTAATGGGATCTAATCGAGTATTAGATATACATATTTGCAAAATTTGAATAGAATCGAATGAGTACTTTAGTCTATAATCGATAAAGTAAAAATGAACACGCCGTACATAGCACACACACACAGATACATTGTGATGAAACTTTCAGAATACAATCTCAGCATGAAACTAGTTGATAATCTGCAAAAAAAAATACCCTTAAAAATTGCGAAATCATAACTCCCCACTATATCACCTTGTGTTAGTGAGGAGTAAAAAATAAAAGTAGGTAAAACATAGATGTACAATTATATTTGAAAGGTTTGTTCCGCTTATTTTTGACGGTCCCGATTTTTCTGCGTCTAGCGAAACTGCAATTTTTGAACGTTTTTCAGATCTACCTCTGTTCTGTGGTGACGGTAAGATTGTGGTGACTAATACCTACCTAGTCGTGTATGTAGGTAGGTGCAGACACGATTCGTTCTTTGCAAGAATGAATTCACTAATGACGAGAGAACAGTTCTTAGAATATGTCCAATATCCGGACGGATGTATAAGTTGTATGAACATACGGATTCCTAATTAAATTAACCAACATTAAATTTTGAAGACCGATATTCAAACTTGTGCTATTTACTCTTCACTATTCCGATAAACTGGCGAGGTATAATTTCATTATATATTTACTCAATACAACTTAAAATTAATACATGTCTTATATTTTTATATAATGCTTTTAAGCAACTATAGCGGGTAGGTAATATGTCAAATATTAATTTTAACACGCACCCAATTACCATTTGCCGCATTCTGGAGACTTATTCTTCTTACATAATATTTTATTGTATGGTTATTGACAAAATTATTGAAAAATCACGTGGGTTGCGCAGAACACATAGTTTGGGTTGATGTAGTTGCGCAAACTGTCTCCCAATTCGCCGATACCTTGTCCTATGTATATAAAATATTATTAATACAATATTGTATTGTTCAGACGGATGACCTAACATATCATTGATATTTAGGTACGCGAAGGAAATAATAGAAAGATCAATTTAATTTTTATAATGTACATATAATCACAATTACGTGATTGTCCATAGCTATGAAAGAATATTTGATACATATAATATCGACTGAATAAATGTGTGCGATATTCGATAGACAAACAATGCTATTTACACAGTAATCGTGTGTTGTTATGATGTGAATTTGACTCATGTTACAGTAAAACTGCATATTGAAATATTGGATTATAAGCATTGACGAACAATAAAAAATTTGCAACTAATAACTCCATTATCTGCATATATTTTTACAACATAATCTTCAAAAAATACTAATGAACATTATACCTTATACCTTCGAATGATTAATAATATTTGAAACTTATGAGATTTGGGTACCTATATTTATTTATTTATTTATTTAATTTAAGGGGAAACATACAGCAATTTATAATCCATAAACAAAAACAATAACAAATATCAGTAATTTGCCAAAATAGTTCCCACAACATGCGTAATATAAAAAAAGGACAGGTTAGACTAAAAAACATATACAGTGGAGTGAGTTAAAAACTTAATTAAACAACATGCGTAATATAAAAAAAGGACAAGTTAGCTTAAAAAACATATATAGTGGAGTGAGTTAAAAACTTAATTAAACAACATGCGTAATATAAAAAAGGACAAGTTAGCTTAAAAAACATATACAGTGGAGTGAGTTAAAAAGTTAATTAAACAACATGCGTAAAATAAAAAAAGGACAAGTTAGCTTAAAAAAAACATATACAGTGGAGTGAGTTAAAAACTTAATTAAACAACATGCGTTATATAAAAAAGGACAAGTTAGCTTAAAAAAACATATACAGTGGAGTGAGTTAAAAACTTAATTAAAATTAAAGTATACAGCTTAAAACAAAAAAAAAAAAAAAATAATAATAATAACAAAGAATATAAACAAGATAAGTAATTCAAAATTAGGGATATAGATAATGGGGATATTTAGGAAGTGCGGGGAGTGGGGAGGGAATAAAGAGGATTGGTATTCCATGTCTCGTATCACTGCGTTTTTGCGGATATACTCCTGCGATATTGCGGATATGTGCTGTTGAGTACATCAATGTCGTAAAAACTTGTGTTATACTGCTTACAAATGCGTGGAAAGCATGAATTCATTCTGTGATTAGTGCTACAGTGTGGAATATGAAATAGATTTGAGTGTCTGCTTGTTCTACCTGGCACATGAAACAGTATATTACTTATTATTTGGGGAGCATCAAAAAAATTATTAACTATTTTGTGAAGAAGTGATAGGTCGTTATGAGTTCTTCGGTTCTCGAGTGATTGGGAGAACTAATACGTCCTTTCCTTATTTATGGTTTACACGCTCTTTTTTATTATTTATATCCATGCATCGCGTCATACTCTCCTATTATTCTGACTTCGTATATTACCATATTCAATAATCGCATTATATGATTATGCCAACACTTTCTCAGCCGGCCCCATCATCTCATTCAACTCTTTTCAGCCCTGTATACTTTCTTTGTCTTTGTCGTTCATTCTCTCAACATATCCGAACCATCGCAATGCATTTATCTTTATTATACCCACAATATCTCTGTCAATCGGGAGTAGTAGCGCGTCGCATAACAATTACAAAAAATGGTTTAAGTTACATCTAAAAATCACTTCTTGAATTATCGTTTCACAAATCCAGACTGAAAACACAATTAAAAACACAAAATAATGCTCGCACAAACCCTCCCCATTCTCGATTATACAGATAATTGCTATTTGGATCTTAATCAGGAATTTTTAACAAATTAGATCGATTACAAAATGTCTGCATATGACTGATATTTAACCTTCGCAAATACAATCACATATCACATGTTCGCAAGCAACTCATTTGAGTTGCTTGCGAACATGTGATTACGTATTCGCCTGCACCGAGATCAACACACTCTTTGTCCTCTATTTAATATTTTGAACAACTACAATGCTTCATCATATCTGACTGAAAGATTTCAACCTCTGGCCTCTCATGGACTCCCGCTTCGATCTAGATAAGAGAGAACCCTCGCCATCAATCACATACTGCTGCTTTCTATCCATCGTCCTTTGCTGTCTAGTAATGGAACAACATGGCCATGACAGTAGAACTGCACCAACACCGACACCACATCCTTCTATCTTGACACATATCCATCGTCTCATTAACATTTGATACATTCTCTCATAAATGCTCATATTGATAGTACTGCAATTTTTTAACGTCAGTATCCCAACATGTATAATGTAGAAAGTGCTTTCTATGATTTTCCCGACAATGTTTTTGTGTGTGTATGGTGTAAAGTAAAATCTTTTATCTTCCGGGAATCTAATATTTGTTTAAGAATCACATAGAAATGTTCTTCATAAAAATGCATTTAGAGATTGTCAAAATTACAAGAAAAAACTGTATAGTTACCTAATGTAGTAGAGAGTTTAGTATTGGCCACAACCCACTCGTTGTTGTATAATTGTGATGTTTTTTATGTATATGTCCTGATTCACCTACATCCATATATTAATATGTAAGAGATGATTGTCTGGAAGAAATTTCCACTAGGCAATTAATCCGCCATTTATACTGTTATAGGTATACATGCTAAAATAAATTAAATAAAATAATTAAAAAAATAATAATAAAATAAAATAAAATAAAATAAAATAAAATAAAATAAAATAAAATAAAATAAAATAAAATAAAATAAAATAAAATAAAATAAAATAAAATAAAATAAAATAAAATAAAATAAAATAAAATAAAATAAAATAAAATAAAATAAAATAAAATAAAATAAAATAAAATAAAATAAAATAAAATAAAATAAAATAAAATAAAATAAAATAAAATATGCGTTATTGCCTAAGACAAAATGAAACCCGATCATAAAAGTCTCAACATTGACTATCAATTACCTATACTTTGAATAATTAATACTCTGTGGTCTATGAGTATCAGATATCCTTTGAATAATTAGTACTCTGTGCTCTATAACTGTCAAATATTCCTTGAATAATAAGTACTATGAGCTCTTTTACATTCAAATACATACATACATACATACCATCACGCCATGTCCCTCACGGGGTAGGCAGAGAGAACCGAACGCCACATTTTCCTATCTTGACACACATTCATCGCCTCATCAACATTCATACATCGTCTCTTATACATGTTCGTCTGTTGTTCATGCTTCTTACCTTTCCATCTTTCAAAATATCGTTTACATGGTCGTGCCATCCTTTTCTTGGGCGCCCGCGACCTCTTATTCCGTTCCTGTCAGCTTTGTATATTTTCTTCGTCAGGCGTTCTTCGTTCATTCTCCCCATGTGGCCAAACCATCTCAATGTGTTAACTTTCATTCTGTTAATTACATCTTTCTTTATCTTATATTCTTTCCTTGTATCTTCATTCCGAATTCTATCATACATCGTTCTGTTACAAATTCTTCTAAGCGATCTCATTTCAACTGCATTTATTCTGCTTTCGTGCGACTTCTGCCATGTCCAGGTCTCACTTGCATACGTCAGGGTTGGCACTACAATTGCGTTATGAATGGCAACTTTAGCGTCTCTTGATATGTTGCGATCATTCATAACTGGTCTAAGTGCTCCATTCATTCTGTTTCCTGCCATAACTCAAATATAACTCAAATATAACATAACTCAAATACAATCAAATATCTTTTGAATTATTAGTGCTCTGTGGTCTTTGACTATTAAGTATACTTTGAATAATTAGTACCAAATCTGTGGTCTTTGGCAATCAAATATCCTTTAAATAATTAGTAGTATGTGGTAATTATGATTATGATTTTCTTAACGTTATGAGTAGATACTTTAGGCGCAAGATTCGAAAATTAATAAACATTTCAACTAGAGTCAAAAATATACTAAAGATTAACGACACTAATTATTTTTAAATCGAAGTAACAAAAGTAAATGTACTGTCCAATCATTTTAGAACGAGCACAGTAACATTTTCATATCAAGATGATATCAGTTAGACGTTTATTTATAATCTTATATGAACAGCCTGTATCTTCTGTCTTGTGTATATATATACGTATACTTTTAAATTAGTCATCAAATGAAGGTTGCATTTACATTATATTATTATTCACGTACTTTGAAGATCACACTAATCACGTGAAATATCTTTATAAAATTAAAAATACGAAGACATTAATAGACTACTTCTTCTTCTTCTTATATCAGGTATCCCTGACGTTGACGACCACCATAGAGAAAGCCTCCCTGTCCTGTGCATTGGGAAACAGCTCCTCCACAGTTCTTATACCACTTATCTTATACCGGATGTTTCGCAGCAAGGAAAGCTGCCTTCTTCCGACTACAATCTCATGTTATATGTTTAGAAAAAAAATATTCATTTAGTTAGTTTATTTTATCTAAGGTGTCAAGGCGGATTTATTTCTTCATCAATCTGTCTTCATCAATGAATTTGGTAGCTATAACAGTACCTTCCAAACTAATATTCTCAAGTTGTCTATTTATAATATGTACATATCTGTTCAAATTGAAACAACGTATCAACTGTCACCACTTAAGGCCGCCTGTCACCACTCAAATGTGATTAGTTGCATTGGCGTTTCCTCAATTGCTCAGCCAATACCAACATTATCGTCTTGAAACTAAAGACAGGGATAAGTTATAGTATTGCCCACAGTTTGACAGTTCCAAAGTAATAATATTTGAAAATTCTCTCGATAAAAAATAAAGTACCTACCCCTGATATTTGCAGGATTCCGTTTAGTTTTGAGATGTAAAAGTATAATTTTGCAAAAATATTGAACATGATATATGAATATTGTATATGATAATATGATACTTTTATTTATTTACGAAAGCCTTTTTGATGCAAAAAAAAAAATACCTCCCCACTCCCTACTTAATACTTTCCTCAACCTTTTCCCCAACTTTTATTTTTTCTTTGTTAAGTGATTGTGTTAATATGCTTATATGTATTTTTAATGTATTACTTTAAGTGAAAAACTGTCATTAGTTTCTTTGTTAAATGTTTTCTTATTTTTATATCGATTTTATGTAAAAATAAAAAAAAATTGGTTTTTAAGAAATAAATTAATGAATAAAAAATGAAGAAATAAATTAATGATTTTTTAATTTGTGGGACACTCGCTTCTACTTCAGTACGAGAAGTGGGGTAAAACTCGCAAATAATTCTCAGGACCCGTGCGGCCTTCATAATATTCCCTACTGATTGTACTTGAAAATAAGAGTCGATAAACACATGGACGCGGTCTTCCCAGGTTAGGGAGCTGTGGATGTCTCAGGAAAGACCTTTGTCTACAACTGGACGAAGAAGAACTGACGATGATGAAGAAACTCATTAGAATGTATAGGAGTACCACTTCCAGTAATCCGAAGAGATCGATCATGATTTGTTGAAAACAACGTAATTTTTAAGGTTTTGGTAGGTATTTAAAAAAATTCGTAAACAATGATGACATTCAATTACGCGCATATGAAAATATTTATGTATTTATATATTATTTTTCGGGCAACTAACAGGTACTATGTCAAATATTAATTTAACACGATCAGTAGTCAGATACCCGACCAACTGAGCCACGAAGGCCGACAAATAGTAGGTTTCTTAATTTAGGAAATTGTATGTGAAATTTTCTCCCCGTACATTTTGTATGGAGCTTCAAAATTTCTCTAAATGACTTTCTCCCTTTTGTGTTTCGGAACAATTTTTAAGTACGACGTCGTAAAGATCAATAAATTTAACAGGATAAATACATAGATGTAACGGAAAAGTTATTAAGATGGTGACTGCTGCCAACGTACCTATTTTTTTTATTTTGAATTTGCATTATTACTACAAAACGAATCATTTTGAAAAAAATAACCTAGTTAGTTTGGATATTAATAAAGAAAAATATACCTTAACTTTTTAATTATGTTCTGTATATATTCTTGTTGGAAAATAATAAGCATACACCGATTTTTGACATTTATCTTAAATTTCTAAAAAACTATAAGGTATAGAGCATTATATTTTTTTTTATAAATTAAAGAAGATCAAAATATCTGGAAAAATACGATGTAACGTTGCATTAATGCATCAGGATAAGTTAATAAACCAAAAAAACTTTTATTTCGCTATGGCGCTGAATGGAAAATAAATGTTTTTTAGGTTTATTAACTAAACCTGAAGCATTAATGCAACGTCACAACATATATTTCTAGATATTTTTGTCTTCTTTAATTAAAAAAAAATATGTTGAAATAAGCTTTATATTTTATTAAAAATATAAGATAAACGTTGAAAATCGGGTTACGTCACTATTTTTCTACAAGACATTATCAAAAAGTAAAGATATATGTTTCTTTATTAATACCCAAACTATATAAATTATTTTTTTCAAAACGATTTGATAAGAAATAATGGTGGTATATCAAATTAAAAAATAGGTACGTTGGCAGCAGTCCCCCCTTTAAGTAAATATTTTCATTAAATTGTTTTTGGTATTTGTAACTAATTTTGAGAATCAACACTTTGTCATGGCGCGATGGTATCATGTAGGCCCACAATTGTTATTGTGTCTGCGAGGTAGGTATAGGGGAGACCTAGGAGGAAAGTAACAAACGAAATAATTTAAAAAGTATTCGCTGTATGCGCCTAGCACTAATTTAGAATATATTGTCAACATATTACACACATCTTTAGTACTGACCGATGGTCTGAAGTCAACGGTTATGTGTGTTTCGAGGTCTTTCCAAAAAAAAAATGATTAAAGTAAGTACTATCTACCTATTTTAAAAAAAAATCTGGTATGCATCTCAATAATTCTTCTTCGGGCAGGCTCTAGTAGGGCGTTACTTACTTAACCTAAATATGTAATAATAAATTAATAAAAAAAAATCATGTCGCTGTGATCAATTATGTCTTCTTAGCCAAGAGGTTTGACAAAAATACGTAAAAAAATCATAAATGAAAATATATAGAAATAATCTACCTCTAGACTTCTTCTAGACTGTACGTTATTAGGTGAGACGTGACTAGTGTGTGGACATACAACTATATGTGTCGAGTTTCCTTTTATAAGGAAATGCATATCAAAAAAACCTGTCGCTGGTTACCCAACATTGTAGGCTACGCCGTTTTGTGAATATTATTTAGATCTACAAATAAACATACAGTATATCCTTGATCGTGATATTGAAATGTGCAAATCAATCATTAAATTGTGTCAATAAATAAAAATATTACGCTGGAGTCAAATTACAATTCACCTAAGGGTATAATATTATAACCGACTTCTATATTTGTAAATAATACTCGTGTGATCGATTTAAAGGTGGATTGTATTATATTTGTATGAAAATAATGTACCTACTTACTATAATTATATATGTAAACCATGAACCCATAATTTACTATTATATTTAGTAGAAAAATAACATAAATCAAATGGTTACAAGTAATACATACCTACATTTTTTTTTTAAATACAAATGAATATGTCATTGTTAAACAAACAAGAACAAATACATCTTCCTACGTTCCCTAAAATAAGCATAAATGCTTGTGCTATAGGTGAACGAAATCGGTCGAGGCAGGATTCGAACTCGCGACCTCTGGATTGCTAGCCCAGCGCACCAACCGCTCTGCCTTGGACCCATTTAATTTTCGCCAAACATCTAGAACAAGCTTCCGATTGCGCAGTGCGCAAATACGTGTTGGTTTACGTGCAAATCGCCCCCCTTCTCGGTTAAAAGTTCAAGTTATTTGGCGACAACTATACAATTATGATCATATTCTAATAAAGACTTCGTTAAAAAAATCTTTTGCGAAATGGAAAGCCGATTAGACTTTCTATTTAAATTCATCTGGGGGGCAGGTCTGGTCCAACCGGCGAAATCAAAACCCTCGTGATTACCCATATCATGGATATAATTATCATATGGAATTCTGTTATTATAGAACTCCATATAATAATTTAATCCATGATATGGGTAATCGTGAGGGTTTTGATTTTGCCGGTCGGACCAGACTTGCCCCCCAGAGTCGACAAGACGTTTGGGCAAAAAAATATATTGACCACCTACAGAAAACATTATTAGATATGTAGGTAGTTAAAAAAAACAGCATGAAACAGTCAAACGTCAAAATGCTTCAGTACACAGAAAAATATTTGTAATGAAGAAAATTCACGACATTTTCATGATTATAAAATAGTTAAAAATACGAATTTTATTAAATAAGTATTAAATGAATACAAAACAAATAAACGTTAACAAACTGATTCATTTATAAATAATAATATTAATACGAATATTAACCGAATATTTTTATTATTGCATATGCGCAAACATTGGATTTTTTTTCCCTGTTGGGAGTCAAAGATATTTTTTAACAGATTTTTAATTATCTCAATAGAGACGAAGTTGGAATATTTACTGTAGGAGAACCGGGAAATCAAGGCACCTACAGGGCTTACGACCAGCCGATGACAGGTCGTAAGCCCTGTAGGTGCCTTGATTTCCCGGTTCTCCTACAGTAAATATTTCAACTTCGTCTCTATTGAGATAATTAAAAATCTGTTAAAAAATAGCGAATATTAACCATTGAAAATTAATGAATCGTTTCAAGTAAAATATGAGCTATAAAAGTTCAAAAATAATGTTGCGAGGGAAATTGATACTAATTGATTTCATATTGCATCGCAAGATTTCGTTTTATTTTTGATTTTTCCAACGATGCGTCGCCGTCGTGACGTTTATACGGAAGTGAGTAGGTCGGTTAAAAGCATTCATGTATCCGTGAATAAAGGTAGGTTGGTACATTCCTTCTTCCTACTGATTTGTGCATCTCCCTAATCAATACTGCACTGCTATGCGAATACGTTATAATAACAATTATGTTTTGCATAATCGTATGAACAGAATAACTAAATAATACCTAATTGTAGTACACGGTTGAATATTTCAATTAATGAACAATTATTAACCCAACATAAATCTAGCGAAAGTTTTCGCAAAATATGTGATTAATTTATAAACCGTGCTTTATTTAATGTGTGTACTTAAATATTTCGTAAACTTTATGTTATAAAAAAATAATACTTGTGAAGGTATATAAACTAGAATCAAACAGGCTTTAAGAACGATGTAAACAAACAAAAAAACCAAAATTCAATAATTAGTAGAGGAAAAAACTTACTTTTCCGCTGTTACTTTCAATTATAGATTTATTCTTCTTAAACTATGATTCACCCAATAAACAGTCACAAATAAACAGTGATAGTCATTATTGAAAATAAAAACAGTAGCACACACCAGCTGTTTTTTCACTACGCGATCGTCTTATTTCCACGAACACGACACCATCAACTCCGCAAACGACGGAACATTGAGCGCGATTTGTGAAGGGAGAAGATTGTGGAGCATTATTTGTGATGCATTTGGAAATTGATTTTTTGCCGCCGATAGCGTCGGCATTGTTTGTGCAGCGGAATTGCGGTGAACTAAGGAATGGTTTGAGTCACGAATAACAAAACGTCACCATATAAGGTAGCCATGTACTGTACAAGTATTGACAAATGTTTCACAAGATTATCGCTAGATGACAGGACACGAAAATTGTTGTATCATTCGTTGGTCCGAAAAATAAACACATCTTTATAAAATACCAAATAAAATTACTTAGGAAAATTACAAATTAAAGGAATTTATCAAACTTAAAAACAAATATATTTATCGGTAAATAACGGAATAATTTGTGCTTGTGTGTATAAACTGCTAATTGTCACAACGAAGTCGTATTTTTTCTACTATACCTACCGGTATAAGAACGATTTGTTTTGCATACTTATTAATTCATGTTTTAACTACAATGAAAAAAAGTCATCGTTGTTACTATCAGTTTATTCATTTCATATTACTTAATATTATTTTTCTTAATGGACTATTATTGAAATGACGTCTCAAAAAGCGCCGCATGCGACCAAAAATATAACTATCTGAACAATCTTCGACAAAAAATGACTATTTTGTGTGGGATTTGATCGTGTTGCGCTATTTTTGTTGTTTAAACTAAATGATTTGTTTAGTTTTTAATCAATTATTGCCTTGCTACGTTTACGAAAACTAATTTGCTAGTAATTGTATATATATTTTTTCTTATTTTGCATATGTATTGTCTGAAATATAAAAAAAAACAAAAATGACTGTGATTGTGTTCATTTTCCTCGCGTAATATTTATAAACAAAATCGAATATCATTCATTTTTCACCAAATATAAGATATAATGTATATTATTCAAGATATAAGTTTTATAAAAACTCTTTTTGTGGCTATGCTCTCAGATTATAAACTCGCTAATCCGATGAAGAATATAACCTTAAAATACGTAGTCATTCGTGAATATTTTTACGTATTTAATTAAGTACATTAAAAATAAAATATAATTTTTAATAAAAACAAAACGTTTTAAATTTTACGACCCTTTTATTAATAATTTTAATTAAAAATTTCTTTGAAATAAAATATAATTTAAAAAATGTTTATTAATATGAAACAATAAACAGCGTTGCCAATTTGTGGGGAATTCCCCAAATTGCGGGGAATCTCAACTCGATTGGGGATTTTGTGGGAAAAATGTGTGGATTCTAGCATTTTACCATTCATCACTAATACCTCTATAAATTTGAAAAAAAAAATGAAAATGTACACTGTTCAGCTATTACACATTTCTTTAAATTGGGCCAAGATTTTTGTAATGAATTAACGTCGGACATTGTTAAGAAATTTGATTTTAGAGATCCTTTTTATTTCTATTACATTTAAAATGAATCCTTCAAAAGCTCAACAGTTAAATCACTGATGATTGTTCTGAAAGGATTTCCAGTGTTTGAAAACTTTGTGCGAATATAAAAATTAATGACGAATGGCGAGTTCACACTATGCTGGATTTTACTCTACCTGGCTTCGATTGATATGATGATGCGGAGGGTTACTGGAGTAAAGTGTTAAGTATTTAAAGTGTAAATATTATTGTTTTTTATGAAACCTTGTATTTTTATAGAGATTATAATTATGTGGGGAATCGGGACTTTGTACTTCCCCAATTTGGGGAATTCGATCTAGATTTTTGGGGAATATGGAAAATTGGCATTGGCAACGCTGACACTAAAATTTATATAAAAATATTGCTGATTTAGATAATTTATATAAAAATATTGCTTTACAACAAATATATAAAAATACCTTTGGAAAGCGGGCTGAAAATCTAGTGAGTACACAGAGACGGCATCTCATAGGAAATATGATGATACCGAAATGTAATAAGACCCATGCCCAACATCACTATAAATACCTGGGTATACAATATTTTAACAAACTACCTGCCATTATTAGAAAAACACAAAAATTTTATGACTTTAAAAGAAAAATCAAATCATTAAAATAACAATAAATTTTTATCTATTCCTTTTTCATATTCACTATGTGTATATGTATGTGTGTGTGTATGTATGTATGTGTACATACGTGTGTATGTTTGTATGTGTATGTATATGTGTATGTATATGTATGTTTGTGTATATGTATGTATGTGTGTGTATGTATACAATGTGTATGTATATATATGTATATGTATGTATGTGTATATGTGTACGTATGTGTGTGTATGTATGTGTATATGTTATGTGTGTGTATGTATGTGTATGTGTGTATTTGTATATGTAAATTTTTTTTTCTCCTTTTTGGATAAATTTTGGTTTGTATTTTATAATCACTAAAAAAAAAAACTTTAATCATCTGTATGTATTAGCTGTAAGTTGAACTTGATTTACAATTTATTAAATGATTCTATTATTAAAGGTAAAATGTATGTAATATGTGGCTAGGACACATGTTTTGATTAGGACTCATGTTTTAGTGTGCAGATTTTTGAATTCTATTGCATATCTATTCATTACATATCACTGGTAATATGTAAAATTTAGATATGTTATTTGCTCCTGTCCCAAGCACAAGTTTTTAACTTTATTGGGACAGTGCCTATTGAAAAAAAAACTGTATTAATTAAAAATTTTGTACTATGTGTCTGTTCATATTATGTATACTCAATAAAAATAAATAAATAAGTAAAATCTCTTTTCTATGTATGAAACCGTCATGACGAAATGTCATCCAGACGGGATATATTTTACCATTTGTATTCTACATTTATATTTTTTACATTATCAACAAAATAGGGATTGATTATTGCATAAGATAAAACAATTGTGTACTTCATCATGTATATATTCTTGGTTGCATGAAAAATGAATTAGTATACAGACATAATATTAAACAAAACAAATATTACTCCTCCAAGATTAAGGTCAATTTTGTATTTGCATCTAAAAAAAATATATCGTGTCGAGGTAAATATTTCTTAAATTACATCCTTCATCATCGTTTATAGGCACAATGCATTTTGTTCTGAAAAAAAAAACATTAAAAAAAATAGCAAATATAGGAAACTGTACCTACATAACCTATAAATATGAACATCTTAAACGTGGGTTTTCTGGTGGTGGGTGGTACAAAAACAGTTTTGTACATAATCTACTAAGATTATGGTCAAACAAAGCATTAGAAAGTAAATCTGCAATAGTGTATGTATAAAATAAATTAAATATTAATAATAAACATTGTATCATGTCCAATGCAAGGACGTCCATTTCAAGGGTTTTTACTTAAATATTATGAGTATCAGTATTTACACTTAAAATGTTAAGGACCGTGAAGGTACATACCTTTTAATCAGGATCAATTTGTTTCTTACAGTAAATAAGGCTTGGAAATATTATTTACAATATATTTTATATGATATCAACAACATTTTCCATACAAAATACGTGAAATATCGAAATGATGGAACTGATAGTACCAATCCAAACCACCAGGGGCGACTTTATTTGCAAATGAATATAGTAGCGAATATAGTAGTATATATATCTTTATTCTATGGTAGCGTCTAGAGTAGCGTCTAGCCCCAGCTTTTCTTTTTTGCATTGGCTCCTCTCTGATTGGCTAGGGCGAGCTAGGGGCGTGTACTGTCAAAACGACGATCCGGACGATCTTCCGACTGCTTCTCCGACTTCCGACCGGATCTCAATATAATTTTATCCTGTGATTTTATCAAAACAGCATGGTGAGTTTATTTGTTTTTTCTTATTGATTTTTGGTAATTTAACTTTACTATTATGTTGTACAGTGTTTTAAATAACCCCCTGTAAAAATGTTGTTCTATAATTAACAGTGGTGTGTTTTGTTTTACGTTGCCGCAAAAAGTTATAACTTTAAACTGTCAGATTTAACAATATGTTGTTTTATTCATTTAGCCGCCCAAAAACACACACAAAAGTCTTTGGTACAGCAGATACAATATACCCAAAATAAGAAGGAAGGATCCGAAGAAGGCAAAGTTAAAATGAAGGTATTTTTTAAATAGTCACTTGTCAAATTTTGTTAGGTTATACTTATTCTTATATAATTTCAGTTAATTAAATACTTGTGTGTCTGTGAAGGCAATAATACTGATATACTATGAATGATAGCTGTAAAAATCACTAGTTTGACACTTCTGTTTGTATATTGTGATTATTTTTTTAATTTCTAGAAGAGTTCCAAAGGAAAAGTTCATGACAAGTTAAACAACCGGATTGGTTGAGAAACCAACATATTATGAGAACCTGTACAAAGAAGTTCCATCTTATAAACTCACCACGACGGTAGCTGTGTCTGAAAGTTTGAAAATTAGATGTTCTTTAGCCACCAGGGTCTTGTCAAGCTTAGAGATAAAGGTGATATATTTGAATTTTTTTTAACAAGTCATACTTGTATGTCAAAATCTTACCTGTTGTGTTAATTTAAAATGTTTTTAGTAAAAATACATAATGTCTATACATTGGTTTAGTAAAATGGCAAGTAACAAGTAAAATGGTAGGTGGACAGTGACCGTTTACACTACCGACACTGTCTTTTCAGTAGTGTCTACACCGCCCATTTGTTATTCAGCATTGGGTATAAATTTTCAGTTAGGTTTAAGGTTGTTTATAATAACAATAGCGACTCGCGTGAGCGAGTTGCTTTATTATTTGAATTATAAATTATTATAAATCAAATTTATAAAATTTGCTAAAATTTTCGCATTTAATACCAACTTTGACAGCTCATTTGCAGAAACTTTCAGAGGATGATGAGCCAACTAGTACTGGCCGGGTACTTCGAGAAGTTTGTCATGGTGTATGTAGATGACATCGTCGTGTATTCAGCCGATTGGGAGAGCCACCATAACACCATAGGTTAATTTTCGAAAAATTGAGTTCGGGCTGCAGTGCGTACCAGAAAAATGTAAGATCGGCTCTCCAACCATCGAATATTTGGCCCACATGGTGTCGGCCAGTAGAAACACCCCACAACCGGTGCATGAGAGAGTCTTGAGAGAGATACCGCCTCTATGGACAAGGAAGGAACTCACAGCGTTTCTTGGGCTATGTAATTGGCTGCCGGAACGCGTGCCAAGGATCACAACCATAGCGGCCCCATTAACGGACCTACTTAGCCCGAAGAGATCATTCAAGTGGACACGCCAAGCCCAATTTCAACAGGGAGTTCATCTTGCAAACTGTTCATTCTTGCACAGAGCAGCAACTGTGCTATTTCACCAGAACGAGGACGGGTCACGGGAGGTTATCTCATATTCAAGCTGCAAGTTCAGTGAGGCGGACAGGAAATGCCATTCGAACAAAAAAGAGGCCCTCGCAGTGGTGTGGGTGAAGTACCGTTGTATGGAAGTACCGACCATTCATTGGAGGATGACGATTTACTATGGTAACGGACAACAGGGCATTCACTTGGCTTCATAAGGCAATGGACAAGAGAGCAAAACTAATCAGGTGGGCCATGTTTTTGCAAGAATACAATTTCGTCATCGAGCACTGTCCTAGTCCAGTCGCACTAGCGCATTAGCGGCTGAAGTGGAAGATGTAATGGGGAGAGCCACCGGTCCATCTACCTCCTCAACACTAACCATCCCCGAGGAGGTTCAGGAGAAATAAACATCAGATGCAGCTCTTGTCAAGACGAAGGACACTGAAAGTCATCCACTAAAGGAAAGGTATCTCAGGCGCGTTAGCACCTCTTTACCCGCACTTAGTTGCAAATATTTTTTTATGCAAGCGGGCTCTGAGTTCGCCGGATGTGCTCCCCCCAATAAACCCCGCCTGCTAAATTATGGATTCTCAGTGCCCCTATCCAGGGGATGAAGCCTACCTAATGCGCCTTACTAATTAAAACTAATCTTAATTTCTAGGTGCTTCTAGACCATCGCACCCGCATTACCAGATGCGATAGCTAACATCAACGCGAGGAAGGAGGACCCACCCAGACGGGGGCATGCAATCAGACACCTCCACGAGGGAGAAAGGACGGCACGAATTGTCAACGAGTCGTCGACCACCCCGCTACAGCATCACTCCAGGCCAGGTTAGGCCCACTGCTGTACGAAATCCTCGACCAGGGGTAAACCCGGTCATCCCAGCCACTCCCAGCGTGAGACACCCACATCAAGCATCATTCCATGCCAGATTAGGACATCGCTATACGAGATCTTTGACCGGGGGTAAACCCGGTCTCTGGAGCTCATCCCAGCGTGAGACCCACACATATTAAAACTCTTCATAACGAGCCACATTGTGATGGTTCGCCAGCACTTCGCCAAACCAAACTGGCCGGGCGGTCAAGCACACATACCTCCTATCATAGTCTCCTAACACGAGCTGCAACGCATAGTGGCACAGTGCCAGCGATCTCACACGCATCCTCTTTCTTAGGTCAGGGAAAAACTAATAGGTAACCCTAGCAGTTCCTCCTCTATCCCAGCGCTCTTGCCAAGCTTTCATCGTCCTTTCTCTGACTACTGATGGCCCCACTCAGACCACCAATTGTTCATCACACACCTACATGTTCAGCCCGTCTATTGAGCCTGATACTCCTATGTGCGACAAACTCCCGCACCTCAATATCAGCAGGCAGAACACCAGTGATGACCGGAAGACTGTCACTGGCCGCCGTGCGATACGTACCTGTAACAGCAAGCAAGGGAGGATGCTGGCCCCTCAGGATCGCAAGAGCAACCGAGCCAACGCTCAGCCGATGGGACCAAACTTCAGATGCGTATGCGATCTGGGCAATATACTTAGCCTTGTATATAGCCCTCACCCTACCCGAATGGAGTCCCCAGTTACTCCTGCTGATCCTGCGAAATGTCATAAACAAGGCCGCTACTTTTTCAGCCGAGGACTTGACATTCGGACGACACCTAGGTAGCGAACTTCATCGACAACCCTAACTCGCCTAGAGGCTTGCCCAGCTAGGTGCTCCCTTCACTCAACGAGGGCAACCCCGCAGCTTCAGCTTGGCCAGAATAAGCGGCCACCACGCATTGTCGAACGTCCCCGTTATATCTAGGAACATGCTTTTCTTTGCATGCATTCTTCCAGCACAGTGTTCACAGTTTTTCATTTGTAATTATTTCCACAGGTTTAACCAACAGCATCATGGTTATATCATCTACATAAGGACCAAAAAGGGAGACGATCTAGTGGTACACCACCACATTCATTTCATATAAGTAAATGTAAAATAACAGCTTATTCAATAAATTAACCATTTCAACATTTTTTTTATTTCTACAAATTTTTTGTTTACATACATTCTCTCCTATTATTATTACTTCTTACAATATGCCCTATTCTGTTTCGTTTCAGAGTAAGAAATGGTCTATAACCAACGGGCGACTTGTGTAAAAGGATTTCATTTGTGCAGTGTGACGTAATGAGTCCCATATAAATGCAGTCAACTTTTTGGCATTTCTCGTATACTAAAATTCAGACGGATAAATTTATACGAATCAGAATAGGACATATTATGTGCAATTCTGATTCAATTCAGAGTACGAAGACGTCTAAAATATCGGCCAACCGTGGATAAAAAGATTTTATCCGCGCGGTGTGACGTAATGAGTCCCGTATAAATGCAATCAACTTTTTGACATTTCTCATATACTAAAATTCTGTATAAAATTTTTAGTCGAATCTGAATAGGGCCTATTATGTATTGTTTAGAATGATTGATAATATTATGTATATATTTTGTTATGAATAATCAGTAAATATATTTATTTATTTAATATTGCTTCTCAGGCAACTAACAGGTACTATGACAAATATTAATTTAACACGCACCACATAACAAGTTGCCACATTCTGGAGACTTACGATATTAATCGTCTCACAGATCCAGACTGAAAACACAATTCAAAACATGTTTTATTTTGACCTTCAATGAGTCACTAACTGCATACAACATCTTTCTTAAAAAATGTATAAATATTGCTTGTGATGTGGAACTTTTACAATCAATTTAATATTGTTTATACTCATGTTTGGGTGGTCAAATGGATTTGCACCGTAAGACAGTGTTGTCTTCAGTTTTTTCACATTGGGAGCAATAATCCACAAAACGTCCAACTCAGTACTCTTATTTATTTTCACTGCCATTTTTTCAAGTGATTTATCATTATCTAATATTCAAAATTGAATGCATTTTTCTTTAAACAATATAAACAGATTCATATCTTCATGCTATATTACTTTTGTAGTAGGCAGAGAGCCGAGCATCACACTTCTATCCTGGCATACATTATTCACCTCACCTACATTCATACATGTTCATCTAACATTTCCTTATTTTAAAATATTGTTCATATAATGTACCGATTTTTCCTTGGAAAACTTCTTCCTGCATTCCTTCTCTATATAATTATTAGTTTTTAGCATTTTTACACATCTCATTTACATATAATTGAATTAAGTGACTTATTTTCTATAATAATTTTCTTTATAAGTATAGCCTTTGTAATAGGAAACTTTTTTTAACATGTAAAAGGTGAGAGGTCAATAGAATAATTGAAATATAAATTTATAAGATAAAATGAAAACAAATAGTTTCAATATAATATATTTTAGAAAAGAATACATAATATAGGAACAAAGTATCAAACGATAAAAAGTTTTCATAATATTGGAACAAAGTATCAAACGATAAAAAGTTTTCATAATATAGGAACAAAGTATCAAACGATAAAAAGTTTTCATAATATAGGAACAAAGTATCAAACGATAAAAAGTTTTCATAATATAGGAACAAAGTATCAAACGATAAAAAGTTTTCATAATATAGGAACAAAGTATCAAACGATAAAAAGTTTTCATAATATAGGAACAAAGTATCAAACGATAAAAAGTTTTCATAATATAGGAACAAAGTATCAAACGATAAAAAGTTTTCATAATATTGGAACAAAGTATCAAACGATAAAAAGTTTTCATAATATAGGAACAAAGAATCAAACAATAAAAAGTTTTCATAATATAGGAACAAAGTATCAAACAATAAAAAGTTGTCATAATATAGGAACAAAGAATCAAACAATAAAAAGTTTTCATAATATAGGAACAAAGTATTTTTTTATTTTTATTTTTTATTTTATTTATTAACCAAACAAACATACAGTCATTACAGAATATATTAAAAAGACTAAAAAAATAATTACACATTATAAACCATTTCAGTTTGCGGATAGTTACATAGTGCAGTGTTAACAAATTTATGCTCATTTATTATGGAAAGTTTTATGGAAAATTTACTATGGAAAATTTATACAGTTATGGAAAGGAAGAAAAGGATAATAAATTAAGAATATTAGGGGGAAGGGAAGCTATGGGAATCGTAGTCAAATTGAACCAAGCAGAAACCAGTTATCGCGAGCCTAGAAGGGCGTCTGATATGGCACTTTTATATTTAGTTTTAGAGTGTCTAAATAAAAAGTTGTCATAATATAGGAACAAAGTATCAAACAATAAAAAGTTTTCATAATATAGGAACAAAGAATCGAACAATAAAAAGTTTTCATAATATAGGAACAAAGTATCAAACAATAAAAAGTTTTCATAATATAGGAACAAAGTATCAAACATAAGTTTTCATAATATAGGAACAAAGAATCAAACAATAAAAAGTTTTCATAATATAGGAACAAAGAATCAAACAATAAAAAGTTTTCATAATATAGGAACAAAGTATCAAACAATAAAAAGTCACTAAATTCAATATCAAATAAAGGCGAAACACCCTAACTAGAAAATTTAATTTTCTATAAAAAATATTAAAATTGTATTAGCACATCTTTATTTTTTTTAACAATTTTTATAAAAATTGAATTTAGTGACGACATCGCTTCATACAATTTGTATGGCAGTCACCTATACATTATATCTAAGAAGACTTAATAATTTGATACTAATCTCCAAAAATACATACATACCATCATGCTGTTTCGATATTCTGGGTAGGATCAAAGGACTGACCTCCATACTATCCTATCTTAACATACATACCTAGGTACATGTGTTGTATAGAAAACCAAATATCTTAAAATATTAAATAATTTGGATTTATGGGTTTATAGTTTGGTACTTATTCTTACTATCACTATCGACAGTTGGATCTCATGTGGTACATGCAACTAGTAGTTATTATTGCAATTCTATTTGTTGATTTGTCACTATTCTATTCTATCATGTTTTGTTTTGACATCCTACGAATTGTTGTGTTTTGACAAATTCATTTTGATTTCATTATCAATTGTAAACATAGTTTATTTTTTTCACCTTGGTCCGGTTTATTTATTGCATTTTCTGAAACCCTTTTTCTTTTTCTTGTTGAAAACAACCTTCTCTGGGTATCTATACATTTATTGTGGGGAGTCGAATTATTCTGAAGTGTATGTGTATTCTTCTTCAAAGTGTTTCTTGAATTGATGAATGCTGTTAAAGATGGTTTGAGAGATTTCAAATTGTTTTTTACAAATTTCACATCGTCTATACACGATACATTATCTAGAATTTCGAGGAAATTCTTTTTAAGTTCTTCTTTTTCTTCTAATAGGCTACCAGAGAAGCTTTTATTTTTTTTGCTGAGTTCATCAATTAAAATGGTTGTTTCATGAGATGTGTTTTCTTCATGAAATATGCATGCTTCATGACATGTGCTCGCTTCGTGAGATATGTTTGCTTCATTTTGAGCAGAATTTGAATTGATATCTAACACAGTGTCTAGCATTTTCATTCGACATACCAAATGTATATGTTTACACATATTCCATCTTATACTCGCATCTGCACATGTACATGAATAATAATGCATGCACATATTATTACAACCTGCGCATATGAGTTGACAAGTACAGTTTTGCTTTGTTTCTTCAACAATGTACGTTTCAAATGATGATGTAGATGGTACAATATAACCGCTATCGACTTTAATGATTGTCTCTGTTGACAGAGACAGGCTTGTTTTATGACGACTTCTTATATCTTTTAACTTGGATGTTAATTTTCCCTTATTCAGGACAATGAGTCTATCAATTTGTTTGTCTCGTATGAAACGCATTAAGGCATAGATTGTTTTGTCTAGTCGTTTTGTGTGTTTGCCTTTCAAGTAAATATATTTTAATGTTTGGTGCATACGCTCTATATGCATGTTTGTATTTAAACCTGACTGTAGTCGATAGCAATATGCCCAAGACTCTACAGATTTTGAATAAGTTTGGATGAAATATTTACCAAAATCTGCAGATAAATTGTTTTCGAGCATTTGCTTTACAGCTTGGTCGAAGATTATAACAAATGTCTGAGGATCCTTCTCCTCCATCAGCGTTCTTAAAACCTTGTAAATATATGTCTTTGCTATGGCCAACATGCACATTGCAAAATTTAACAAAGCAAGTTCCAGTATCACTTATGGAAACTTTCATTCCAGCAGGGCAGTATCCATTAATTTTGTTACTCCCTTGTATTTTGAGGTGCCGAATTCCTTGTCCCTCTGAAATGTAGTATCCCGATCGATTGCACTTAAAATTTTTTTTTTTAGTAAAACCAGACGAGCATGCTCCACGTTCCGTAATATAGTGAGACATTTCATCTTTTTCAATTTTTTCTTTCCAAGATTCAAATTGTTTAAAATTATTAAACTCCAAATACGTATTTTCAACTTGTATGTCATGTACTGTTACAAAATGTACATGTAAGTTATTTTTAGTAGCCTCATATGTGCACAGAGGACATTTCCAGGTATACTTATATGATTTATTATTATCATTTACATTATGAACTTTTTTTAAATGAAATGTAAATTTATAAATATTATTGTTCCTGTATTTACAAAACTGACATTTATATGCATAAAACTTTTGATCGTTTGTACTAGGAAAATCAGTAATATTGTCAGCATGTTTATTCTTTACGTGTTGCCTTAAAATCCTATAACTTTTGTATTCATCGTGACACAATGGACAAATGAATATTTCAGGGGTTGTCCCTACAGGAGGAATAGAAGTTACAGATTCGGCAGCTTTGGGGTCAGACATTTTTACTTGGGTTCACAAAAAAAAAAAACACAAAATTCAACCAATCAAAGAAAAATGCAGGGTTTAGAATGCTGGAAGGAGACTGTACACACTGATAAAACTAGGTATTCTGAAAGAAAGAAACATTTAAAGTTTAAATAAAGGCAAGTTTGCATAAGATGATGTTTGAATGTGGATGAGACGAGGAAAGTAAGTAAAAACAGAAGAGTGTAGTGCTCTCTGCCACTAAATAAATAAAATGAAATTCACCAACCAATAAGAGAGCGATGCAGGGTTTAAAAATGCTGGAAGGAGACTGTACACACTGATAACACTAGGTATTCTGAAAGAAAGAAACATTTAAAGTTTAAATAAAGGCAAGTTTGCATAAGATGATGTTTGAATGTGGATGAGACGAGGAAAGTAAGTAAAAACAGAAGAGTGTAGTGCTCTCTGCCACTAAATAAATAAATAAAAAAATGAAATACACTAACCAATTAGAGAGCAATGCAGGGTTTAAAAATGCTGGAAGTAAAAATAGGTATTCTGAAAGAAAGAAACTCACCTCGAAAATATGATAATATAAATAAAGGCAAGTTTGCATAAGATGATGTATGAATGCGCATGAGACGAGAAAGTAATCAGAAACAGAGGAGCACGATAATGACATAAAAAGAAAAAAGTATCTTTTTTCGCGCGAAAATTTCGTTACCACAGGGCTGCCAGATGTGGCTAATATATTTTATACATAATATTATCAATCATTCTAAACAGTACAATGTAAGAAGTAATAATAATAGAAGAGAATGTATGTAAACAAAAAATAAGTAGTAATAATAAAAAAAATCTGTTGGGATGGTTGAATAAGCTGTTATTTTACATTTACTTATATGAAATGAATATGGTGGCATGGCTGGCTCCGTGCCACACGGCAACGCCATGACGGTGTATCTTTCACCTCAGCGACAGAGGTGGCAGGCCAGCTAGGAGCCTCACCGGAGGCGAACCGATGCCCCAGACGGTACAGAAAGCCCCTCATGGTCCAATCTGTGAGCCGCCGCGTTCCCTGCTGCGGTGTCCCAACACTGCGCCCGGCCTCGACGCCTCTGCCCTGTTGATGCCCTCATCTTCGCTCCGTAGCACCGGCAGCATCTATGCGTGTGACATGTCCTGTCACACGGACCTCCTGCGTCCTCGAAAATATGATAATATTATCGATACAATTTAAAATAATCAAGTTCTTTAAATGTAGGTACATATAAATATTATACAGCTTTCTAAAATTTAAAACTTATTAACATAATTCTGGAAGAAATCAATCGATTAAATTGTGACACCATGAACATATAATAGGTACCTATACCTTAATACTTTCTTTAAATATAATTTAAATTATTAAAACGTAAAGATCTTGTTTTACTAAGAATCTTATAGTAAATATACATTGAAATATACAAAATAATTATTTACTAATGCATACCTACATTTTATTTTATTCACGATAAAAAAAATATATATAAATCCCTGAAAACAAAATATTGTTGGTTTTATTTTATTCCTATTTTTTTCGTCTGTTAACATTTACACATGGTACATCCGGTTCAAAGTTACCGCCTACCAACCAATCAGAAATCGGGAAAAGCTAGGTGTAGACGCTAGTGCGTCTAGCTCCTGAGTTTCTTTTCTGCATTCTTAGGTTAGGTTTAAGTTTGTGTATAATAATATTAGCGACTCGCGTGAGCGAGTTGCTTTATAAATTGAATTATAAATTATTATAAATTAAATATATAATATTCTTTTAATTTTTCGCATTTAATATAAAATTTCACAGCTCATTTGACTTAATACTACGAGATCTCAACCAATCAGAGAGCCAACCGGAAACAGAATGCAAACGGGTAGATTCAGATTGTAGACTCTAGTATGAATATTAATCCGGGTTTGTTAGAACAATTTTCATAATGGCAATAAACCAGCCTTTTTGCACTTTGATGTACAAAAAATAATATAAAAAAATAAATTCAAATAAAAAAAATAATCTACATTAATGAATAGGTATCTATGTGCTTTAATATTTACGTACCTATCTACCTATAATACTTCTTCTTCTTCTTCAGTCCTCCTTCGTCTAGTGATGGATATAGGCCTCCCCCTGATTCCTCCACATATCCCGAACCTGAGCAGACCGCATCCATCCCCCTCCAGCCACTCGTCTTATATCATCAGACCACCTTGTTTGAGGCCTTCCAATACTTCTTTTGCTCGTTCTAAGTCGCCATATAAGCACTTTCTTAGTCCATCTGGAATCTGTGGTTCGGGCCACATGCCCTGCCCAGCTCCACTTCTGCTTGGCAACCTTTTGGACAACATCAATGGATTATTTTGACTTTGTTTCATATCCACAAGTTAGTAGTTTTTCTATTTCTTAACAAAATACCCAGCGTTCTCCATTTTATGGCTCTATGTGTTACCTACTGCTAAGTTATGTAGCATTTTGTTTATAAACACAAGAGTCTCACAGCCAGTGTAGGTATCGGGAGAAGGCAAGCGTCAAAAACTTTCTTTAACATATAATTGGCGTACCTACTTTGGAGACTTGAGGATGTAAGAGAGTTTACCAAACGCGACCCATGCTTGAGCTCTTCTTTCAATTCTGCCTCTTGATTTTCTTTACAGAGTTTCATACTGTCCAATATAAACATAACCATCAACATTTTCGATGACTTTTTCATCTACCATGATGCTCTTCGACGGCTCTGCATTGCTCATAACTTTCGTTTTTGATGTATTCATTTTGAAACCAATTTTCCACGATGGTTTGCATATGTCGTTCAGCATATTTTCTAATCTTTTGTCATCATTGGCAAAAAAAACTAGGTATATCGTCTACGAACCTCATTATCATCATTATTCAGTAGTTGGCCATTGATGTTAACACCTTTGTCACTCCAATCGAGCGTTTTAGACATCTAGAGCGAGTGTAAATAATTTTGGTCATACGTCAGTATCGAGAAATTCTCTTATTAAGTATGAAAAAGAATATTTTTACATAATATGGAGGCCTTTTTGCTCGAAAGCAATTTCTATATCATACCAAAACGAGTTATTTTATACATACAACAAATCGTTTATCGAATGACGGTTTAGTTGATAATAGAAACGACAAAGTGTGGCTTATCCACGAATTGGCTATTCAGAAATATTTAGAACAGTAGGTATGTATGTATGTAGATACCTACCTTCCAATGTATACTTTTATACAATATGTGAAAGACTATGCATGTCTACATTTGTCAACTTTCACAGCCGAAAGAGAAATTACTAAATTAGTACGCAAATATCGACTTATGTAGGTTAGCAAGACCATGAATAAAAAATAAGGCTACCTATCATATTTCTTTCCAAGTGGCAATGATAAAAATCGAGATGTGTGAAGTAGAAAAAACATCACAATCAAAGATATTTAGAGTATTATGAGCCCACAACTCCTACAATTATTTCGGATTAACATCCTATTTAGAGAGTAACATGCAGTTGGTATACAATAAACTTCAGAGTGACAAAAATTCCTGTAAGTAGTTACCTACCTCTCTCTTTGTCTCAGCGTGGTTTCCTCATGACTGAGGGTCGCGAATCCCAACGGACTAACCCCACACAAAGCTTCCCAGATCTCTCTGTCTCCAGTTATTAGGTCTGTCGCAGAGTTGAATCGTGCCAAACCTTTAGAGTTGGCAGCTTCCTTGACCTGGTCGATTCATTTCTTAGGTGATCTCTCCCTCGGTTTCTTCTTAGAACGGTCCCCAGCATTACTCACTTCTCGAGACTTTCACTTTCTCTGTACGTACAGATGTTTTAACAATCCAAATAAAAAAATAAATTAATTAACTAATAAAAAAATAAATTTATATAAAAATAAATTAACAATAACAACAACAACATTGTCGTATGTAACACAATATTATTGACATACTCGTAATTTGACTATTTTGATTTGTATTTGAGTGTTATTTATTCTTATTTTCATTTCATCTCATGATGAGCAATTAATATCTTCGAAGTCTTTCAGTCTTGGTATTGCATTATATGCAGAACAAGGATGATGTTGATCATCCTTGTAGTGTTGTTTTGGATCTGTTCTTCCCCCACCACCACCCGTTCTGCTTATGGGGACTAAAAACGGCCCCTTGCAAAACTCTGAAAGAACACATAAGAACGTAAGAAGAGTCCGGAGAACTCTTAAACCTTGCAGACACTGCACTTAGAGTGCCAAAGAGAGCAGATTATAAGGGAGCAGTAGGTCCGTTGTGCACTGAAAGTGAAGATATTAGTTCACCGTATTTTTGACAAAAAGTCTTGAATGCTCTGAAGTTGCTCTTCGTGGCTACAAGGTCCGCATGTCCAATGGGGCCAAAGGAATTCCCTCGAACATCGTTGTAGAGTTCTCGTCGGAATGTTGACACGGAGAAGTTAGTGCATTCCCATAGGATATGCTCAGAAGTCTGATCAGAGTTACCACAAAGCTGACATGAGGAGGAATCGGATAAGTGAAAACGAAAAAGGTAACTTTTGAAACTGCCGTGTCCAGTTAGGAATTGCGTTGTCCAATAATCAGGAATAATCCAAGATGATGAAATACGGGTCCTCACATCAGGAAGAAATAAGAATGTCAGTCTGCCCACGGAAGAAGACGACCAGCGATTTTGCCAAGCGTCTAGAAGTGAATTTTGAGTTAAGTTTTCAATCACTCCACGAAAGGTGGGTAAATTCACGGGTGTGAGAGATACTCCACCCAAAATTGAGCTTCGACCCCTATACAGGTTGTATATTGAAGCTCGTCGTTGTGTTTCTAGATCAAGAGGAGCCACACCTGTAAGAATAGGAAGTGTGTCGGTTGCGCAGGTTCTGTAAGCCTTCGCTAAAGCCAGAAGGGCGAAGCGCTGTCCAGAAAGCAGCAGACGTCTGATGTATTGGGTTTCACAACGGTGAGCCCAACAAGGGGCGGCGTAACACATAATCCCTAGAAAGGTAGCATTGTAAAACAGTTTTGCTACTGGAAATTTAAGGCCCCAACTAACTCGAGCTAGGCGTGAAATCTTTTGGAAGGCTGCTTTAGCATTATCGGATATAGCACGAACATGGTATTGAAAAGTTAAGCCTCTATCGAGTGTAACACCTAACACTCTAACTCTGTCCTTAAATATTACACGCGTATTTAGAAATTTTATGAAAGGAGGACTTTTCATTATGCCTTTTAACACTAAACCATAAGTTTTTTTGGGTGCGAAATTGAGTCTGTGGCTTACACCCCAGTCTGCAACAGTAGAGAGTATCTGAGTGGTTGAACGCTCAATAAGTGCTCGTGAGTCACCTCGAATAAGGATTGTGGCATCGTCGGCATATGCCAAAATGCTGCAGCCCGTAGGAGTTGAAAGTGAGAGAAGGTCGTCGAACAAAATGTTCCATAAAAGTGGACCCAGAACAGAACCCTGAGGGCACCCGATGCTGATAGATCGCCTGTGCAATACTCGTCCCCCGGGCATGGCCACATGCCTGTTGGTAAAATAACTCTTCACAATTTTGTATATATTACAGGGAACCTTTCGGTCTCTGAGTTTTTTGAGGATTAAAGGCCACCAGGCATTGTCAAATGCTCCCGCAATATCAAGGGATATTGATATCACATATTTACTGTCTGTAGTGTTGACAAAATCTGAAATAGCCAGGATAGCATCAACCGTTGATTTCCCAGCGCGGAAACCGAACTGACGATCGGACAGAGGGTGCGTACTAGAAAGATGAACTTCTAAGCGTCGACAAATAAGTTTTTCTAAGACCTTACCCAATATAGGTAATAAAGTAATAGGTCTATAAGATTTTGGGTCAGAAGGATCTAGATCGCTACGCTTGGGAATAACTGTCATCAATCCAGTTTTCCAACAATCCGGAAAGTAGCCTTCTTGCAAGCAATTGTTGTATAATGTCGTTATTTCGCAGCGAGCTATATGCCAGCACCTTTGTATAAGAGCTGCGTCAATGCGGTCAATTCCAGGCGATTTGTTTTGACTAAGATTTTTAATGATAAAATCAAGTTCATCAAAGTTGGTTAGGGTCGATATGGAAGTTTGTGGGATATTGGATTGGTGGTTACGGATTTGAGAATGAAGGGAAGTATCAGATGAAATGTCATCAGAAGCAATAAGTATGTCGAGTAGCGTACTCGTCGTCGAATCAGAGTCTTTGGTGAGAATCCCAGTTCGTGGATCACGGATACACGAGACTGACGCATTTGGATCTTTTGTCATCGAGGCAAATCTAAAAACAGCACCCCAAGGATCAGAGGTTGAAACCTCAGAAACCAAGCGGCGCCATGCTTCAGACTTGGCACGAACAATTTCACGTTTGTAAATATTATTTGAGCGTATGTACTCACGTTGAAGTACGGTTATAAAGTCAATTGAACCTCCTCGACGACGAGCCACTCTCAAGGCGCGGTGAGCACGGGTCGAAGACCGTTTTAAGATGTCTAAGCCAGGATGCCACCATTCATTAGGAGACACATGACTAGGAGAAGTTCTACCGATCGCCTTCTCGGCACTATTAATTATGTTTTGCGTTATGAATGAGGCCATATCCATAGTAGAATAAGATCTGCACGATAAGCGATCCATTGGGCATTCAAAGTCCCGGTCAAAGTCAGACCAACGCCACCTGTCACATCTAGTTCGAAATCTTCTTGGAAGGGGTTTCGCTAAAGGAATTGAGGGTACATTTGAGATGATTTGAAACAAGATAAGGTTGTGGTCACTGCACGAGGCATCCTCGTCCACAGTCCAATTCCTTACTCTAGGGCTAATCTGAGCTGTAGCTAAGGTGACATCTATATGACTTGAACCCATATGATTGGAGAAGGTGGGTGCACTGAATGGATTGTTCAGCACAGTTAAGTTGTGGCGAGAGATAAAATCTTCGCAGTTTACACCTCTGGTGAATTTTCGGGATCCGAAAGTTGTAGAATTACACCATAGTATAGATTCGGCATTAAAATCACCTCCAATAATCAATGATGCGTTACCAAGTTGACCCAGTATAACATCTAATTGATCCAAAAAGCGAAATACGGATTCACTATACTGAAAATATGCGGAAATTATGTAAAAAGAATCATTTGGAGAGGAAATCTCGACTACAACCAAATGACTAGAAGATAAGTGATCCAGGCATATAAAATTGATGTTAGGATTGTAAAAAGCTATACAACTCATTGGAGGATTTGTTATTGTACAGCTCGAGGCCATAGCAACTCGAACACCTGGTCCGAATGACACAACTCCATCTCGCGAGTATGGCTCTTGAATTAAACAAATATCAATGTTCATGCGGTGAGCATACTGACTAAGTTCAGCTGAAGCTGATTGACCACGGCCAAGATTAAGTTGGCCAAAACTAAATGAAACATCAAACGCCATAGTCAATATTGAGCAAGGCTCTGCTGACTGTTGCTTGATAGGCTGGACAGTCATTGGTACCGGATCGATGAGCTGCTGGTTTGTTAAATATTTTACATACAGTGCATGTTGGTGGATTTGCTCTATCTGGACAAGAATCATATACGTGATCAGTTGAAGCACAGTGAGAGCATCTAGTAGGCTCCTTGCAGGTTTTCGAACCATGGCCGTACATCCGACAACGGCCACAAACACTAACTGGTAGGAAGTCCGTTATATGACAGACATTCCAGTCTACATATACTTTCCCTAGATCGATTAGGCTGTGGCGAACGGCGGCAGGCACTGAAAAGACTCTATCGCACGTCGGGCCGACCATAGGTCCTGATAAATGACTGAAGACGGCAGTTTTAATGGCATGATCTTTAGTGTTTTCTGCCACAATCTCCAGAAAATCGTCATTCGACAAGTCCCGTGGCACGTGACTGAACCTCACACGAGGTTGTCTCTTTGCAGCAAGCCGTGCAGTCAAGGTCGTCGAAGATTTGATTGCTGGGGCATTCAGCAACTTGATGGAGTCTTCTGCAGTGGCTGTGTTGATAACGACGCCATGTCCTCTTATTGTGCGCACACTTGTGACACGGGCACCAACATCAGATGGCTTAATGGCAGCGTTCAAAATTTTCCTCGTTTCCGTTGAGGACTTAACCTCATCGTTTGCGGGAAAAATACACACGGCTGGCTTTGCAGGGAGTGCAGGAAATCCACCCTTGGACAAGGGTGGTGGATTGTTATTAACCACGCTTGAGGCATACAAGGAGGTCGGAGAAAGTTCTTTCAATTTGTCCGCAATTTGGTTCATTACTGGAGCAATCTGGGATTCGGTTGTTTCAAGCTTTTCGCAGAGGTGCGATATTCTTTCATCTCTGCTGGATAAGGTTGCGGTAAGGCTGGAGATGGTACCTCTAGCTTCTGCTAGTTCAGTCGATAATCCACCAATAATTGACAGAAGAAGCTGCGCTTCGCGACCAACACGAACGAGATGTGTCTTCGAGATTTTAGAGTGTTTATTAACTGGAATCAGCGCTCATTATCTCAGCTTCAGCAGTGGGAGCTGGGACTGCAGACGATAAGGGTAGAGGAGGTTTAATGGAGACAAGAGAGGACGGGACTGCAGAGGGACTAAAAGTTCTGGTTCTTGTACTGGGAGGGGAATCATTAGCAATTGCTGGCAGACTCAAGAGTTCCTTTTGCCTCTTTCGTTTTCGCTCCCTTTTCGTCATCCTATAATCTGAAACCTCCATCGTGGTGAAGGGTCATGGGTTGGATTGCGGGAAAGGTAAGTCACTGGAGGATCTCAACAGAGCTGCCCTAACGGAATAGCAAACGACTGTACAACCAAAACTAGCCCACGAAATTTGCAGATATTGGATTATTCCAGTTGACTGGGACAGGCAAAAGTTATAATAATAAATAAATAAGCGATGGAAGTAAGATTTTAGGAGACAAATTTTCATGCGATATGAATGGGAGAATAAAAACTTCTTTATTAACTCAATAAAGTATACAAGAATAGAGAAAGTCTATAAAAGTAAATAAAGATTAATAAAAAAGAAAAAAAAATACTTATATATTTTCCTTACTTATTAAATTATGCAAGAAAACAAACAAAATATAATATTAAGGTATATACCTATACAAAAATAGTAATTGATGAATACAAAGTAAAAGAAAACAAAAACAACTATAGCAAGATGATGTTCCAGATCAATTTTAAATAAAAAAAGAGGCTAAAAGAGAAAAAAAAAAAAGAAAATATTACTAAAATATCTCGCGAGAGACTATATTAACCGAAATAAATAATATTCTAAAGAGTAGGCATACAAAACACAAATATTGTGTAGTACGGTCGGAAACAGGGCAGGCAGGGGGTGGGGTGTGGTGTATCGAGTCTCAGCTGACGGACGACCTGTATCAATGGAAAGAATGCGCGCGCAGCATTCAGTCAGTCGACCATTGGTCAAGGGAAACTCTAGCACCTGCGCACTGTCGGCCGTCGTTATCGATGTTTTGCGAAAATAAGTCTTATGAACACATTCATGAAAATAATAAATAAAAAATATCAAACAAATTTTAACCACTCGAGTTCAAAATAATACACTATAACACTAAAAAATATACACAGGGAAAAATGTACAGAAAAAATCAAATAAGCGTTGACACTAATCAATAAAAAAAAACTAAAGAAATTGAGTCCTGTCTCTTTTAAGTTGCTGTATTGACAGTTTAACGTGTGAAAATAATAAATATGCTAAAAAAAACAATCTAAATATAAAATTAACATGAAACCAACGATACCCAACAATCACAGATCGATGATCTATCGAGGAAACCAAACAAAACTTCAAACAACACCATTAATCGTTCATAAAACACAATAAACACAGAGCCGAGAAACACAATACGTAAGTACCTTGACAAGCGGTAGGACTAGACCGATTTGGATCTATCAAAACATTTTTATATTGTCAAATCAATTTCATTTCTTTTTGTCACTGTTGGTTAGTTTAAGTTAGCACATATATTGTATGATATAGAAACCCACTGATAACCATATATGGTTAGTGGGATCTTTTATAAATGAAATTATGTTGAAAAAAAAAAAAAAAAATCACTATATCAGGCAGGGCCAATTAATACCTATTGAATTATGTAATACCATACCTACTACTTTTATCGGAAAAGCAATCGGGCGTCCCTGGAAACGGCAGAATGCCGGCCAATCCTTCCACCACCGGAGCACCAACCAATATGATGGTGTTCCGGACACGGAAAGTAAGTAAGTACTACTTTTTGATAGCGAGTATACCTAGTATGTGTATGATAATATGCAACATCGTTGAAAAATATTACCAATTACCAGTGCTTTCTAATTTTAAGAATGTCATATAGTTTCATTGTGTTTATTTATTTTTATACCTACTAACGAATATGCATTAAAATTTAATCAATTCTTTGTATGAAAGTATCTAAGCAGATACCTACCTAAGTATTTTTACTATACGTACCAAAACTATTATGGAGATTCTATATCAGAAACTCCCAACCTTTTACGGGCGGTATATATTATTTCATATGGTACTCAAAAAAACACAGGTATAATATATTTAAAACACTGTTTGATATTTTTCACTTCAAATAGATATATAATTTATTTATTTATTTGCTGAATCAACGTCACAAATTGCCTTTTTCATACTACTAGAATAAATATACACATATTGAAAACAAAAACATGGAATAATAAAAATAAAACATTTAAATCTACTCGATATTAATAAAACATATTTAATAAAACAAGCTAAATAGTTTATCAACAGAAAAAAATATATCTCAATCTAATAGAATAGGAAAGAGCTAATTAAAAAAAGATGAGTAGGTTCTATGATCAATTGAATTCACACAAAACTATAACATGTACATAATGTCCCGAGGACGATTCTCAGGATAGGACGAAGTGTAGGAGCACAGTAAGGAGAGCTGACCCCACCACCATGTGGGAGAAAAGCTAAGAACCAGAGAGAAAGTAGGTATTGTCTTGTTTTATTACTGATACAAGCCAATAAATATTCATTATTCATATAAGTGACAAACATTTCTAAAAAATACTAAGGTACATTATTATTTTATATGCTGTGAAGCACACATTTATAATGCGTCCACTCTTTCCTATCTATTGTTTTAAGTTATCGAAAATACAATATGAAAAATAACATGTCACATAGTTCAACAATGTGGTTCACTTGACCCATTATGAAATTTGCCATACACCCATGTGGCTTGCTTTCTTTTGCTGGTGATCTTAAATTAATTTATTTATTTATTTGGGATAGAAACAGCGACAGCAAAACAATATACAGAACCAACTAAAATTATGAAAAAAATATATTTAATTTTACATTCTACTTAAATAAAATAAATAAAAAAAAATATATAAAGAACAGTAAAATAAAACATGTGCCAAAACTACTATCCACAAATTAAAACAATATGATCAGCTAAAATAAAAATTAAATATAAATACATTATAAATGGAATAGAACAACAAAAGTAAAAAATATGATGTAAAGAAAATATAAAAAAATATACACAATAACAAAACCGAAAAGGTGTAGAACTTATCAAGATAAAAAGTATATAATGAAAATAAGTAATGAAACAATATAGTAGTGTGTAGAGGATTTTGATTGGAGATGAAGGAGTAGGAATGACAAAGAGGGAAATGAGGGTCGTGAAGTAGTCTGCCGCATAAAGCTACCACTCAATCAACCGGTACTAGCTTACTCCGTATCATTTTTCGATATTTGTCATAATCAAACTGGAAGATATCAACCTCATTAAAATTTTCATTGTAATGACGACCATATGCGCGGTATAATAGAGTATTTTCGATAGTTCGCTCTATGTATATACTGGAATATGGAACAATTCAGGTAGTATTCTGGTCCACATTATGGGTAATGTCGTGATAGTAAGTATTATGTATGTACAGTACATACCAATAAGTTGATCTTCTTGACGACATGAAATATTTCCATTTCAAAACCAACCCCTTGTTCGTATTAATTAAAACAATGGTTGTTTGTTTTTAGGGCAAAAAAAAAATGTCACACACATAATGGGTTTTATATTGAAGTCCAAAAATAATATAAATAATACCTATATCAATCGAGATGAGCCGGTAAAATTTCCTCGACATATAAAGAAATCCGGTTATTCAACATTGGATGTGAGATTTGATCTACAATTTTCAATGCCAATGGCCTGATTTGACCTCATAAATATTTATTTAATTTATTCGGACAATGCTCTACTCAAAATCACATTAGTGTTTGGATATAATATAATTTTGATTTTTGTATACACTCGCATCTATGTATAATTACTATTGCATATTAATTAAAAATAAATAAATATTGGGTCATAATTAATTATGTGTGATTTTCATAGTCGTTATAGATATCGACATTTATTAACACAGGGTGTTCTCCAACATTAAAGCGCCAAAACATACTTTTGTTCAAAAGCGGGTGACTTGTGTAGTTGGTAATGTCCGACATAATGCCAGATTCTTGCCAAAGCCGACGTTTTGACTTTTCTTAGAAAGTTTATAAGAATAATGTGGAGGAATTTTTGGTAATTATTAGATGTGGTTGCTCGCAACAGCCCATGCACCCTGTCTATATTACTAAATAGTTTGCCTTTTGAAATGGACATATTTTTTGGGACGTTCAGCGATTCAAAATTCATATGGGATAACGAACAGATATCGAACAGATATGGCTTGAAGCTGTTGTTTAAGAACGCAAGAAAAACAATCTGAGACCCTCAAAAGACGGAGATAAAGCTGCAACTCTCTCTAGAGACACTCCCTACCCTCCCGACATAGGTACAGACTATTTAAAAGTCTACAGGAAAGGAAAGGGACAAAAATATCAATACCGCGGTAATAATATGTTTAACTTCTGTGTTAGAATATAGGATATTTATAAATTATAAGTTTACCTTCGTAGAAAATGACGCGAAATATTATTACGAATAAATTGCGCACTAATAAAACCGATCTATCAAAAATAATATAATTATTTTGAACCTAATACCTTTTACACTTCATATCTTAATATTGATTACTTTGTCAAAAAAATCGACTGGTAATCGATCAACTTTAATAGAAAAGTGTTTTCCAATACGTTCGATGAAAGTCTTAAGAATGATACTTCATATAAAAAACGGTATATACATATGTTGCAAATATGGCACTTCTTAAAAAATCCAAACCCTTTACATATTTTGCTGTATAGTTGGAGATTCAAACTATAAAACTTCAAATTATTAAATATTTTGAGATATGTAGGTATTGTGTTTTGCAATATTACAACAAATTTTAAAAATTATTACTAGTTACATGTAACACATGAGATCCAACTGTCGATAGCGATAGTATGTATAGTTGAAGAATAAGAATCAAACTATCATCATCATCATTGGCGCTACAGCCCACTGTGAGCCTTGGCCTCCTCCAGAATTTTTCGCCATTTAGACCGGTCCATCGTCTGCATTCTCCAGTTTGTCACGCCAATCCTCTTTAGATCCTCCTGTACGCCGTCCATCCACCGCAGCTTGGGTCTCCCCACACCACGTCTCCCCTCCGGTCGTGTGTCGAGAATCTTCTTTGGGATTCGGCATTCCTCCATTCGCTGAACGTGCCCTAACCATTGAAGCCGATGTATTTTAATATATTTTACTATGTTAGGATCACTGTAAAGGTTCTCCAGCTCATGGTTGTACCTTATCCTCCATATTCCACTCTCACAAAGAGGCCCAAAGATTTTTCTCAAAACCTTCCGTTCAAAAACCAGCAGCGCTTTTTCATCTTTCCTATTAAGAACCCAGCATTCAGCACCATATACGAGTACTGGTCGCAGCAATGTTTTATACAATAACAACTTGGTATTTCGTGTCAACAATCGGGACTTGAGATGTCGGTGAATACCGAAATAGCATTTATTTGCCACAGCTATTCGTCTTTTAATCTCGACACTAACATCGTTGTTACTGGTTATTATTGAACCTAGGTACTGAAACGACCCCACAGTTTCAATGGTATGATTACCAGCACTAATCAGAGTTTCTTGGGCATTTCTATGGTTGGACATTTTAGCTGCAATCATATATTTTGTCTTAGAAGAGTTCACTTGAAGTCCCATTCTGGCAGAAGCATTTTCCAGGTGTATAAACGCTTGTTTTACATCATTTGGTGTTCTTGCAATTACGTCAACATCATCTGCATATGCAAGTATCTGGCTTGATTTGCGAAAAATTGTACCTGCTGTCTCAATTCTGGCATCTCTGATGGCTTTCTCTAGTACTATATTAAATAATAGGCAAGACAATGCATCACCCTGCCGTAAGCCATTATAGGTTTTAAATATGTCCGAGGTGCTGGTTTGTATTTTGACCCTACAATTTGAACCATGCAATGTTGCTCTCACTAGTCTTACTAGTTTGAATGGTATTCCCATTTCCATCATGGCCTCGTACAATGTCGCTCTATTGACACTATCGTATGCTGCCTTAAAATCTATAAATAAATGGTGGGTCTCTATATTATACTCGAGCGTTTTTTCCAGTATTTGCCTAAGGGCAAAAATTTGGTCAATTGTCGATCTTCCTGGCCTGAAACCACTTTGGTATTGCCCAATTATATGTTCTGCATGTGGCATAAGTCGCATGAATAGAACCCCTGCAAACACTTTATAGGCTGAACTCAGGAGCGTTATACCTCTGTAGTTGCTGCAGTCCATTGTGTCACCTTTTTTATGTAGTGGACATATAATCCCAGTATTCCATTCTTCTGGTATTGATTCAGTGTCCCATATTTTACCAATAATTGTGTGCATGAGTCTACCTATTGTCTCTCCACCGTATTTGAGTAGCTCACCTGGTATTCCATCGTGACCTGGAGAATCAAACTATATAAACCCATAAATCCAAATAATTGAAAATTTGAACACATGTTTATATGTAGGTATGTCAAGATAGGACAGTATGGAGGTCAATCCACTTTTCCTACCCGGAATATGAAAACAGCATGATGGTTCTGTGTGTATGTTTGGAGATTAAGTATAAGTCAAAAAAAACTATTAAGTATCAAACTATTAAGTCTTCTTACATATTGTGTATTGGCGACTGCCATAGAAATTGTATGAAGCGATGTCGTCACTAAATTCAATTTTTATAAAAATTGTTAAAAAAAATTTGAGATGTATGTACTTCTACAATATTAATATTTTTTATAGAAAATAAAATTATCTAGTTGGGGTGTTTCGGCTTTTTTCGATATTGAAGTTTAGGAAATATAGGCAGTTAAACTCATAAATTTATCATAAAAAAATATTTTTCTTAATAAAAAATGTTTGAGAAACCCTGGAATTTTTTGAAAAAACTAATTTGAATTATACCGCTATACACAAAACTGACGTGTTGATATGGCAATTTTCCATACTATGATAGCTGTTATCTCCTAAAGCCACCACTATTCGAGGTTCAAATCAACCAATCGTTGTTTAACCGCTGTATAGAATCCTTTTCAGCAGTAAAATTTTCACGCTTTATACAATTACATAAGTCTGGCGGTCACGGGAGTTATTTATTAACAACTCAACAACTCTGTTTTGTAACAAATCATGATGTTATTAATTTTATTTTTCAATCGATGGCGAATCTTTACAAGTAAGATTAATCACAAGTTATAATAAATTATGTTAAATACAATACATTTCAATACACGATGATGTTATCGTTGTTTATTGATTGTTCGTTTGTTGTATAAAATTAATACACATAGTAATTATTGTTATAACGGCATTTGATGCTAGAGATCATATCGCCAGTTTGCTGTACTTTTGTTGAGATATAATATGTATCCGTACATATATGTATAAATTCACGTTGTGTCTCTAATGAGACAGACAGAGAGAACCTAACGCCATATTATTCTACTCTTGTACACACTCTTCTTGTATTTGAAATGCTTTTTATTTTTTACTCTCCACTACTACGCAATAGTGGAGAGTCATAATTTCACTATTTTTTATTGAGTCGTCCTCTAGAATTTACACTGAACGTCATAATATTGTGATTTGTCTATGTCATGTGTAAGTTATAATTTTTTTTTTTAATTGTGATTACAGATTACATAACGCATAATGAAATATAATTGTCGACCCCACTGGGGCTAGCCTGTAATTTGACATATAGATTTGAATTTGTAGACATAATGGTAAAGACTTATCAATGGCATAAATTACCTTTTACATATATTACATACATAAAAACATATATTGATGAAAAAATATATAGAATAATAAAAAAAACAATTAGTTATACACTTAGAAAAAAATTATATGCATATGGACTGAAAACAAATCAAAACAAAATACAAAAAATACCAGTAAGTTGTGTACTGTAAATTTAAAATAAACTAAAAAGATATACAAAAAAAATAATATTTTATAAATGAAAGTAAACATATCAGCACTGCAAATATCATAAGATGTTTCTCTCATAAAAAATGTGTAATACCTATCGTGCGTTAATATTTATGTTGGGACAGCATAAAAAAAAACAAATAAATAAATAAACAGAGCATTACCCGACTGAAAATCACGATTTTGAGAAAATCATAAAGTAAATAAAATTTAAAACTAGTTACACAGCATAATTTTGTTTTAAATATTTTTAATGTTTCGTAATCAACACATAACATTTAGATTTGTTCACTTATCATAACCCTGTCCTCTCCTCTCCCCTCCGTATTTATTGTATTTTTGTTGTATTATATATATTTATAAATATATGTATATTTTATTTTCATAAATTGGTACGTGTCAGAAACACAATTTAACTCACCAAATGGATATGGTTGGATGGAAGATTTTGCCATACGGCAATAAGCCCGCCATGCATGTAATGTGTGCAAAATGTTTCAAATCAATAAATAAATTCGTATATAAATGTATTATTTTGTGTTTTAAATTTTTTGAATAATTGAATTTATTACAACGGAATCCCACCACCAGCAGAATAATTATGATTTTTGAGAATAAAGAATACTAAAGATTAACATCCATGTAGGCGCAGCGTACGGATAGGTTTTGTCTCATAGCAACGGCAGCAACGACAATCTGACGCGCGCTCATGAATTCCAATGTAATATATTATGAAGAATAATAAAATCGTAAATGCGTCCGAACCTTAAGCCGGTTGCAGACCAAAAGCTAAGCGAAGTCAGTTTAGCTTAGCTCGCATAGATGAGGTGGTTTTTCATACAAGTGTGCAGACCGCAAACTATGTGAGTAGTATGAAAAATGACCTCAGCTATGCGACCTAGGCAAAACTAACTTAGCTTAGATTTTGGTCTGTAGGTAACCGGCTTTAGACTGTGCCTATGTGGAAGCTACCCTTAACTCATGTCTATGTACATGTGCTGAACATTTCAATCAAAGTGTACCTATGTATAAATGTGCGGTAGTGTAATAAATTGCATCCCAGCTTCTGAATGTGCCAAACTGGAGGGTCACAGCAGGTGACAGGAGAGGTTGGAGGAGGAAATTGCTGGAGGCCAAGGCTCGATATGGGCTGTAGAGCCATTGAAGAAGAAGTGTAATAAATTGATAAACATTAATAATTACCGGTTATTATCAATAAAAACCAACATTAAAATGATAGTTTTAATGATGATGTTACATTTTATTTATTTATTTAACATAAATATTTTTATAATACAAATCAATATATAAATTCACTAGTAATAATATTATTACATATTTTCCCTTGCAGTACCTCATCAAAAAGATTACAATCTTGTGCTTGATGAGGGAAGCACTTATAAAAAAAATAAAAAATATCAATACAAAGCAAAGTCAACATAAAAGTAAAAGTAATTAAATCAAATCATACATGAACAAAAAAAAATCAAATCAACATAAAAAAGGTTGAAAACAAATGAAAAAGAAGAATATTCAAATGAGAAAACATATCAGAAAACATATTCAAACCAAGAAAAAAAAAGAAAAACATGAATATAATTGAAAAATGAGTAATATAGAATTATAGACGATTCAAATATATCAAAACACATATTCAAAAATAAAAAAAAAGAAAATACTGGAAATTGAAACAAATCAAAACAACAAAATCGAAAACTACTATTTTAGAATGTTAAGTGCAATTTTAATTTATGTTTAAATTTTTTAAATTCTTTTATCTGCTTTAATTCATTTGGGAGGCAATTGAAAAATTTTATTCCCAAATAAATGTAGTTGTTTTGTAATTGTCCTGTATTACATTTGGGTATTTTAAAATCATTTTGGAATCGCAGAGACTTATTTTTTTCAATTTTTTGTATAACATTATCTTTGAAAATTTGCAAAATCGACTTTTTTATAAATATTATCTACTTTGGGTACTTTGAACATGTCAAATAGTGTTGTAATGGGGAAAGTGCGTGTTTTCTTAAGTATAACCTTTATGATTAATTTTTGTACAACTCTAACTTGGTTTAAAATATTGTCATATGCTCCTCCCCAACCAACGATTCCATAAATAAGCAAGGAATGGACCGTCGCATAATAGATGTTTTTTAGGTTTTTTAAATTTAATACATTTCTTAGTCTTATGAAAATATAAATACATTTCCTTATTCGTTTAACTAAGTCACCTAAATGCGCTTTCCATTTCATGTTTTGGTCAATAATAATACCGAGGTATTTTATCTTTGAGGTTGGTCGTAGTGTTGAGCAAATTTCGCGGCAGTTACTGGTGTTGCAATTATTATGATGTATGGTTATTTTCAAATCCAGGGGGGCAAGTCTGGTTGACCGTCGAAATGAAAACCCTCCTTGTTTACCCATATCATGGATATCATTATTATATGGAGTTCTACAATATCTTTAGATGTCATAGAACTCCATACGATAATTATATCCATGATATGGGTAATCACTGGGGTTTTGATTTCGCCGGTCGAACCAGACTTGCCCCCCTGATCTGTTTTCAGTTTATTAATAGAGAATGGGATAAAGTGTGTTTTTTTCGGTATTTAATGATAGAAGATTCGTATCAAACCAGTTTTTTAACATATTGATGTCGGCATTCGCTAGTTCACAAACCGTATTCCATGCACCCCCCTCAATTACTATAACTGTGTCATCAGCATAGGACTTCTTCATAGTTTGTATTATAGCGTAAATGCGTACCGTAAATTCATCATCATCAGTGGCTCCACAGCCCAGGATGGGCCTTGGCCTCCTCAAGGAATCGTCTCCATTGCACCCTATCCATGGCATTTTCTCTCCAATTCCGCACACCGGCTATCTGAAGGTCCTTCTCGACTCCGTCCATCCATCGTAGTTTTGTCCTTCCCACACCTCTTCTTCCATCCGGAAGAAGATATGTGAGGATTCTTTTTGGTGTCTGATCATCTTCCATACGATGCACGTGTCCTAACCAGTGGAGCCTCCCTATTTTTATCGTTTGGATAATATTTGGTTCCTTAAATAGGCTCTGTAGTCCGTGGTTGTACCTGATTCTCCACGTACTTTGATCGCGGTCGCGTTTTTCCCAAAATTTTTCTTTCGAATACCAGTAACGCATCCATATCCTTTTTAGGAAGAACCCAACACTCAGCCGTGTGTTAGTACAGGTCGTAAAAGAGTTTTGTAGACGAGGATTTTAGAACCTAACGTTAATTATTAAGTTTAAATACAACGTAAAACTTTTTTTCAAACTACTGCCTCATACAACCAACAAAACAAAATGCTTTTATTGATTCATTCTGCCTCATTTTTGGAACCTTTGACGAATTCTTATTTTTCAGCTGCCTCGTACGCAAGAAACACTTGATGACTTCTCTGAGAATTGTTGAATGCTGCTCGATTAATAATTGTTTAGTGAACGTCAGAGTCATAAAGCATTCTACTTCCTTATCTAAAATAATGTACCTACATTTGTGAACGTTTATTGATACCTACTTATTAACAATAAAATGTTACATCATGTCGGCATAATATTCACACATTGTTTTATGTAGGTACATACTGTTGAAGTGTGATAAATGTAAATAAGATTTTTTTTCTCTTTGATTACAACATTAATAAAACATAGTAGGTATTCCAACTATCGATTTGTTCAAGATAATTTTTTTCTCTTAACAGGTCGACAAAGTTTCAAAGCCAAGATCCGCGAGACTTTGTTTCGCCACAGGTCTATATTTTTCATGGTTTTTCAAATTTGAATTCAAAAATATCAACTTCGCAGTAGGTATATATTATGTTATATCTATATGAATCCATAAGACTAGAGCATTAAATTAATATGTGCGTGGGTGTGTCCACAAATTTTTGATCCGCTTAATACACAGAGCCCAAAATTTTAAGAATAGTTTTTTTCCAGTCAGGAGCTGTAAAAAAAACATAAAACCTACAATGCTTAAAATTTGAATAAATATTGACAGATAAAATATCTCAAATACTTTGTTTACGAAAAAGTTCCAGGGTTTCTCAAACTTTTTTTAGAGTAATTTATGTTTTTAACAAAAACCTCATAAAATGGTCTACTTTGAATTCTGAATTCATTCAAATATATGGAACATAAATGCTGCGAAGCCTCTAAGTAGGTGTTTCTTGTAAATAAAAAGTCCACTAGGTACGTCATACAAAATATTTCTATTTAGTACCCGCATCTTTGCGTAAAACTGTCAGAAAAATGTTAAAAGAAATAAATTATCTTGAGAGTTGGATACTTATTATGCAGTAAAATATTTGGGGATACGTGTCTGTATCTATGTATGCTAAATCAAATGAAATAAAAATACTGAAATCATTCTAGTCACACCAAGTGTCTTCTTCTTATTATTCTTCTTCGTCAGCCCTCATTCGTCCAGTAATGGACATAGGCCTCCCCCTGAGACCTCTACAACTCCCTATCCTGGGCACACCGCATCCATACGCCTCCAGCTACTCTTCTGATATCGTCAGAACACCTGGTTAGAGGCTTTCCAACACTTCTCTTGCCCGTTCTAGGTCGCCATTCCAGCAATTTTTTAGTCCATCTGGAGTCCGTGATTCGGGCGATATGCCCTGCCCAGCTCCACTTCTGGTTTGCAACCTTTTGGACCACGTCGGTTACTTTAGTTTTCTCTCTTATCCATAAGTTAGTTTTTCTGTCTCTTAACGAAATACCCAGCATTCTCCTTTCCATGCCTATCTGTGTTACTGCGAGACTATGCAGCATTCTACTTGTAAACACAAGAGTTTCACAGCCATACGTCAGTACCGGGAGAACGCATGCGTCGAAGACTTTCTTTTTAAGACGATTGGCGTATTTCGGAGACTTGAGGATATAGGAGAGTTTACCAAAGGCGACCCACGCTAGACCCCTTCTTCTTTCGATTTCTGCCTCTTGATTTTCTTTATCGAGTTTCATAGTGTGTCCGAGATAAACGTAACTATCAACCTTTTCGATGACCTTTCCATCTACCATGATGTTCTTCGACGGTTCAGCTTTGCCAAGTGTCTTGCATGACATAAATTCTACAAGTTCAAATTCTTCTTCATATAAAAGTAGGTACGCAATAAACTATGTACCTACTATCGACATTATACAACAAATTAGTGTTTTTTGTCATATTTCATTGTTAAGACCAAGACCATGAAAAGTCTTGTAAGACCAAGAGATAGACATTGCAGTATTCGCTTGGAAAAATAAATAATATTTTAATGTCGTCAGCATTAATAAAACGGTAAATAATAATATGGTCGATTCCGCAAATTATGAAATAGTCACTGACATATACCTGTGTAATAAATACTCTTATATTTAAATTTCGATAAATATACGTCGGTAGGTACTGATATTTCAGTCAAAACTGTCGAGGATCGCGCTTAAAATATTTATTGGAAATATGGAATCGAGCATGTGAACTCGGTACAGAATTCATACGATTTATGTTTGAAATACCCAGAACGAGTAACTTAATTTAGGATAACTCATCCATCCAACAGGTCCTGGACCCTGGGTCCTGGGGATCTTTGAACTACGGTACTACCTATAATAACCTATTAAGCACCTAAATGTTGTGGAAAAATGCCAGTACCTGATACAGTAATATAATAAATGGTACCATAGCTAATAGGAAAAATGGTTTCACAAATAATGAGCAAAAAAGTTATGAGTGATTTAAAGCATCTTGGAAGATGAAAAGGTCATAGAATACTATCAAAGTTATGTTTATCATGGACACTCTATGAAACTCGGAAAAGAAAATCAAGAAGCAGAAATTGAAGGAGGTCTAGAGAAGATGTCTAGTATGGGCCACCTTTGGTAAACTCGATTACATCCTCAAGTTTCCGAAGTATGCCAAAAATTAAAAAAAAACTACTCTATGATTGCATTCTCTCGGTACCTACTGACTCATAGCAGTGAGACTCTTGTCTTGGTTACAAACAGACATTTAGCTAGAAATAACACAAGGAGGCATGAAATTGAGAATGCTGGGTATTTAATGATAATAATCATAATAAACACTTCCTTGCACCCTGCGCAAGTGGCGAGTTTATTGCCATATGGAAATTTCTTCCAACTAACCAGAGTTTCCAGCCCAGAGAAGCAATATGAGCATGAGAAATGAATTTAAATAAATTTCTCCTCTGCTGGGGATCGAACCCAGGACGCCCGCACGGAAACCGAACGGCTTACCAACTGTGCCATGGCGGTCGGCATGGCACAGTTGGGATAAGAGAACCAATTTGTAGATAAGAGAAAAACCAAAGTCACCGATAATATCCAAATGGTTGCCAACCAGAAGTGGAATTGGGCACTGGGCAAGGTCTGTCGCCCGAACCAAATTGACAAAAAAAGTGTCGAAAGACCTCTGGAAGTGAGGTCTGATGGTACGAGTGCCTGGATGAGATTGGATGCGGTTTTCCTTGGATAGTCACAGCCCTTGACGGGTCCTAGCTGCCTCTAATCTTATCCATACTGTTCTATAGTTGGCTGCCATTTCCCAGTTCTGCTGCCCCATATCCCGATAATCCGCGACAACGCCGTTCAACCATCGTAGTTTAGGTCTCCCTAAGCTTCTACTATCATTTGGGTCATTATATAGACACCCTTTTTGGGAGCTCCAGATCATCCAAACAGTGTAATTGTCCCAAACCAGCGTAGTCTGTTAATCTTAATAAACTTGATTGAATTGATGTCTTGGCAAAGATCAAAGTGCTCGGTGTTCTATATTTGACCGCCGTTAATACGTCCATATATTCTGCGTAAGATTTTTCTTTCAAAGACGTCCAGTCTTGATCATTCATAAAGGACAGACCCCTGACTCTTCTTCTGAAAGAGGACGCGTCTATTTTGTTTTCGCCGTGCTTGGTTAATGTCCAAGTCTCCGAGGCTTATGTTAAGACTGGTCTAATTAGTGTCTTGTGTAGTGTGGCTTTAGTTTTTTTGGGCAATAGATGTGAATTCAATTTTCCAATAAGACCAAAGTAACTCTGGTTAGCTGCGAGAATCCTCTGCTCAATCTCAATGCTCATATCAATCTCGTTGTAAACGATGGAACTGGGTTATGTAAATTGTTGCACTGTTTCAAATGTGCAGTTGCTGATTGGTGTTGAGGATTAACATGACATCACGATGATAAACAAGAATGCCATAGTCTTGAAATTTTATTTTGGATTTTTAAATAAAAAAATATTTGTACCTTTTACAACATATTATTTTATTTATACGATAAATAAAAAGAAATATCTTTTGAATCCGATAGTAAAAACAACCTTTGTTTACTGGCACTTAAAGTATGTATGAATAGGTAAGCTTGTACTGTATCTTAATCGACTAAACAAAATCGTCATTACCTGTTTATTGTTTAGGTACTAATTTCCCCTAGATCGTGTTATATTATGCTGTGTCCGCTACTACCTGTATACGTACATATACACCTGAAGAAGGAGGGTGTGGAGAAGGGACATCAACACATCGAGCACGCCAGGTACAAGCTGTGAGCATATAAAGAACATTTCCACTTAGTATTTGGTTAGTTGCTCCGCTCATTTGGCGGCGCCTCGTCTCTTCTCGTGTATATCTCGTGCGATGGTGTTAACATAAATAATTATCCTACAAATAATAAGGAATTACGTTTTCCTTATTGTTTCCCGCAAGGAAAAAATAAACTTTTTTTGGCTATTGTGTGAGTGAACTAGATACCGTCAGAACTGTTTTGCAGTAATTTATAGTGAGTACCTACCTGTTGTATTTTGAAAACAAATGAATAGTTTTGTTGTCACTATTTATTTTGTAAATCCATATAAAAAAAAAACTTCGTATATTTTTTATACAGCGATGAATTAAATGAATTTATTACTATACGTCTTTTTCGTGAGTTACGATTCCGTAATTATAGCCTTTTTGTACATTTTTGATTCTCAATTGATAGCATTTAGAGGGTGAATTATGTAAATTAAATGTGTGAATCGTCATATTTTTTTATTTTTATGGCGTAAATAAATCAAAATGTTCATATCTTATGAAATAATATATCAATGTTTGTTTTGATAAAGTGTGAATTAAATTAAAATAATCTGTCATGCCCTTTTTCGTGTTGTAAAGAGTTAAAGTTTGCTCTAGACCCTTTCGTAAATTTCTATTACAAAATTTAGTTTCCATTTGTTTAAAAAATAATCTAGAGTAGGTACTTCTGTTTTTTGAAATTTTTTGTTTAACTTTATTATATTAAAAATTCGAACGAATTAAAATACAATACTTATTTAGTATTATTAAAATACATTTTACTCGCGTAAAAATATTCGTGAATATGAGTATTTGAAATGTATCACATATTATAAATGTTTTACTCGTATATTTATACAACATGACTTGTAATATGAATAATGGAAATTTCACTTGAATCATATTTGTATAAATAAATAATGACATCAAATTCAATTATTTAACAATTAAATGTTTACCAAACATATGATTACTGGCACTATTGTATAATCAGTTAATCCAACTGTCGATTTATTCAGTGGTTTTATTTCTTTTAATTTTTCGAAGGGTTGGGAAGGAATTTTTGTCCAACTGTCGATTTGTACAAGAGAATTTATTTCTCTAATATCAAGCCAAGATACACGAGATTCTTATGGTCAGGTTGTAACGAAGTAAACAAATAAATAATAAACCAATTATTGCTAGCAATACAATAAAACAAAGGAGATATGTAGTATGTTCTGTTTATAAATGATTATTATGCGAAGAATTTCAACTATATTTCGTGGCATTTTTTTTTTCAAATGTTAAGTAATAAATATTTTTTTCCAGTGATCAATAAAACCTAATATTTTTTATAAATGTAAATGTATTATCAAAGATCGTGTTAGATCATTAGAATATTTACATAATATCGCTGTGGATACCTGTTCAATAACATACAGGAAAAAATCAGAAAACCCATCATCAGGTGTATAAAATAATATATAGACAGTAAAAAATATTATAATTTAAGCTGAAATTGATAATTGAAAGGATGACGTTTACACGTTTGCATGGTGATGATTGTAAAGGATATTATATTATAGTCTAAGTAATTTATGTTGATGTTGTCTAAGGTGATTTTTATTATATAGATAAGCATTTTAAGTGAAACGGTTCGCGATTGACATAAACTTTGAAAGGTACTAAGCACAAAAAATAGAAAAATATCACTTTTTGCACATTTGTAATAAGTTTCTAAACAGATACGATATTAAACGACAAACGACGTTTGTAGGTATTTCAAAACCAGCCAGATCCATGTATCCATGTAAATATATTTTATATTAAGATGGGTGGTGGCAGAGCGGTTAGCGCGCTGGGCTAGCAACCCAGAGGTCGCGAGTTCGAATCCTGCCACGACCGATTTCCATTCACCTATAGTACAAGCATTTATGCTTAGTTTAGGGAATGTATAAGGATGTATATGTACTTGTTATACAAGGACATATTCATTCTTTTAAAAAAATTCGATTATTTTTTGGTCTGTGCTCTTACACCATGTGTATATTACTTTTTCATTATTGCATATGCGCAAGTACATATACAATATATGCAATAATGAAAATATTCGATTACTTACATATTGGTACAAGTAGGTAAATAAGACAAAAATGACCTTATAAGTCTGGCGCAATTCAGGGGTGACTTCTATGCGAAAAATGCATTATCACCTCAGATATAAGAATTGTAGCTTTCATTATTTACAAAAAAACAATTCTCTGTATATTACTTTTTTATAATTGTGATATATGCGGCCAAAAGCTATAAATAAATGTGTATATTAATTGATAATATCGAAAAAACACACAAATACACACACACATACATAATATATGATATATGAATACATACGAGGCAATAATGGATGAGTGTCAAGATAAAATAATGTGGAGATCAGTTCTCCCTGCCTTCTCCGAGAAAACGGCGTGAAGATTTTATACGTATGTTATGTATGAAATAATTTTTCCGCGGTTAGGATACATATTTTTTTCTTTTATATACGAGTGCTTGCACTCTGGTAAAGGGAAACATGTTTTTACTTACTGTGTTTCTTTTTCTATATTTTTTTATTGTTTTTTTTTATGTAAGTCTTCTTCTCTGGTTTCAATCCTGGATTGGTTTGCAGCAATTTCTCCAATTCTATTCTTCCCTGTCTTGGGCGGCTCTTTTGAAATCAACATAATATGATGAGCAGCGCATATCTACTAGCAGGTCTTTCAGAGAGCTTGTCCCCTCAGTCATACCCTCCATTATGGTGTGCAAGAGGCCCTCTTGTTGTATTACATTGCAGATCCATCTTGCACGCCTTTCGGACAATGTCCTGAGCAGGGGCCTTCCTCCTTTGATTCTTTGGAGAACCTCCTAATTCGTTATGTGGTCTCTCCTAGAAATTTCTAATAGTCTTCTATAGGACCACACCTCAAAAGCCTCCAGTCTCCTTTTATCTCTTTCGGATAGGCACCATGTCTCGCAGATATATGTATTATAAATTTAATTAAATTAAAAAAATATATGACATCAAAATATAAGTCAAAACAATTTACTACTTTTTTTGGCTATACAGAAGGTTGATGCGCATCTCATGGGTCGATAAAGTCTCCAATGAAAGAGTTCTAAATATGATGGAGAAAGAGAGTAAGTTGCTGACCACTATCAAGACACGCAAAGCAGCAAATTCTAGCCACATATTCCACGATGATAGATATCTTGTTCTTCTTCTTTAGCCCTCTGTCCTCCACTGCTGGATATAGGCCTCTTCCATACCCTACCATTTCTTTCTGTCGGTTGCTGCTTACAGCCAATTTTTACCCCTCACAGCGGCTATGTCGTCGGACCATCTTTTTTGAGGTCTTCCGACGCCTCTCTTGTTTTCCCAAGGTCTCCATCTTAATATTTCAGGGGGTTCCATCTTATGGGGTCTTGTCTTGCAATATGGCCCGCTCATTTGCACTTCAATCTTGCTACGCGATTCATGACATCCGCTACTCTGGTTCTCTTCCTAATTTTCTCAATTTCTTATTCTATCCCTTATTAGGCTTATACCAAGCATGGATCTCCATGGATCGCTGTGTGCATTTGAGGTTTTCTAAATATCTTTTTGTAAGGGCCATGGTCTCCAATGCATATGTAGTCACTGGCAGTATATGTACATGATTCATATGTTTTTTCATATAGTGATAGATATGCCCTTCTACAACTTTAAGTGGAGGGAAGGAAGACGGAGTATGGGGCGGAAAAGAATATTGTGACTTAAAAATATCAGATAATGGTTCGGGATTTCGGATGCGGCCTCACTTATTAGGTTGGCGCAAGATCGGGATGAGTTTAGTGTGATGGTCGACAACCTCCGTTAGGAGCGGCACAAGAAAAGAAGGGTTTTTTTTAAGGGTAAAATGTTAACCCAGGCTACGTTATGTACCTATCAATTAAATTTAAATCCTATGCAATTATTAAACATTGTATATATGTAATAAGGCATTTGGTAAAAATTACAGGTAAAGGTAATAACAATTAAAATATAATCACGAGTATCGGAAAAATTTTGAAATCAATATGTAACACGGTGAAGTTGAGTAGCGGTTCCCAATTTTTTTTGAAAGACGTACCCTTTGACAACAGATAAAGGTACCTAAATTTAAACCTAAGGGCCAAAGTTATAAAACGTAACTTCATAGAATTTACTCAATGCTTACCAATACAAAATATATACGAAGTCCTTAAAAATAGGAAATTAATAGTCTAGTGTTGTAACATCAAATAAAAAATAAAAACAATCTAATCAATGAAAAAGAGGATAATACATTAAAAAAATATATTAACAGTTTCAATGGCACAAATAAATTAATTAAAGTAAAATTCGCAATAATGAATGAATTTTTTATGTTATTTTTTATAGAATAGAGATTTTTTTGTAAAACTTATAAAATAGTCATAAATAAATATGTTTCAAATAAAAAAATGAACAAATCTGGATTAAAAAAAAAAAATATGTGAGATGTTGTTTTTTATATATTTATACAATTTTTTAGCGTTTTAGCTTGTATCTTTTCTGAGACATGTGGAAAAAAAATCAAATATTGATGAACCCTACCTGGAAAAAAATCGTAATTCTGAGTATGAGTTTTTTGTTGGCCAAAAAATTTTCTATACGTTCTGAAAGTTTAGACTTTGTGCATCAAGCGGATCAAAAGTTATAAGGGGGGACGGACATACACACACACACACACACACACACACGAACGCACGCTCACACACACACACACACCCTCGCACACACACACACACACACACACACACACACACACACACACACCCTCACATACACACACACCCTCACACACACACACACACACACACACACAAACACACACTGAGAGACACATACACTAAGGGCCGGTCTTATAAACGTTCGTTAGTTATATTTCAGACCAAATAAACCGAAATTTGATACAAATGCTCTATTTTTCGTCTTTAAACAATCCGTTAGTTATATTGTAGTAAAATTATACCGATGGCCTTTACCGACGGTTGGACCACCGATTAACCGTTCGTTAATAATAATAATAATGAACACTTCCTTGCACCCTGCGCAAGTGGCGAGAAATAAATTGTTATGGAAGGGTTGAGTTTACCACACTTGTTTTTTTTTATGTTGCGGTGCATTTTCAATGTTACGAATATTTTGAAATATAGTGTTATATATTTTTTGGCTTTTTATATTGAATACCTACCTATATTTTTTTCAGTAAAAAATCTCGTCCGACTGTAATCTTGATTATCCAAAACGAATTTGATTACAAGTTTGTCTAATTATTTCAAGCAATATCGACAGCCAAAAATGTACAAAACATTTTATTATTTCAACACGACATTGATGACACTAAATATTTTTTTTTTTATTATTTTTTTAATTAAAAAAATGAATGAATATGTAATTGTAACAATGCCTACATATTCAATAAGTTTTATATTTATTACAAAAATAAAGCATAAATGCTCGTGTATAGTTGAAAAAATTCAGGTTAGATTCGAACCCGCGTCCTCTGAATTACTAATCCAGCGCGCTAGCTGCTCTGCCACCAACTTATTTATGCATTCATTATATCGTTTTTGTTTGTAAAAGGTCCACTCAATAGTTACTGTAAAATATTATGCCTAATTTAAAATGCCCACTAAAAGGAATGAAGGATTATCACCATTTTTGAAATTTTTGATATTGTTTGAAGTACGCAAAAAAATTAAATATTCTCTGTTTATATATTGCAATGAGAGCACCGCTTTATTCATTACAACCCATTATAAATCCAGTGAAGTTCATTATAAATCTATTGAAAATCCATTGTAGTCGTATTAGATAATAACTGTCAAATATTAGCATACTAACGGACACTTAAAATAGTTTTATAATACCGCCGATAGTAATAGGAACATACATTCGTTAGTAAATCGTAAACATATTTGGTTTTTCGTTTATAAGACCTGCCCTAAGAGATGTGTTGTTACATCAAATCAAAAATAAAATCAATAAAAATAAAAGTAAATCCGCATTAAAAAATATTCGATGATTCTAATACCTACTTACCCTCGGCACATGTTATTTATTTGATTTGATTAGTTTGACTAATAATGCTTATTTCTGCTCCTGAATATTTTTTTACAATAAACTTTTTTCATGTAGGGACCTACCTCTAAACAGCCTACCACGGATCCCAAGTTGGGAACCACCGACGAAGATCTTACTATGAGTCAACTCACTTATAATTTGTTTACGACATTTGCTGCATAGAAAATTTAACCGTCAGCTTTCATTTGTGAATATGATTTCATATTGATATTATTTTTGGTTGGTACTTTCACATTCTTTCCGCTGCTGGACATGGGGCTCTACTAAACTTTATTAGACTATTTGCTAATCCACACCTTATAGTCGTTTTCCTTCGTCTCATTTTTTTGGCTCAGGGACTTTCCTTCGGGATTCGAGGCGACCATTTGACACTTTTATGCCTCGTCATGTATCATTCATTTTACTTGTTGGTTCTTATTTTTGATTCTATTCAAATCCGGCCCTGATTCTGTTTGAGTACTTCATTTAACGCAACATACAAAGTTTTATAGTTGTTTTGAGCAATTTAATGCAAAATTTATTTACACAGTTATTTACTGCTATCATGTAAGTAAATATTTCATGACAAATTGATAATGTGTGATAAAAAAACGTGTATATTTGATTTATTTGTATATTTTAAATGCAATAAATTTAAACGAATGCCTACAGTGACCAAGTCGTGTACCTGTCCTTTTCTTGGTTCGATTTTCGTTTGTTTTAATAAAAAAATAGTGAATATGGTTCTTGTAAAAAGTATATAGCTACGTCCACCTCCACCCGCTTCGGATATGGATACTGAAAACGGCCCCTTCACAGAATGCTAGTAAGAATGATTAAGAATGCATGGCACGAAGAGTAGCTCTAGAAGCTCCTCTAGACTCGTGGTCTCGACACAATAGTGCAAAAAATGACAGTCAACATAGGTGAAAATAATATTCACCGACATGGATTGTCGCGAGATTACTTCAAGCCTGTGACTGTGTAAAACTGGGTATCAGAGAGTTGACCAAGGACACTCTGGAATTTCTATTTTTGTTTTTTTTTTTAATTAAGCTGATAGAATGGCACTATAACCATGGCAAAACAATTTCAAGGCTGTTAACTTCTTCTTCGGTACCAATAAATCTGCATGGCCACAGACAGCAGCGAGGATCTCCGTTCTGTTGTAGGACACAATTGGGTGAGAGCATTCCCAGTGGATGTACTCCGAAGTTTGGTCGGGGTGATGGCATAACTGTCTGAGGACGAGTTTATAAGGCGGAATTTATGAAGGTAGCTATTAAAGCTGCCGTGTCCTGTAATGAACTGGGACACAGCTCATCCACGGTCCAAATACCTACCCGTGTACTTTGGTACATTGTGGAGCTATATGTAAAAACCGCTTCCTGCGGTCATACCGTTTTCCCTCAATTTTTCCCTTGATTTCACAAAAAACAATTGTGACCACCCAACTGGCTACCTGCGTTTTTAGCCAAACCTTAAATATACATACATACATACATACCATCACGCCATGTCCCTCACGGGTTAGGCAGAGAGAACCGAACGCCACTTACTTCTATCTTGACATACATTCATCGCCTCGACAACATTCATACATCGTCTTATACATGTTCGTCTGTTGTTCAAGCTTCTAACATATTCGTCTTTCAAAATACCGTTCACATGGACGTGCCATCCCTTCCTTGGGCGGCCCCGACCTCTCATTTCATTCCTGTCCGCAATGTATATTTTCAGGCATTCCTCATTCATTCTCCCCAAGAACCTTTGTTATCAGTAATAAAAGTTAATCCATTTATGACTGTACTGTTTGGTTAAGCGCACAAAATATTAAGTAGCACAAACCGAATTGTTTTTAAGGCACTATAGTTCGGTTGATTTTAACATATTTTTTTCAGTGTTTAGGATTTATGGATACGAGTAACAAATATGTAGTAGATACTAGATTTATAATTGTAATTAATTGTATAATTTTTTTTTTTTTCTTTTATAGATTAAAAAACTTGCAAGATCTTGTTTTATTCGTATTCTGCATTCAAGGTTAGATTTACGATTCATTGTGCTTGAGACAAAATAGTTCAAAAGCCCCCCAAAGCGACCAAGACTCATGGAAAAAATAAATCAAAGAAAGGCACCATGCCTATTTTGCTATCATTCACTATCAATCGCTCGGGATGTCCTCCGAAGTTTGATCGGGGTATTGGCAATACATCATAAAACAATACAAAGAGAATAAGCAACGATGAATCAGTTATTAAATTTACGTGTTCTGAAATAAATTGAGAGACCAGGGGGGCAAGTCTGGCCCAATCGGCGAAATCAAAACCCTCGTGATTACCCATTATCATGGATATAATTATCATTATGGAGTTCTATGACATCTTAAGATATTATAGAACTCCATATAATAATTATATCCATGATATGGGTAATCGTGGGGGACCAGACTTCCCCCTCTGAAGGCAGGAAAAACAAGGAGATTTGAGTGTAGATCTCACGAAAGGGAAAAATAGAAAGAAAATTATTTCTGCTGGGCAGCTTTTCCAGAAGTTTTCCAAATGATTAATATTATTATAATTTTTATTTAATTTATAATCCTCTGGAAGTAAAAGTAATATATCTTTAATTCCAAAAGGTCGGCTATGCAACCAATTAATGATAGTGTACCAATTGCGAAAATTTTAAGAACAATAATTAATTATTCATTATAAGTTTAAACGAATCATAATTTATTTCACTCGATATTTTTTCTACAATTTCGACTTTAAAGCACAAGGTAGAATAGTACTTCCCCTCTTGGTTTTCGGGTGTCCCTTAAGAGCCAAATAATCGAAAATACAAGGGGCTAAATAATAACTCGCATAGTTCAGCAATATGAGGTTCACCAGCAATTCTGAATCTTGCATTTTCATGTGAGACGAGACTGGTGTATGGGGATAGACGCATGCGAACATTTATGTAATTAAATCAGATGTGCTATTTTATTTTGTTCGACGTGTTCACAGATTAACTGCACAATCCTAATTAATTCACAATTTATTTAAAGGCACTTTATTTTTCATATCAAAACGATAAAAAAACTATAATACATACATCGTGTGAAAATATAATACATTACACGAGAATTGTTGTTGACCGTAATAATGTAGGTACCTATTGCAGCGTAGTGAAACATCTGTAAATAATAGGTACTATAAACTAGTTGCATGTAACACATGGGATCCAACTGTCGATAGCAATAGTATGTACCTATAGTTGAGGAATTCCAAGGTGGTATTTTTTAAAATGGAATTCTACTACGTAAAATATCCACAAGTACAAGTGGTATTTTTTGTTTTCGATGTATTCAGAATTTGGAGTAGAAAACTTTATGCTTGCGTATTTGTGTATGTCTGTGTGTATGTACGTCCCCCCTTATAACTTTTGATCCGCTTGATCACAAAGCCTTTAATTTCAGAATATAAAGAAAATTTTAAGCTTAATATCTTTCATACTCAGAATTTTGAATTTTTGTTCCAGTCAGGGGTTATTAACATTTGAATTTTTATTTTAAATATCCACATACACCAAAAAAATACAAGGTATGGTAAGGTATGTGGTAAAATACAAATGCTGAAAATTTGTATAAATATACACAATATAATTAGTTATATAATATTTTACAAAAAATCCAGGGTTGAACAAATATTTTTTATAACTAATTCAAGTGTTTAAAACTGCCTTTATTTCTAAAAACAATTAAAAATATCAAAAAACGTCGCAACACTTGTATACTTATATAACAACTTTTATAATTAAATTTGATTTATAAAATACTAATATTACAGCAGTAGATCTCAAACTTTTTTTTAACAATTTTTGTAAAAAATTGAATTTAGTGACGGCATCGTTTCATACAATTTATATGGCAGAATACACAATATATACATGGACTTTCAATAGTTTGAATCTTCATTCATACATATATTTATTTATTTATTTATTTCTTAAAGACCCCAACAGAACATTGAAATATACACACACAAGTTAACACATGATACAAACACATAAGGTCTCCAATGCTCCAATGACAGGCGTCTGTCACATACTACTAAATACCTATTAATTTATATAAAATAAAACAATTTTTTATTTATTTATTTATTTTATTTTAGTCTTCTTGTACATATATTTAGTACACTGGCGGGCATCATCGCTTAAAACGTATTTGTATAAGATTTGCAGTAAGATAACACTGGTAACGGTGATAAAAAGCCTTTAAATATGGATAGAGATTACAAAAATAAAGTCTACATAAAAATAAAATAACATTTACCGAGTGCAAAATAATAATGTTATCATCACTGCAGAAAGCGAGCGCACTCAGATATTTAGGTACATTTTTTTGTATAAAATAAACAAAATACCTTAAAATATTTAATTATTTGGATATAAAGGTTTATAGTTTGGTATGTATTCTTCAGCTCTACATACTATCGCCATCAATAGTTGGATATGTGTTTGTGCGTGTGTTTTATGCAACTAATTATAAATTTAAGTAGGTATCTAGTAAGAAATTAAGAAATTATCGGGCATGTGCAATGTACGTATTTCATAAGTGCTTATGTAAAATAACTATGTTTTATTTCATCTCGAAGTTAATGATAATTTCTAATCACGTCAGCAATAAATTATCTTTCTCAGCAAGATATTTGAAAAACAACCATTGGGTTTTGGTTGACGACAGAAAACATCTTTACTTATTGAATCTTTGTGAGACTGTGCTTCTAGAACGCTATGTGGATGGAAAATAAAACGCTGTGAATTTAGTTGCGTACTCCAAATATCAACGGATAGTCGGTTTTGATAAGGTCATAAGTAGGTAAGTGTATAAATTTAGATATTAAATACCAAAAAAACTTGTCAAATAATAATGCATTTTATTTCATCTACATATAGTACAAGCTTTTGTTTAGTTTAGGGAAATTATGAGGATGGACGATGGACGTTTACTTGTTTCAAGGACATATTCATTATTTATTAAAAAAAACAATTACTATATTTTTTTACAATATCTACAATAATACTGCTAATTGTTTAAACTAAGACGGATGTTGACAAGAATAGAACGGACACAGATTTTGAATGCGGATGAGCGAGTAATAAAAATTCGATTCTCTCCATAAAACATATTATATAAAACATAAAGTATTTATAAAACGTGTACGTAATTTTTTGAGTATTTCATCATTAAAATATTTATTTATTTATTTGAGGACATAAGGAGAGAATGCAAGATAAAGAAGGATATTACTTATATGTAAAATGAAAGTGAATGCCTTGAGGTGGTTTGGACATATTGAAAGAATGAACGATGAACGACTGACCAAAAAAATATACATGGGTGCAAGAGATGGTGTGAATATCAGAGGTCGCCCCAGAAAGGGATGACATGATCATGTGAATGATATTTTGAAAGAAGGAAACATAAAAAGTTTGAACAATCGACAAGCATGTATGAGACGATGCATGGATGTAAAGGAAGCCAGAAATGTGTGAAAAATAGAGAATTATGGCGCTCGGTTCTTTCTGCTTTCCCCGTAAGGGACATGGTGTAATGGTTTGTATGTATGTATGTATGTATTTATTTGTAAATTATTGTACATTTAATTTGTACACAGGCGGGTTTATTTCAAACGTCAATTTCTTCTAACCTACCTATTGAATGTAAATATATAACATAAAGTGGAGTATAGTAATAATATAATTATATTACAAAAATAAAAAAAAATATTTAAAAGATAACAGAAGAGAAGTAAAAAGAAGAAGACACAAAAAGATTAAATACAAGAACATAAAATCATACATACGCATACATACATACCATAACGCCATGTCCCTCACGGGGTAGGCAGAGAGAACCGAACGCCATATTTTTTATCTTGACACACATTCATCGCCTCACCAACATTCATACATCGTCTTTTACATGTTCGTCTGTTGTTCACGCTTCTTACATTTTCATCTTTCAAAATATCGTTTACATTGTCGTGCCATCCTTTTCTTCTTATTCCGTTCCTGTCAGCTTTGTATATTTTCTTCATCAGGCGTTCTTCATTCATTCTCCGCAAGTGGCCAAACCATCTCAATGTGTTAACTTTCATTCTGTTAATTACATATTTCTTCATCTTATATTCTTTTCTTGTATCTTCATTCCGAACTCTGTCATACATCGTTCTGTTACATATTCTTCTAAGTGATCTCATTTCAACTGCATTTATTCTGCTCTCATACAAGAACAGTTCATACTAATGATAAGAAATCAAAAGCATGAGGATAGGAAGTGGAGAGGAAGAAAAAATCAGGTTTTATAAGATAGATATTTTTGCCTTCACCCTTAGATTAAATAACCTTTTGTTGAATTTGTTTAATGTGGTTAGCAGACCAAAAGCTAAGCTAAGTTAGTTTAGCTTAACTCGAATTCTGAGGTCATTTTTCATACTGGCTCACATAGTTTGCGGTCCGCACACTTGTACGAAATACAACTTCAGCTATGCGAGCTAAGCCAAACTAACTTAGCTTAGCTTTTGGTCTGCAACCGGCTTTAAACTATTCTATAGCCTTGCTAATTGTACTTCAAATGAAGAGCTAAAAGTTCTGTACTATGAATTGTAAAAGATAGTAAATGAGATTGATCTGATATTTAATCATACACAGAATGTTTGATCAGTTAGCAAATTACGAATATACAGATTATCTTTGTTCGACGAAAAATGTTATAAAAAACACGTATTCAAATTATGTATACTGTTCAATTTTTTTTGATAAATGTAGAATTTGTTTTACTTCTGTGAATATACATACATAACTATAATAATCGTGAGTCAATGATTTAAAATTGTTTTTAAAATATAAAATCAGAGATAAGCCAGCATTGTATTGAAATGTGTTTTTTTTTCATCGTCAATATTATGTACCTACCTACTAAGATACAAAGTTACTAAATTATTTCTTCTAATGTATATAGACACGATTTTGTTATTAAAATATTCAATTCGTGATCACTTTTCAATTTAACTTTGTATATACAAAATTATACCTACAAATCACTTAATAGGGTGAAAAATACTTTGTTTCAAAGCACTACAGAGTTTTTCTACTGTAATATTGAGAAATAAATATTGATTCAAAGGTGATTCAATTCCTTTTCATAAACTTTATCGTCGACTTTTTAAACGAAATCCTAGTTTTTTTTTAGTCTGGCAAACTTATTTTCATAAACAAATTGTTATTTAATGTTAAATATCTTTTTTATTTAGATACCTACTGTTAAAGTATGTTTTTACTCCTCACCTACCCAAGGTGATATAGTGGGGAGTGATTTTTTTTTATTTTATAAGGCTATTTATTTTTATTGTAGATTATCAACTAGCATCATGCTGAGATTGTATTCTGAAAGTTTCATCACAATGTCTGTTTGTGTGCTATGTACGGCGTGTTTATTTTACTTTATTGATTATGGACTAATGTACCTACTTATTCGATTCTTTTCAATTTTTGCAATATGTATATATAATACTCGCTTAGACCCAATTAGATTTTGAAGGATATCTGAATAGTGCTTCTAGATTTTTTTTACTGTCTAATATTTGAAAGTGTCCCCAAGCTCACATTAAAAATTTGAAATTTTTATTCAAATTGGTAAAAAGGCACATCACTTTAATAAAATGGCATTGAAGATATATCAAGTTTTCATAATAAAATATTTAAATAAAAAATAATTTAACAAACTCATAATATCATGAAAATGCTGAATATTTTCCATACAAAATTTGAATACTTAATAGAATGATTGACTTGTTAGTGAGGAGTTTGTTAGTGGGCCACAACCCACTCGTTTTTACCAAGAGATGAAGAGGCTAACGGACAACTGGGATATGTGGAGAGATGGAGTGCTGATTATAACTTTAAAAAGTTAAAGAAAGAATTGTCATGTATATTTCAAATATACTGTTGAAAAATGAGACTTCCACTCTGTCCCCACCTAACCAATTAACACAGTATGATGTCAATTCAAATAATTTATTAAAATCATCTTTTTTGTTATTATAAACAACAAAACACAAGTATATAATATAAATTTTTAAATTTGGTATAAACCACCTCACTAGGTTGAGACTGTTTCAAGGTAGCAAAAAAATAATTTGCATTATATCACACAGAAAAACATTAAATTAAACCTATTACATTTTTGAAAAAAATGTCTAAACTATTGTATCCTGAATATGGTAGTAATGTCTTTGTCCGAATGTCGTGTTTATCTTTGGAGTCATAAGAAGATGGCTGTGTCGTTTCATAATTATGTTGTGTGGTATTGTGATTTATTTTTATTTGTATCTGTTTCACATTTGTATAAATTAAAATACAATCATTTATAGATACTCTGCAAACAATTTACTGTATGATAGCCTTCATATTATTTCTCACCAATCAATGCTAGACAGGTTCATCCGAAGTTTTGTTCGCAGTTATTTCCTACATGCAAGAACTAACTGCATATAATTATAGATAACTGCAATTTCTCTATAATATCGTGTTTTAAAATTATGCCTTGGGCAAGGCTGTCAATATACAAATAAATACGATCCAATCAATTGTTTTACTACTTTGATTTACTGCTTATTCCCTTCTTATACCTATATGTAATTGTTTTAATTAGTTTATCACAGTTTGTAGCTGTGATTAACTTTCCCAGAAATAAAATGACTCCAATTAGTGACATGCTCTTTATGTTTCCGTATTTTGAAATATCTTTAATATAGCCATCAAATTCTATTATCATTTCTACAACATTTTTTTACAAAGTGAATATCTCAATAGAGACGAAACTGTATTATATATTTATAGGAGTAATGGGAAATCAGACACCTACAGGTGTTACGACCTGTCGTCGGCTAGTTTACTTGGTTAGTATTATTTCTTTTTAAGTGCTTGCGGAACGTTCACAATTACGTAGGTATGCATTTTTATTAATTTCCCTTATGAAATCAAATTTTTATAATTGTATGTAATATGTTGAATGGTAAAATTAAACCACTTAAAAATTATCCGAAAACACTATCACCGTCAATGGAGTGACGATGAAACTTTTTTCCCAGGGAGACATCTATGTGACAGCATTGTTAAAAGATCGTGGGTCTCATTGTTTAGTAACCATTTTCTCAATAATGGCGTTCATTTCCAGAATATTTTTTGGATCTTTTGGATTTACAAGACAGCATAATCATCTCATGTACAAAATCGTGGCTATCTATGCGACGCGACGTGAGACATCTATGCGACAGTATTGAAAAAGATCGTGGGTTTCATTGTTTACCAACCAATTTATCAATAGATGGCGTTCAATTCGAGAGTATTTTTGTATCTATTGGATCTACGCGACAGTATTATCACATCATTGACATCATGTACCTATAAAATCGTGGCTTACATTGCTTACCAACCAATTTCTCAACAGATGGCGTTCAATTCGAGAATATTTTCGGATCATTTTCGAAATATCCAAACTAGATGAAAAAATTAACAGTTTGTAGAAATGATTGCGACGGAGTTTCGTGGCTGAAATTAATCTCTTTTAAATTCATTTCATTCAACTCATTCAATTTGTATAGCAATAATTCTGTAGATATAAATTTTTATTTCTTTTGTATTTTAATGTCTCCTTCACACATGAGTACCAACTTGCACTTTGTGAAAGGGAAATACATTATGTTTTATATTGTGTAAATTTATGTATATTTTGTAATCGTTTATTATGTTGAATATGTTTAATGAACTTTATTATAAACAAGTAAATAGAAAAATCTGTTTAACATTACCCCGTATTCGGTAACTATTTGACTGTACTTGTTTAACAAGGACATATTCATTTAAAAAAAAAAAAAAAACGTTCTAAAGTTGTAGATTTTAGATTTACGCTCTTATTTCAGCGTTATAAAATACCAACTTGGACTAAGTGGAATAGGAACGTACCTATTTCGGCCAGAACGTTCTTAAAAAGTTACTGAATCAGACGTATTATAATTATTCAAAATACGTCTGATTCAGTAACTTTTTAAGAACGTTCCGACCAATATAGATACGTTCCTATTCCATTTAATCCAAGTTAATATTTTATAACGCTGAAACAAGACCGTAAATCTAAAATTTACAATTTTAGTATGTTCCTATTTTAGTTACAATAGTTACTGAATACGGGGTAGTGACGCGACAAATTAATTTTCATTTTTACTTGTTTTGGTAACCTGAAGATTATTTGGCAAAGGTACATATTTCAGTCGTCAGTCCCATTATTATGGGTGAACAAAACCAACATGGTGTCATTGTGCATTGTTTGATATGTAGTTTTGAAACTTGTTTTATCGTCATATCATCAAACATCCATCAGCGAAACCTTTAGCTTTAGGTCAGACATCATCGGAGCAAAAACCTCGGTATAACATTCCTTAGATAAATCGTCATCCAATGTAAACACACTAAGTTTTTGATTTACGCGTGATATGTATTTTCAGAGGAAACGATTTTTCAATTATTATTCTATTTTGTATTGGTAATAGTAATATTTATCAAGAAATATTCCCATTTTAGATTTCTAATATTCTTTCATCTCCTTCAAAATATTGTGGACACTAAAAAATAAACTTTGATGACAATAGACTTTTGATATATTCAAAGCCATCTACTCAAAGCTTACACAACTTGAAAAATAAACTATGACACTTTTTTCCTATAAAAAATCTTTAGGGGAGTGTAAGGAAGATAAAAATTGTAACTGTGTGTATTTTAAGATGATAAACATTATAATTATAAGGTATAATCTATCTAAAAAAATATTCTTTAATCTAAAAAAATAAATTTAAAAATATAAACCTAAAAAAATTTAAATTTTAAAAATTTAAAATTTTTGAAAATTAAAAATATAAATCTAAAAAAATATTGTTGTATTTGAAATAATATTTTTTTTAATTATATAAAATGACTTAAAATTAACTAAAAACACATTTTTTCCACTAATTTGAAAATATTGATCACTGACGCGTTTCGCTCAAAGAGCATATTTTTTTTAGATCTCGATAACAGCGCCTCGATCTGTCAGGTCTCAAACTATCATATCTTTCAAGCTGGAACCAACCATGCACGTTTAGGTACAAAAAATAATTGAAAGCGATTGTGGGGTTTTGAGGACAAAAAAACGTGAATCGTTCTTGAAAGAGATAAATTTAAGAAGCTTTAGAAACAAATGAACATGTAGGTGTCAGTGCATGAGAAGTTAAGAAAAAAATTGGCGTATTCTGTAGGTGACGTGCGCTGGTATAAATTGATATTTTAATAATCTGATCACATACTTATAGTTTGAATTAAACCCATTGTTTGTATGTTTGAAATATATTTATTTCTTTAGTAATTTTCATTTCGCCTTGTCCTTTTTAGCAGCAGTGGCATTTGCATACGATCCATAGATAAGAGTCAATAAGCATTCAAACAATAACCAATCAAGTTATAGGAATATCGCAAAGGAGGACAATATTGTAATGAATTAATCGTGATAGATCGGTTAAATTGTACCTATATATTGAACATTTATTTATTATAGGTTACATATAGTTTAGAAACACATATACATAAGAAAGCTAAATTATTTAAAAATATATAAAAACAAACAACGTTGTGGCACCAATTACAACAACCAAAAATATTAATTAAGCAAATATATGGATGTATAAAAACTAGGAATTTTAGTAAAGGACAATGGAAAGAATAGGTAACATTATTGATAAAGCCTCAACATATTCTTTAAAGTAAAATTACATCGATGGGGGCAAGTCTGGTCCAACCGGCGAAATCAAAACCCTCACGACTACCCATAACATGGATATAATTATTATATGGAGTTCTATTATATCTTTAGATGTCACAGAACTCCATATGTTAATTATATCCATGATATGGGTAATCACGAGGGTTTTGTTTTTGCCGGTTGGACCAGACTTGCCCCCGATATCTTTCAAAATAATAAGTACCTACTTACAAATAAAACTTCATTATATCTACTAATCACATTTGCTCAACACATGTTTGGAAATATTACATCTTACGCGATTTATGGGTCTGGACGAAAAAAAGATAATACCTTCTGATGAGAAAAAAATATAAAATAAATATTATTTTTTTGGTCAGTCGTTCATCGTTCATTCATTAAATATGCCTAAACTATCTCAGGGAATTCACTTTTATTGTACTTTTGATATCCTTCTTTATCTTGCATTCTCTCCTTTTGTCCTCATTTTTTATCATATATTGTTCTGTTACTTCTTCTTAGTGATTTCATCCCTACAGCATTTATCCTGCTTTCATGCGGCTTTTGCCACGTCCATGTTTCAATGGCATACGTCATTACAGTTCCATTGTGTAAGGCAATTTTGGCCTCTTTTGATGTGTTTGGATTTTTTTTTTTTTTTTTTTTTTTTTTTTTTTTTCCTCTTTTTTTTTTTTTTTTTTTGTTTTTTTTTTTTTTAACTGATCGTTATTTTTTTTTTGATTATGGGAAATAAAGTATTATTTTAATTATTTATCCTTTTGGAGTACCTACATGAATATTTTGAAACCTTTTGTTTTCGAAATCCGAATCCTTCGTTCATTTCATAAACGATAATAATCAATATAGCGTTTCGAAATGTAGAAAATACGAATATAAAAAAGTAAGTTGCATACCTTTTTTGTTTGATGTCACCTTTTGGCAAAGTATATGACACAGTTTCGATGCGATTGTCCTCAAACTCATTTCCATACACCAACTGCCATACCATATTCAATGTAGATACTTATAGGATGACTAAAAGTTTTTATTACATTGGTTTTGATTCATCGTGTGTCAATTTCTTTTATTTTTATACCTACCTGGTTTACAGTGACATGAGTTTGCTTTTACCTGTGCGGACATCGTGCAAAAAATACGTTAATTCTTAATTTTATTTGTTTTTAATTGAAAATGTGTTTTATATAAACCTAAACACTCCAATTTCAAATCAAATATCTCAAATACATATGTTAAACAATGAGTTTCTAGAAAAAATACCGTAAGTATTTTTTATTTTCAAATTCAACAAAAATTCTCCTAAAAAAATATTAAAAATATCCTTTTTTTAGAGCATTTTTTTTAAATTTCTCCATAACTATGTCTTGAAGAGAAATAAATATTTTATATGCTTAGAGTGTATAAAATAAAAGTGAATGACCGATAAAGTTTTTTCATTTCAAGTAAGGTGCAAAAAATCAACAAATTTGTTTCCGATTATTTAAAACACGTATAAACCCTTTTTAACGCACGCGATAGTTTTTATTAACAAAAAACTTCATAGTGCATTAGGCGGTTTCAATTTATCGTGTTTTCAGTCACTAGATTTAGAAGGCATATAAACCTTAACAAACTACATTGAAATCAATTTTTTGAAAAATGCCTTAAGTAGTAATGCACGTCACACAATTTAAAAATTCAGCATAAATTCCTCTAAAATAGTTATTAAAATTATCCTTTTTTACAACATTTTTGATAATTTCTGCATAACTGATTGTCACAGAGAAACAAATTATATGTTTAAATAGTGCAAGAGAATGCTGTGATTGATATTTTCATTTCAGGTTTGTTTATTAAAAGGGAATAAACAAAAAAATGGGTTTCCGATTATTGAAATCACGTATAAACCCTTTTATACGCAAGCGATAGTTACCCTTATTAACACGTAACATCATTGTGTATATAGAAGGTTTTACTATATCGTTATAGTCCTCAATGTAGTGTTGGTAAGTTCAGCGTTTGACAATTTAAAGTATTTTTCACTTAAAATTCTGAAAATATATCAGTAGAGTGCATAGGTAGGTACCTACTGCAAGATATGCTCTAATATTTGTGTTTTATCGTGTAGTTAGCAAAGAAATTCAATCAACTTAATGCTGGTACAAAAATATAGAAATTTCTAAGCAATCTCGTTCCTTGAGTGGATTTATGAAAATGATATTAGAATGAATTAGTTGCGATACCGCCCAAAAATACACTAGCACATCAAAAATGACATATTTTAGTTCATCTATCGAATCAATTATAGATACATTGAAGAGCTTTAATATTTTGTACCTTAGTACAGTATAAAAAAGTAATACCTGTCCTAGGATTGACTATTTTTCACAAAAAAAATATAACCATGATAGATAATATAAAAACAGAATTATCGACGAAGTTTTTATATGGTACAATTCCATTTTAAGTTATATCTATAATTAAAAGTAAAGACTTTTGATTCTACATTAATTTTTTTTCTGCGCGATAGGCCTATTTCGCCTTGTCAGGGCATTAACTAGCTTATAACTAGCTAGTTAATGCCCTAACAAGGCGAAATAAGCCTATCGGGCAGAATAAAATTAATGTAGAATCAAAAGTCTTTACTTTTAATTATAGATATAACATAAAAACAGAACTCTATAATTTGACGAAAGTTCATTGTCATTAGTGTAAACCTCAACTCACTCGTTTTAATTAAACATGTATAATATATAAAAAGAATTTGTAGGTATAATCTTTGGCATATTTCTATTGTCTTCATACTTTAGTTATTTTTCGAGCGAACGTTTTAAAACATGTTATTGTCTATGTAGATATATATCGCATTCAACAATCTCCACGATGAGTGATTTGTATGTAAATATTATTTGGGAATTAATTCCACGAATAACAACCGCTTAAAAAACAAGAGATTTTTGATTAACACAGATTTGAGTATGTATATTTACATTTTATATATGATTTTGTTATCAAATAAAAAATGTATTTGAACGTTAGCTCGTGTTTTTTTATGTATTCAGTTATTTTTCCTACGAAGCCTCTTGAATATTTTTTGATATTATTAAAAGTAGGCGGATGGATTTTTTTGTAAATACCCACCGTGTGAATCAAATATTTTGAATAGAAAATAACTAAATAACCCATAGAATATAATATTTCTTGCAAACATGAATGTCGTGTGTAGGTATTTTATGTGAGATATACCTAATGGAAAATTTCTCTCATCTAACGGATTACAATGTTCCATATTCTCATTTAATACACAACTTATAATATCTTATATCAACATGCACACATAGGTCGATTATGTATTTAGCACATATTAAATGTCTATATGCAACTATCTGCAAACAACATAGAATGGTTTTGCAAATGTCATACCAATAATAAAATATAACTTCCTCACTCGGAATTTTCTTATGATTAAGACAAAAAAGAAACTGTCTATATTATACCTACTACATATATTCACCGGAGATATTAATAATAATATAAACCCGTTCTTAGTTTAAGTCTTGTATTTATATCCAGTCCAGGTCTCGCATGTTTTATATAACATTAATTTTATTGTATTGAAATATTCAGTAATTGTAATAAAAAAATATTACAAAAAATAACAATTAACAGTATTATGTCGATTATATGTAGTAAATTGCATAAATTTAAATTAAAAATAAATAGGTTGATAAAATTTTCCGAGACTCCAAGACTTTTGCAAGACTCTTGTTCTTGGTCTTACATCTACACATCATGCGGTCATTGTTTTGGACTTGCAAGACTTTTACTCATCAGTATTCTGCTCAACGAAAGTAAATTCATCATGACTCTACTCGATACGTCTTGCACATAGATCAATATTAAAATGGCAATATTATTTTGTGATTTGTCTTTGGTTGACGAATTAGCTCCCGCATTCGTATTGCGTTTCCAAAAACCGCATGAACCGCATGTTTGAATAAAATAAATAAATATACTACATAAAAATATAATTTTTAGAATATAACTATGAATATACAGGTCTATAGCTAGCGTCCATACAGGCGCAGTGAACGGATCGGACGGAGCACATCAGACGGATTTTAGAATTCATTGTACAGGAATTCATATATTTGCGTCCACTGATCGGCATCGGAGGGAGCGCGCGCATCGGATCGTCGGAATGCCGACGTCGTTGCTAAGAAGAGGCAAAAATCCGATCGGATTTGTTATTTTTGAATGTGCATTTTCTATGGTGATGTTATATCGCCTTTTTAATGGAATCATTGCTTATTAAAAAGTTGTAAAATTTTCATCCTTTTTACGTAGTTTTATAGCTGAAGTAGGTAAGAATCTTAATAATATTGTAAATTTAAATGTTAAAAAGTTTGTTACTAAAGATTACAAAATTTTTTGGATGAAATTTGGCATTAAGAGGCTATATATAAATTATATTTTGAAAATAATTTCCCTAATACCCTCAAAAGATACGTCTTTGAAATAAGATACAGTTTGTATGTACATCTTTAATCTATTGCATGATTTTTTTGAATTTTGAATTTGTATAATACTTTTCTTGTAAAATTAGGTTTAGTAAAAGCCATTTTTATTTTTTTATTGTAAGTAACTAAAAAACTACAAGGCCTATGAAGTATATTTTTACTTTATTCGATAGAGAATATGAAAATCTACCGGCTGAGTTTTTTATTATTATAATATTTCAATAACTCTTCTTGTTATTTAAAAAAAACCTCTAAATTTTACCATTTTTGCACGATAAAATGTTGTATATCACATATCAGGTGATGTACAATATTTTCTCGTATTTCATACATTAGAAGCTAATTTAGTGTGCATTTTTGCGTACATCCGTATATTCAGGGTATACTAGGGCCTTAAGATATGTAGGTATATCCTAGAAAAGGCTATGGGCTATATATATATTTTTTTTACTCTTTCTTATTTTCATTTAATAAAATTATATAAGAGCCGAGCATGCAATTACCAAGCCGAAAAAATACTCATTTTGTATTTGCATTTAGTATGCATAATTGTCAACTTATCCAAATGACAGTTGTGTTGGTAATCCGATTGATTGGATTTATGGCAGTGCGTGCACCTCTGTGGACGCACTGCCACAAATCCGTCTGATGTATTCCGTCCGATCTGTCCGCTGCTGTTATTTTGACGCTAGCCGTATTGCAAAAAATATGAAGTTTAATGAAAACAAAAGCTATTTTAGAAGCATTATATATTTTTCACGAATGCTTTAAACTAAAAACATGCCACAAAAATATATGAACAAAATATTAAAAATATACTTTTATGTTCGCAAAATACGCAATGTTGCTGCTGGTTTTAATCAAGTGTTTACATACACGTGATCAAAGAATATTTCAACTGGAGAGTATAAACGTTAGTGAGAAGATTGTAAATATACCATTTTATTTTCTGTTTTATTATTAAATCTGTGATGCTTCTATGTTTATGTGATGCTTTATTAGGTAATTATTGAAATTGAACGCTGATTTTATCTCGATTAATCATGACTTGCATCTTTGTTTTTTGTGATGACTATTATTCATTGGGACTTGTATCTAAGTTTTCCCGTGATTCGGTATCAAACGAAAAAAAGTGAATTAAAATTGTTGCTTTTGTGACTATCCTGACCTAATAAGAGTATTAATAGTTAACTGTCCGTTTTCAGTCCCTAGATATGCTGGTGTGGCTGATGCGTAAATTAAACAGTTTATTGACTGTTGTTGAATTGATATTATTGTGTGTGAGGGATTTTTAATGGGTGCGTGGTTTCACCTATATTTGGAAGAGACAAATATTAACGGAATGCGAAATGACCCAAACCAGAATAAGTGAATCAAAGATCCTACTTGTGGGAATGTGGAAGGCTGAAGGATTCTGGGACATTCCTCTCAGCTCCTGATGACGTGGTGACGAAACACAAATATAGAACACTTAAATATTGAGTACACAAGCACATATAGGATAATTAGCGAGATGAAAATGTTTTAACTAAAATGCGATGCGTGCACGATAATCGTATTGCTTTTTCTCAGACGAGCGATGCGAAATTATATGCGTTTAGATGCGGATTGATAATAATGCGAGGTTCAAGTTGATACTAAAAGGATTGAATGCGTTTTGTACTAGCGGCGCGGCGATATTATTGTTGCGAGTGTAGCGGGTGAAGATGAATCGAATATTCTTTTTTAATTGCATATACGCAAACATTGGATTTTTTTCCCTTTCGGGAGTCAAATGATATTTTTTTAAACAAACATTTTTTTTCCATGTTCCAAACATGTTTTTCAATAAAAATATTATTTGACTCCCGAAAGGGAAAAAAATCCAATGTTTGCGTATATACAATTAAAAAAGAATATTCGATATACATACACATTGGTACAAGTAAGTAAACAAGCCAAAAAAGAAATAATATTTCTGGCGCAGTTCAGGGGTGACATCTGTGTGTGACACCGTCATCTCATTTATAAGGACTGTTGGTTTTATTGTTTACAAATAAAAATTAATTTCTCAATTTCTCAATAGATGGCGTTACAAAAAGGTTTGATGGCAATAGTAATAATGCATTCATTTCAGGTAAAATGTTACACACTATTCAAATATATAGAACTTTCAAAATTTACATCGACAAGGGAACTCAATAAGAATGTATAATTTGTGAACGTTGCGCAAGCGCATAAAGTGATCACGGAAACCAGCCGATGACAGGTCGTAAGCCCTGTAGGTGCCTCGAGTTCCTGGTTCTTCTACAATATCCCAACTTCGTCTCTATTGAGATTTTGAAAAAAAAAATGTTTGTTAATAAAAATAACAATGTATACCTATAGGTAGGAAAAGGGCGTAGGTATTGGATAATGGGAAGGCGGAATTTATTCCACTAACATCCAATCCAGTCACATACATACCGTCACTGTACCTCCTCATCAATACATTGGCGAAACCATATGCATTGACTTTAACTATATCATTACTTCTTTCTCCGACCATGATGACATCGTCAGGAATTTATTCTCAAAACATTTATTTGCAAAATGAACATATTTGACAACAAAAATAACTATTTACTTAACCCAGGTTTAAAATAGTTTTTTTTTAAAGAATAAATATGTCCATGTAATAAGTACATATACATTCCATAAACTAAGCATAAATCCATACTTGCCCCACTGGTTGAGATGAGGGTACCGACATGAATAGTGACTTCTTGCTGACGGCGGCCGCAATTCCGGCCCGTAATTCATACGCGTGCGCAATGGCGATGTGCGAAGGTGTTCGCCCTTACTCTGTGGTCCTTTTGCTACCCACACCTACATGTTTTAAATAAAAAACAAAATATCTTAAAATATTTTTTAATTTGTCTTTAAATGTACCTACATGTATAAATAGTTTGGTACGTATTCTTCTATTATGCACACTATCGCCATCGACAGTTAGATCTCATGTGTTACATGCAACCAGTAGGATGATAATTTGAATTTACGCAGGTGACAGGTAGGTAAGTTCTAAATGAAAATTTTAAATTATGATGTTTCAGAAATTAGGCTGCTGGGGGGGCTTGTCTGGTCCAACCGGCGAAATCAAAACCCTCGTGATTACCCATATCATGGATATATTTATCATATGGAGTTCTATGACATCTAAAGATATTATACAACTCCATATAATAATTATATCCATGATTTGGGAAATCACGAGGGTTTTGATTTCGCCGGTTGGACCAGACTTGTCCCCCTGGTCTGGACTCTTTCATACATTAGTTTCGCTACATTCATGTCGACTCCTTTGCATGCGAATTTGTCATTCTTCACCATTCCTAACATCATTTTGCATTTTGTTTCGCTTACACATAATAAATATCTCTTTACATTATCATTATATCGCAAACACATCGTTCATTTTTCTATGTCTGTTTTTAAAAAAAAAATAGTTCACGTGTCAGGTTAGGTAAGTAATATTTTGTTACATAACAATAATTATTTAATGATAATTACCTGTTGTACAAGAAAACATCATATCCATTGTAATATTCTAATAATGATCATTGCTTATTGTTAACGCAGATAGTATGTACCAACATGATAGGTTATGAGAAAATATGTGTTCATCACTGAGTATTTCCTTGAACTTTCAGTCAATCTTAATAAATAAAAATCTCGTGTCACGATGATCGTACACTACGCTAATCTCCGAAACCGCCCAACCGATTTCAATGAAATTTTGTAAATGTATATGGGCAGTTCCAGCTTGTAAGACAGGATTGTTTTTCACCCGATAGATGGCGCTGTTATCGAGATCAAAAAACACATATTTAAATTTTTCAAGGAACAATTTTTTTTTAGATTCTTCTTCTTCTTCTTCCTCTGGTTTTAGGCCGAGGACCTGTTTTTTCAGTCGGAGACTGCCTCTTGTGATCTGAATGTCCAGCTGTCACTTCATCTTTTTGCTGGTCTTCCCCTTGCTCTGCGACCCTCCGGGACTTCCTTGGAGACAATTTTGGGTAGTCGTGTGTCTCCCATTCTCTCGACGTGGTCTCTCCATTGACGCCTTCGTCCTCTACCCCAGCGGATGATGTCGTCTACATCGCATCTCCTTCTTATATCCTCGTTCCGGACTCTATCCACGAGTGTTACGCCCACTATGGAGCGCAGTGTCCTCATTTCAGTAGTCCGGAGGAGATTTTTTGTTCTGATGGTATCGGCTCTGGCTTCGATGGCATAGGTCATTATAGGTCTTACGCACGTTTTTTAAATTCTGGTTTTACTTTCTGTGAGCAGATGTTTGTTTTTCCAGACAGTGTCCCTGAGGCAGCCAGCTATAACGGCTGCTTTATCGGTTTGTTCTTTAACATCGTCATATATGTATGTAGATCATTGTCATTTGATATTTTGTCGCCCAAGTATATGAATGTTGTGACTTTCCACATTTCTACAACCAGTTCACATCTTAGAGGTGTTTTCGCTATTACAAGGGATTTTGTTTTTCCCGTTTTTTTTTTTTAGATTGCTTATCCAAAAATACATGCGACCACAATTTTTATCTTCCCTACTCCCCCCGAAGGATTTTTTATAGGAAAAAAGAGTCTTAGTGTTGTGTAAGGTTTCAATAGATGGCGGTGTGAACAAATCTACATCCGTATTAGACATCTAGAGAACATACCACACTCAAATGTACGAAATAAATTATAATAAAATATGGTCTATATAAAATGCGCAAGAACCGTCCTCAAATCTGCAAGTCAACAGGCGAAATCAAAACCACCCATGTTTACCCATAGAATGGATATAATTATCTTATGGAGTTCTGTAACATTCTTAAGATATTATAGAACTCCATATGATAATTATATCCATGATATGGGTAAACATGGGTGGTTTTGATTTCGACGATTGACCAGACTTGCTTCCGCCGTAATAAGTTATAATTCAATACCCCCACACTCCTCCAAAGCGATAATTTCTCCCTAATTCTTCCACCCCTTCAGATATCTCCCAAATAAAATGTCTTCAATATTAACCAAAGATGAAGGAGTCAGGAGTCCTTCGACTCGGCACTCCGTTGATCGGTAATGACAAATGATAAAATGCTGTCTATATAGAAGGCGGTCTGTGGCAGGATAGAGTTTGCCCGGGACCACTAGTATCTATATATTTAAAAATGGATGTACGTATATTAATTTGTTTGTTTGTATGTGGCCGATGGACTCCCAAACCAACCATCCTATTGCGATGAAACTTTGGGGATCTGTTCAGCTTATTCCGGAGAAGGTCTATGCATTATTTTTATTATTTTATTTAATTATTTTAAATCTCACAAAAAAAAAAGAAAAAAAAAAGTTGTTATTGAATTGATACTTAGTGGGTTTGTTCAGCGCGCACACGAGAAGGTTTAAAAATAAAAATTTATTTATTCATTTATATATCTCACACAATAATTTACAAAAATTTTCTATATGGGATTTTCATTGGATTGTAGGCATTCGTTCAGCGCATAGCAGAAAACCTATTTGAAGTTTAATTTAGTTATTTAACTTCTCGCAAAAAAGTTACTGAAATATTATCTATTTGGTATTGCAACTAATTTTAAATAAAAATAAATAACATATAAATAAATTAAGGATCGAATAAATAAATAAAGAAAAAAAATACCATATAAATAAATCAATGATCGAATAATTAAATAAATGAATGAAGAAATAAATATTTAAGTGAATAAATACATAAATCAAAAATAATAAGAAAAAAATCCTATATAACCATATATAAAATGGTATATTATATAAAACTGGCTAAAGGTTCAAGTAGGTACCTATATTTGTTTGAATAATTAAATCAATGAATGAATGAATAGGAACGGAATGGACTGTAGGGATGGAAGGGAAAAAAATACGGAATTATAATTAGCGAATCAAGAATGTTATGTAATAAAAATGAAATATACCGTTCAATCATTTTTATATATTTGGAGGTAAATAATTAAACAGGCAGGACAACGTTTGCCGGGTTTTACTAGTATTATATATTATAGGAACTCTCATAACCATACATTACCGTATAACAAAGCGTTTATTTATATAATAAAAATATTATATTAACCGTGAAATATGCCATTAAAACATACGTAAAACCTGTTTTATAATATGTTTAGCATGAGAGGAAGTTAAAACGCATGATTTTATTATTATTTTTTTATATAAATGTATGACTTATGTAGGTAAGTATGTGTCTTTATCGCGGGATAATGTCATTTAATGTACGACTTAGTATTAAAATACGGTAACGGGTCTTTATCGCGGGGTAATACAATTATTTAACCCGAGTTTAAATTGACTCTTATTATTTTATTACGTTTACGCGAATAATAACATCGCTTTCCTACAAACATATTACCTCTTTTCTAAAAAAAACAATGCGAATAATAACACCGCTTTTCTACAAAAAACACTCCCCTTCTCAAAAAAAAATAACGCGAATAATAACATCGCTTTTCTACAAACATAATACCTCTTTGCTAAAAAAAACAACGCGAATAATAACACCGCTTTTCTACAAACATAATACCTCTTTGCTAAAAAAAACAACGCGAATAATAACACCGCTTTTCTACAAACATAATACCCATTTTCCAAAAAAAGAAAACAACGCGAATAATAACACCGCTTTTCTACAAACATAATACCCATTTTCCAAAAAAAGAAAACAACGCGAATAATAACACCTCTTTTCTACAAACAAAATACCCATTTTCCAAATAAACACGAAAAAAATAAGGTCTCTAGTAATAAGATGTAAATTATCATAATACGCCGTTATTTGTTCTACACAGAGTCAATTTCAATAAAGGTAACTTCTTCTAAGAGTAATTATTTAAATTGTGTAGTATCAGACATCAGTTTTTATGTGATACTCTCAACTTTGTCCGTTGACTTGGTTTATTTCACAAAAAGAAATCGTGACCTCAAAGAAATGGATAAATATTGTGAAATATAAGGTACATAGATATGAAGTGGTGATCAATAAAAAAAATCTCAAATCCTCGAATCGAGAAAGTGATGAAAAACGTTTTTGGTAGACTCATTATGATCACTTTATTATAATGTATAAACGAAAGATGATATCAGTATCAGATGGAAGTAATTTTTTGTAATCGGAAAACATAATGTAATTCAAGATTACTCTGTTTTGTCGCCACATACTCTTAGTCGATGACTATTTTATTTTTTATTTCAATTCGTAGATATTTCAATTTACATTTTTATTTCAAATGTGACGGAGTAGAAATCATATTTATACAAAAAAATAACACAAACCGACAAAAGAAATTTTAAAAAAGATCACTGATACAACCTCTTAGGACCTGGGTAAGGCTGGAATGCACTGTTGAGGAAGTGATGTTATATGAGTGATGTCATTCTTGTGTATTCCAAACTATTCTTCATGATATGTTTTTTCAATAAGTATTGATTTTTTATATTTCATTACTTTTATCTCTACCTTAATCTCTAAGCACGTCCATATTTACATTGCAACTTCTCTAAGGGAAATATTGTGATTGCACCATATAAATCAACTTTATTATTTGTAAAACAAAAATGTGTATGTGTGATGTGTACCCAATTGTTTTTTCTCTTAATAAATAAAAAAAATAAAATATGTGGCTGATAGGTACTCTTCAAAATGTTTTGATTTAGTCTTGAAGCATACGATGAGTAATTTTAAAACATATTAGTATTCGTTATCGCTAGCTAATTTTTCAGTTTTATATATTTTCTTAACGTGATCAAGCCATTCATTAAATTGACGACTTCTATTTCACCTGAATATGTATATTTTTAACTAGTTGTTCAACGTTCATTCATTTAATATGTCAAAACAATAAAAGTCTTATTCAAATTGATGACAATATCTTGCATTGTTTTCTCATTAACCTATTATTTTTTTTTGACAAACATCGTCTTGCTGTGTAAGATTACCTACTACGTTGATTTTGTTTTAATGCATCTCTTGTCTCTTGCCATGTCCGTGAACTAAGGTTTAATTTTCTTAAGTTATTTCTATTATTGTATTTAGATGATAAATGCCGAATACTTTCAATACATTTTGGTCGGAAATAACTGGTTTGATTTTGAACTGACATAACTATTTATATTATGTTGATCTGGTCATGCATTCTTCTAAATTAAGTTGTAATCAGATTTCTTCTAAATTGTTTATAATATGTAATTATAACGAATAATTACATTTATAATGTACTGACTTTGGTCATTGTCTACGATTATAATGGGATTTACAAAAAAATCTATTAATCCGCGGGTATAACTTAATTATTTTTATTACCATCAACTCATGTAATTGTTATTATTAAATATGTTTAACATCCTGTTTTATTAACTATCTATTATATGAAAAGTGTTATTTTTTTCCTAAAAATCGTTATTGGTCATTAATACTTCAACATTACATTGAATATTATCATTTGATTATATATGAATTTGCTGAAAAAATGTTCACTTAGTCACTTAGTAATGATAAAAATCTCTTTATATTCCGTGCTTGCAAAATTGATATTGAACAGAGTAAATCATTGAATTAATGAAGATCACGTGGGCTGCGCAGAGAGCATTTTGTGTTTTTTACATTGTTAGTATATACATACATATGTCTACTGACCGCCCTCCCTCCACTCCGAAATTTATCAAAATATTTGATGATTACTATACAATCGAATATTTTTATTATTGCATATGCGCAAACATTGGATTTTTTTCCCTGTCGGGAGTCAAAGGTAATTTTAACAGATTTTTAATTATCTCAATAGAGACGAAGTTGGAATATTTACTGTAGGAGAACCGGGAAATCAAGGCACCTACAGGGCTTACGACCTGTTATCGGCTGGTTTACGTGATCACTTTATACGCTTGCGCAACGTTCACCAATTATGCCTTTTTAATGAGATCCCTATCAATTCAATTTTGAAAGTTCTATATATTGTAATACTGCGAAAAATTTTCAAGCGAAAAGAATTTCAGTATTACAGTATATAGAACTTTCAAAATTGAATTGATAGGGATCTCATTAAAAAGGCATAATTGGTGAACGTTGCGCAAGCGCATAAAGTGATCACGTAAACCAGCCGATGACAGGTCGTAAGCCCTGTAGGTGCCTTGATTTCCCGGTTCTCCTACAGTAAATATTCCAACTTCGTCTCTATTGAGATAATTAAAAATCTGTTAAAAAATTACTAAGTATACAACTTTCCAGAAGCAATATAAAAGAAAAAAAATAATAAAAATGAACAATTTTGTTTTGTTTTGTTCTAAATAAGTATTATTCTAAGTTGTCGATAACAACTTCCTACTACGAAACTTGTTTAGTCTTGATATTGTCCTCGTTGGACAAAATAAAGTTATCGAAACCGTAGAATAAATATGTAAAATCTTATAAAATTTTAAACAACAAAACAAGGTACAAGGTATGTCTTGAACCTGGCAGTGATGTTTGGGATTTAACAAACATTTTCTAAATTTTCGAAAAAGGTTTGGTCAAAGTCTTTTGTATAAATTTACTGTGCAGAAGTAAATAATTTAGATACTAATTGCCAATATGGTAGTCAACGATATTGGTAGTATTTGTTGTGAGATATAGGTACTGTTGAAAGCAAAAGTGACAAAAGAGATGTTGGGACATTACTTTTACTCAGTATAACTTTCACCCAAACAGTAAAGTATAGAGGTCGACAACCTTTGAATACAATTGTGTCGTTAAAACGATTAATAAAGTTACGATTTAACGATCCCGTATATATTTAGAATACAATTATTGTATTTACAAACAACTATTATATTCACAAATCTCACATTTTATTATGACAGGGAAACTTATCAGGTAGGTATACATAAAAAAAAGAAAAAGTATATAAACATAAATTGAAATATATAAAAATCCTTATACCCAATAATATTGTTTCACAAATTATAAACAAACATAAAATAATACAAAGTACCTAACAATTAAATCAAATTTGAATATACATAGTAGGCTGTATAGTATATTTTGAAAATACGTCTTTGAAATAAAGAACAGTTTGTTTTAACATCTTCATTCGTGTCTTGTAAAAAGAGCTAGAGTCTTGCGGTCTTTATAAACCTACTAGCGGACCCGACAGACGTTGTCCTGCCCATTTTATTTCAATATTTGTGAAACAAAAAAATATATGTTACATATATTTGAATCATATAGATGTTATTATTCGCTGAGAAAACTTACATTTTCTTATTCGATGAGCCGCTAAACACTTTGAGGTTAGATTGACTGTCATTTCGTATATAATTGAAATACAGCATATATGGTTAGATTCCTTATTGTTGTTAGATGAAAAAAACTAAACATTGGTAATTCGACATTAGCGCGACCTATTATAATTTATAGTTGTAAAAAATCATATTTTTTATTTTCCTTTTATTATATTAATGTTTAAAATTCAAATTTGTGAATATATATAAAGATTATATAAACCTATTATTTTTAATCAAAAAGTAAGCTATCAACCAATCAACCACTTTTGCATACTAGTTGATATTTTAACACGTTCCGTCGTAATTTCAGTCCTTTTACAGAAAATAAATGGTTATATTTCTAAAAGACGAGAAATAAGTTAAAATAATTCTGGGGGTTACTTTTGGTAAAGATATCGAAGTTTGATGACACCTGGTGTTAATGCATGCTGTACGCGAGTAGTTAGGTAGGTACTTACCTACCTATCTAATTACGATTCGCAGTATAACGGTAAATGTGGTAAAATAATTTTCTTATTTATTAGCCTTTATTTAAATTTCATTTATCAATATTGGTCACTACACCAGGCCAAAAAATATCAAGAAATGATAAAGTTTTTTAGTATCGTAAATATGTAATATAATCAAATTACGCAATCATTTATGTTGCATGTTATTTTTATAGTGACAAAGATTTCAATTCATATAATGAGTACCTAGCTAAGTAATATGAAATTGGATACATTATGCATTGTTGTAAATTTTATATAATGAAATATATACGTACCTACCTACATATTATAATATATACAATCCTTATACATTTGAAATGTTTGCACTCAACAAAAGAATTATTATTGCGTAAATTTGTTTTTTTTATTAAATTAATAACACAAATTATTTAACACATAAAAACTGAGTCATCGATTTTTTTTAATATTCTTCGATGATTCAAAATGTCTCTGTACGATATCTGTTTGGGTTCAAAAGTTTGATCAAGTATCTGAACGAAGGAAACAGTTGAAGTGGCTTAAAATCCGAGAATAAAGAAATTCCCATGTTCTTTCCTTGTTTAACAGACTCTTGAGAAACCCTCTCACACCTAAGTACCTAAAGGAGAAATTCGCCCATATTTCCTTTCATGGCCTAAATTTACGGTATCAAAACCACATTCTTGTACACATAATTTGTACAGTTTTGTTATTGCCAGATGCCAATTTCTCAATATTCAATTCAAATTGTACTATTGCAATAAGGTTATGACATGACAAAAATAAAAATGCGATATACAATAAAGATAACAGAATGAAAGCTAAAATAAAAATAGATTGAATATAGGTAATAACAGTTGATAGTAATGATAGGAAAACATAAGGATAAGGAGAGGAAGAAGAAATCAGGTATTATCAGATAGATATTTTTGCTTTAACCTTTTTTTGAATACGTTTAATGAGATAACCGACGATGACAGGATAATAGGACTTCTTTTCCATTGCCATGATGATTGTACTATTATTATTAATTTTTAATATCGTTTTTTTTTCAATGTTACCGGTGGATGGGAGTCGCGTTTACGAACAATATGAAATCGATCGAAACATTATGTTCATTTTTTTCATCATAATTCAATGAAGATTTTTGTATTTCATTTTTCATGTAAATGCTTATTAGTTTTTATTAATGATATTTTTAATAACTAAAAGTAATGTATTGAGTAGTGTAGTTGCCCTGTAGAAATGCTTACGGGCAATAATTCCCCCACATAATGGGAAACTTATTTTTTGCATAATAAACGAATCTTATACGCACAGACATATAAAATGATTTTTATATGTCTGTATGTATAAAATTTTTGTCAGAGTAAATAGAAAAAAAAACGATCTTGATGAACTCTGTACAAGTAGCGTTTTTATTGCCAAATGATAATTTCATCCATTTAACCATTGTGTCCAGTACAAAAAAAAACATGAGTTGCGTGAGGATTTTTTTTATATTTTTTTTTTTTATTTTTGCCGGGAATCGAACCCAGAACGCATGCACAGGAGCCAAACGGCTTTCCAACTATGCCATTATGGTCGACATAATACACTATAATAAAAAGGACGAATTATATAAATTAAAAAGCATGTTATAATATGAAAAAAATTTAATTGATTGAAAGATATCAATTTAAATTTTTGCCACCCAATAGTGTCCTCTTATAGATCGGAGCTCCTCGTTGCTGTCCATGGGTCTCTTCAAGGTCACATTGGTCACGCGGATTTTGTGATCTCGAAGAACAATTTTAAAGCCTTTAAGAAGTTTTGCCATAGTTATAGCGCCTCACTGTTATTAGGTTCCCAGTAGGTTAATATTTTACAGAGATCTTGGTCATACCCCTGATGTTTTTTTATTTAAAAAGATCTGAAGTCCATGAGTATTAATCTACCATTCACATTCGTCGATTATTCTTTTGCACTATGGTGCCGAGATTGCTAATCTAGAGGGCTCCATGAGCTACTTTTCGTGCAATGCATTTTTTTTCTTGTCGTTCACTTAGCGTTATGTGAAGGGGCCGATTACAATCCCCATCTGCAGAGCGGGTGGTGGTGGAAGTAGCGAAGCGAAAGACATTGATTGTCATCCATTTTTCCTACCCTAATATAAATGACAATCGAGGTACTTCGAGATAATCGAGGAATGAATTTATTTATTTATTTATTTGAATCTTCCTGTACATATAATTAGTACACTGGCGGTCTTATTGCCTAATGGCAATTTCTTCCAACGAACCAGAGTAAATGTTAAATATACAAAACAATGTGTACTATGGCAATAAGTTAATCACATTACAAAATAAATAAAGATAGCAGAAGAAAAGTAAAAAAAAACAAAGAAGATAGCATATAAGAACAATTCATAGCAATGAGAGGAAAACTAAAGGATAAGGAAAGAAAGAGGAGAGGAAGATGTAATCAGGTGTTGTCAGATAAATATTTTTGCTTTAGCCTTTTCTTGAAGATGTTTAGTGAGATAGACGACGTTATATCAGGACTTAGGCTATTCCATAGTCTAGCTGAATGATAATCAAATTAAGAGTATAAAATTCAAGAATTATGAATGGGGATAGATTGTAAAGTACGTTCAGCAGATCGAAGTGGACGCCCGTCGCTTGAAAAATAAGTGAATTTATCTTTGAGATACTGATGTAAATTTGGATTAAAATAAAATTATATAGTAATGACAAGATATGTTTATTACGTCGTATATACATATCTTATTAATTTAAAGAGATATTATGTACCTATACCTACATATTTATTTAAAGGCGTATCTTCTTAGAAAGCAGTATTATAAGCCGGTGTCTCACAACAGAATGGTTCTTGGTATTCTTGTATGAAAATCTATCCAACGCATTAATATAAATTATGTGAAATTCTGTTTTTATAAAATAGAAGGTTTTATTTTAATAATTAAATAATGTGGATTAAAACTGTGTTATTTAATTATTAAAATAAAACCTTCTATTTTATAATTATGAACTTCCCTTAAAATTATTAATTCTGTTTTTACTAACATTAAATATTGTTTGTCTCCTTTCAAAAATAAATACAAAACGTAATAAAAATAAGATGAACGACCCAATAGTTGCGCTGTATGTATTTATATATATATATATATATATATATATATATATATATATATATATATATATATATATATATATATATATATATATATATATATATATATATATATATATATATATATATATATATATATATATATATATATATATATATATATATATATATATATATATATATATATATATATATATATATATATATATATATATATATATATATATATATATATATATATATATATATATATATATATATATATATATATATATATATATATACATAATCACCTGTATATTTATGTTTCAAAATAACTTTATTTAAACAGAATAACAAAAGAAAAACATGATTTCTCTCAATTTTTTACACAAAATATATTGAGTTTTGTAACATAATAATTATCTGCAGGTTATTACAGTAAGGTTGGGTGCTATTATTATTAATCTACCTATCTAAATATTTAGTCGTGTTGACAATAATGTTTCGTCACCACTATCAGTATTCAAATATTGTTCAGCACGCCCGAATGACGAGTCACTAATATAGAAATGTATTTTTTCCTTTCAGATTGTCAAGGCCCTGTTTTCCTCGAGTGAAGTAACTGACCACCAAAATGAAACAAACTATAATCACGTAAGTACCTACCTACCTACACGAAATTTATTTATATCATTGATTGTATAATAAATAAGTAATATGAAATAAATATTTGATTGATTGTATAATAACATGAAAAATTATTAGAATGATTGTATAATAATGACCAATTGAACATACTGACTTTTTATAGTATCTGAATCTATATTCGAAAGGGAAATTGTAAAAAAGTTCACAAATATAGCCTCTTAAGACCTGGGTATGGCTGGAATGCACTGTTGAGAAAATGATGTTATAAAAGATTTAAAAAAACGCCATTCTTGTGAATTCAAAATTATACTAAATAACTTAGTGTTTTTTCAATATTTATAGATTTTTTAAATTTATATTATTTTCAATATTTATAGATTGGTAATTATGTTTTTTCAATATTTATAGATTTTTTTTATTTTACTACTTTTATCTATTTTTTCTTTGAATTTCTCTATGGGAAATAATGTGATTGCACGATTGCACATATCAACTTTATACCAAACAGACTATTTCGCACTAACCAACGAAGCAATCAACCATATTAAGATTTTATACATTCATATTTGACAAACAGGAAACTTAACCCTCCGCAACATTAGTTTACCTTAAGAATGGTAAATTTTGTATTTTAACTCTGTGTTGTACTTGTGATATATAAATAAATAATCAAATTTATGCAAAAAATGTATATGTGTGGTGTGTAATTGATTTTTCTCTTAATAAATAATAATTTAAATACAAATACTCGTACCATTTAATATTATTACTGATGTGGCTGAGTATATAAGGTATAGTAAGTCGTTTAACACGTGTACTCACATTCTAGGTTCGATTCCTAGCAGAGAAGCAATTATTTAATAATTGCATAGTGTTGGCAATCAATATAATTCGGTATATAATTTAGTTGGTCTATATGGAAAATTATTTGTGAAAGTCCATAATAACGTAGACTTCAACACTTCTTAACGTAGAAAACACTACTACAACCACTATGTCAGCTTTGTATTTTTATATATTTTTTAAATGTAATATTATAACAATGTTTAGTTTACCGATCGGCAATTCTTGATAGAACTCCATTGTATGTAGACATATTATAAATATAAAATAAAAATCACTTGGTTTTCGTTCTATTAAATTTAATTTATTATAGACGCGTTTCGTGCAAGCTACATCGTCAAAATAATAGTTTTATTGTTAGATATTGACTTAACACAGTGTTACGGCCCGTTCCCACTTGTCGTGCGTTAGGTCCGACATAATGTCGGGTGTTCTAGTGGCAATAAATTTTACATGGAGCTGTTCATACTTACACATTGCCACTAGATCATCCGACATTTTGTCGGATGATCTAGTGGCAATGTGTCGACATGCAGTTTCAACTCAGGCTGCCATGAAAATAACTGTGTGCAATTCAGAATGACAATCTTACGAGATTTACTTCATTAATATGCAGATTTTATAATTTTTAAACGACTTTTTGTATGTGAATAAAATGTCCATTCTGTAGATGCTCATTGAAAGAAACGCGTTGATGTTCAAGTGAATTTATAAGTGATAAATAAAAACAGATTGTTTACTTATTTTAAGTAATAAATAATATTATTTGTTTTTATCTGTTTTTTTTCTGTACTTTCATAATACTGCGGCCCTTTAAAATAAATATATAAAAACAACACATTTAATATCAGATATTTATTTTGATTCATATAATACCTATATCATAATCGCGTATTACGAGTGATGTTGTGTGAAATGGTACTTATCACGGAAAAACATCGTTACAATTCGTTAAAAAATAATAAAACTGAACTTCCTGTCATTAGTAGGTACCTACCTACATACATACATATATACATAATGTACATAACCTTTGGCGACCTTTAGTATCCTTTGAGTAATTTGTTTATTTTCATCGCTTTGGCATTATGTGTACCATAAAGTGACAAGTTACATTAAAAAGGTGATCATATGTACATAAATAACTAGTTACAAATGCTCAAAACTACTGAAATCCAAAAACTGCTATATGTATAGTAGACACTACACACTATACCTACTCACGTTGCAATGATTGCATAAGATATTATTGACACGATCTAATGGCATACGTAAAGAGATACAATTTAAATAATGTTATATGGTAAAATTCCATTAAAATATTACATAGTTAAACACGCTTCATAATCCTAAATCGTTTATAAAATTTTCACGATGTTTATCGTAAATGTTGTATTTTCGATATTGGTATACTGAAAATAAAATAATTGTTTAAAATCTGAATTATGTTTATAAAAGTCAAGTACTTACCTAAATTTTCTGAAATTCTGGATCTCGAAACCATATTTTCCTGTGTTTTGAATGTATTTCAATAAAAATAGTTGAAACATTATAATATATTATGGTTCGCGTAAGCTTAAATGAACTCATAGATCTATTGAATGGCAAATGCTAGGCGCAATTGGTAAGAAATTAATTGGTACTGAAGAAATCAGATGCCAGACAGAAGCTGTTGACGTTACCCAGAGTTCTGAAATTGAGGCCGGCCTCAGATAAAGGCAGGCCTATGATGTTGCAGTCGCTGGAAGCGGATCGGTGCAAAAAGCCCATATAAGAGATGAGTGGAAATATGAAGAAGAGCACTGGAGATCTAGTAGTGGAGAGATGGCTGATGTTGAAAGATGGAACAAACAAGAGTCACATTTAAAATCATAATTTTAAATTTATAATAATATGTTGCAAGAAATAATACAGTGAGAAAAAATATATTTAAAAACTAGAATACCGTTAACATCTTCGTTTTGAAATACGGAATTTTGGTTTTGAAGAGCAAATCGCTTGTATTGTATAATTACATCATATACGAACATATTTGTAGATAATTGATTTTTTTTATTTATTTATAAAAAAATAACAATATCATTTTTACATATTATTATATATCCACCTCACTAGGCTTTGCCTGTACCGAGGTGGAATATTTCACAATCACATCAATACATTTATATACAATATTTACATATTATTATATATCCACCTCACTAGGCTTTGCCTGTACCGAGGTGGAATATTTCACAATCACATCAATACATTTATATACAATATTTACATATTATTATATATCCACCTCACTAGGCTTTGTCTGTACCGAGGTGGAATATTTCACAATCACATCAATACATTTACATACAATATTTACATATTATTATATATCCACCTCACTAGGCTTTGTCTGTACCGAGGTGGAATATTTCACAATCACATCAATACATTTATATACAATATTTACATATTATTATATATCCACCTCACTAGGCTTTGCCTGTACCGAGGTGGAATATTTCACAATCACATCAATACATTTATATACAATATTTACATATTATTATATATCCACCTCACTAGGCTTTGCCTGTACCGAGGTGGAATATTTCACAATCACATCAATACATTTATATACAATATTTACATATTATTATATATCCACCTCACTAGGCTTTGCCTGTACCGAGGTGGAATATTTCACAATCACATCAATACATTTATATACAATATTTACATATTATTATATATCCACCTCACTAGGCTTTGCCTGTACCGAGGTGGAATATTTCACAATCACATCAATACATTTATATACTATTTTTCTATCGTATTTCGTACAGTTTTCATGAAAATGCTCTCAGAGTTATTTGTAGAGTTATCAGAGATAAAACAAATACGGTCTTATTTGCAATTTCAATGAAATCCGATACTTATTTTCCCAGTTTTTTGTATGACTGAAACTGCATGAGAGTCGGATTATATTATAGTCAAGTTAGAAAAAGAAAATAAGGCCCATTATATTTAACTAGTTGCATGTAACACATGAGATCCAACTGTCGATAGCGATAGTATGTATAGTTGAAGAATATGTACCAAACTATAAACCCATAGATACAAATTATTGAATATTTTCAGATATTTTGTTTTCTATACAACATATGTAGGTATGTATGTCAAGATAGGATAGTATGGAGGAAGATCCTTTTTCCTACCCAGAATATGAAAATAGCATGATGGTATGTATGTATGTTTGGAGATGAAGTATCAAACTATTAAGTCTTCTTACATATTGTGTATAGGCGACTGCCATACAAAATGTATGAAGCGATGTCGTCACTAAATTTAATTTTTAAAAAAAAGGTTAAAAAAAATTGAGATCTTCTACTACAATTGAAATATTTTTTATAGAAAATTAAATTATCTAGTTGGGGTGTTTCGGCTTTTTTCGATAATTGTAAAAGTTTTGGAAATATAGGCAGTTAAACTCATAAATTTATCATAAAAAAAATATTTTTCTTAATAAAAAATGTTTGAGAAACCCTGGAATTTTTTTGAAAAAAATTATTTGAGATTTTGTATTTGTCTATGTTTGTACCAATTTTCAGCGTTCTAGCGTTTATGGTTTCTGAGATATATGGAAAAATAAAATAAAAATTCAAAAGTTGATAACCCCTGACTGAAACAAAAATTCAAAATTCCGAGTATAAAAGTTTTGTAGGCCTGTTACTGTTTATATATTCTGAAATTTTAGGCTCTGTAAATTGAGCGGATCAAAAGTTATAAGGGGACACACACACACACACACACACACACACACACAGACACACACACAGACACACACACACACACACACACACACACACACACACACACACACACACACACACACACACACACACACACAGACACACGAAATGTTCTACTCCGAATTCTGAGTAAATCCGTGTATGGAACATATATGCTGCGAAGCCTCTAAGTTGGTGTTTTTTGACTTCAAAGTTGGAAAAGCCGTGAAAAAAGTAGACCTCTGCATACAATTCTCGCGTATCCTGGCTTGATACATTGTCGATATGTTAAGAGAACAAAGTTCTCCTGAACAAATCGACAGTTGGAGTATGCAAAAAAGTTATAAATTACGAACATATAATATTGACACTAGAAGACGCACTTGAAAATCTATGACACGTACCTACATTTTTGTGAAAATTAAACATGATTTTTACTATGGATAATTGTTTTTGTGCATTTTGGAAATAGTATTATTATTTATCGAATCTGTGTCAAAAATATAACAATAATATAGCAGCATGTTCCCATTCATTGGTTGCATAATAATATGTAGGTACGAGTAGGTTTTGTAAGCAATCTATTGTTGACCATATCTAATAGAAGTACCATTAACCATGCGCGGATGTAGAGACAATTATTGCTGAGGATACGGTTTAAAACATTATTTGACAATAAAGCATATTTTAACTGGGTACTTAATATCTATATGATATTTGTATTGGGAATATTAAAGTTTATGAGGTCTGGTTATCAGAATATGTAACCAGACCTCTGAAAACCCAAAAGGTTTAAAACATATCTTGTAATTTATTATACTATTTTTATTGTTTTTTATATATACCTAACTAATAATAAAATAAAATATAATACATAACCCCAGAAAACCTTTATTCACTGGCTATTACAGGAGATTTACGTGTTAGGAATTATATTCCTTACTCTGTAGTTATTTACGTTTCTGGGATCATTTTACCAGACCCCGAAAACTATTGTTTTAATGATGTTACCTACTATAACATACATATTCTGGTAACCAGACCCCAGAAAACTTTTGTTTCAATGATGTTACTACAACATACATATTCTGGAAACCAGACCCCAACTTTTGTTTTAATGATGTTACTCATCATCATCAGTGGATCCACAGCCCAGGATGGGCCTTGGCCTCCTCAAGGAATCGTCTCCATTGCACCCTATCCATGGCCTTTTCTCTCCAATTCCGCACACCGGCTATTTGAAGGTCCCTCTCAACTCCATCCATCCATCGCAGTTTTGGCCTTCCCACACCCCTTCTTCCCTCCGGACGCGTTGTGAGGATTCTTTTTGGTGTCTGGTCATCTTCCATACGATGCACGTGTCCTAACCAGCGGAGCCTCCCTTTTTTATCGTTTGGACGATATTTGGTTCCTTACGATATAAGCTCTGTTGTTCGTGGTTGAACCTGATTCTCCACGTGACTTGATCGCAGAGGGGACCGAAAACATTTCTCAATTTTTTTCTTTCGATAACCAGTAACGTATTCATATCCTTTTTAGCAAGAACCCAACACTTAGAGCCGTATGTTAGTACAGCTCGTAAAAGAGTTTTATAGACAAGGATTTTAGTGGTTCTTGACAGTACACGTAGTAGTCCAAAGTAGCCTCTGTAGTCCAAAGTAACACATGTTAGCCAAGGAAAGTCTTTTCTTGATATCAACACTGGTTTCATTACTACTCGTTACGACCGAACCTACGTAAGAAAATGTCTCCACACATTCGATGTTGTGGGTACCTGCTCTTACTGAAGTTCCTGGGGGATGGTGTGGTTGGGCACCTCTAGTTGCCAGCATATATTTCATAATAATTGGCTTATTTTTTTTAGTTGTGTAACTATTTCATGTTTGATGTAAAAATAAAATAATATTAAATATGCTGTTACCGAATACAATAAAATAATATTAAATTTTTATACCCGCTTCAATATCTCATAATGTCATTATGGACCGTTTTAGATAGGATGCTATTCAAATCACACGATTATGTAGGTACTTATTTAGGCTATATAATTGACATAACAATAATTATCAACTAATGTTTGTCACTTGTTAACATGCCCTAATAAAATGAATAATTCGTAAAAATATAAATATAATAACACAAAATGATTGCTATCTGCCGAATATAATCAGAATGAATGTTTCTACCACACAACAATGCAATCCTCGTGAATATGGCAAATTTATATTTATCTATATTTTGTAGAACACCATCACGTAGAGCAGGAGGAACAATACACTTAAAATAAAACTACTCTCTTAAAATAGTCGACCAATTTCCCTACCTTGGCTCTATCCTTACAGAAAACAATGAAGATCCAACTGAGATTAGAAGAAGGATCACGGCTGCCAACAAGACTTATTTCTCGTTGTTACCAGTATTTAAATCTCGCAGTGTACACAGGAAAACTAAAATTACCCTGTACAAGACCATAGTCAGGACTGTATTGAAATATAGCTGCGAGGCATTGACCCTAACAGTGAGAATGGCAGAGATGTTGGACTCATTTGAGAGAAAAGTCCTGTGGAGGATCAGTGGACCCGTTTTTGAAGATGGATCATGGAGGATTTGGCGTAATGACGAATTGTACACCATTTATCAGACTCCGTGTATGTCAACTCATTTAAGGTTACTTAGACTGAGATGGGCGGGCCATGTACAAAGAATGCCGGAAATACGGGTCCCCAGAAGGATTCTATATGGACATCCGGGTGGAAAAAGAAGGGTTGGAAGACCAAGGCTGATGTGGGAGGATGGTGTGAGGAGAGATGCAGAACAGCTTCTCCAGGTGTCCAACTGGAGGACGGCAACTGGTGACAGGGGACGTTGGAGGCGCTGGTTGAGGTAGGCCAAGGCTCGATTTGGGCTGTAGCGCCATCGAAGAAGAAGAAGTTTTGATAATGTTTTTACGAGTGTACTATAAGTGTACGTATGTTAATAATACTTTTTGTAGTAACGGTTCTCATTCAATTTTAACAGATAGCACAAAAAAAAATATGTCAAATATTTTGCTCTTTTTTGTCCACGGTTTTGAAAAAATATTTTCCAGTAAGGCCGGCATATGGATCAGGTAGCCTGTATATTTAGCATTAATTTCTCTGGATGGAACTCAGCCACGACGCATCGTCAGATCTAATCTTCACATTTTTTGACGAGTTTTGGGAATGGGGTAGAAATGTGGCAGTAGGGGGTCCACCGAAACCAATAAAATTTTGAACGTGGTCAACGAGAAAAAAAAAGTTTGGGAACCTCTGTTAAAAAAATATTTTATGTACTTATTTTAATTTTTGTTTTTATTTATTTAATAGCAGTAACAATGTTAATTCCTCTCTCCTCCCTTCCTTTTTCCTTCACGTCATAGACAAATATGTATTAATTTTAACTATATTTTAATTATTATTTTTTGTAATTTAGGTACTTATGTGATTATTTAATGAACCTCAATTATGGACAAACGTTATTAGTCTGTCTTTTTTTCATTTCATAGTTTATTTTAACTGATTATTTTATAAGACTGTTTTTTCCCCTTGAACATAATATTATTATGTATGTCGTACGTACAAAAATCTTAGGTACACTCCATTATACAAATTCGATGAAGTAAGTTTAAGAATACATCAAAGGACATGTAGATATATTAATAATATAAATGTAATTCACGTATGATGCTTGTAACCAAATTCAGCATATTACAAGAATACAGAATATTCGAAGGCCTTGATATCAATATACATATATTATACAATGACATCAATTCTTTAGAGAAACATCAAGGGCAACAATTGACATCAAAATTTATGTTGACAGAAGTACCTACGTATCTATTACAATCATGGTGTGCAAATTCGTAATGATTGACTATTGTTTTTAGATAGTGAATTGAGTTGTTATAGTAGTTTTAAAGTTATGAACGTTAATTGCTTTTCAATACATTATTCTGAGCATTCAGAGGGGGACTGCTGCCAACGTACCTATTTTTCAATTTGAAATACCATCATTATTTCTTATCAAATCGTTTTGAAAAAAAATAATTTCGATAGTTTGAGTATTAATAAAGAAAAATATATCTTTACTTTTTGATAATGTTTTGTATAAACTCTTGTAGAAAAATAATGGCATACCCCGATTTTCAACGTTTATCTTAATTTTTAATAAAATATAAGGCGTAATTCAACATATTTTTTTTTTAAATTAAAGAAGACAAAAATATCTAGAAAAATATGATGTGACGTTGCATTAATGCTTCGGCGCCATTCAGCGCCATTGCGAAATAAAAGTTTTTTTTGGTTTATTAATTTAACCTGATGCATTAATGCAACGTTACATCGTATTTTTCCAGATATTTTGATCTTCTTTAATTTATAAAAAATATAATGCTTTATACCTTATAGTTTTTTAGAAATTTAAGATAAATTTAAAAAAATCGGGGTATGCTTTTATTTTCCTACAAGAATATATACAGAACACAATTAAAAAGTTAAGGTATATTTTTCTTTATATATATCCAAACTAACTAGGTTATTTTTTTTCAAAATGATTCGTTTTGTAGTAATGATGTAAATTTAAATTGAAAAAATAGGTACGTTGACAGCAGTCACCCTCTTAACAAGATATTTTGAGTAAAATAATTTTTTTTATCTAGAAAAAAAAATGCTTTTCAATACATTATTCTGAGCATTAACGAGATATTTTGAGTAAAATAAATTTTTAATCATATAGAAAACAAAACATGATAAATAATTCTAGGAATTTCTATTCCTTTTAATAGAACGATCGTTTCGCTTTAGAAGAACTATGAAATATAAATATGCATAAACTTATGTGTACACAGCAATAAAAAAATAAAACATACAAATAATTTATTTATCTTAATAGAATGGTTTATATATTATTTTCACTAAAGCGAATAATAAAGATATATAGATTTATACAAGTTTGTTTAGTAAATAGCAATTAAGAGATAAAAATATTCATTTAAAACTATGATTTTTTTTTGTTATTCAATCAGTTTACATAATATTTAATATTATTAAATAGGTTACACATATCAGATGGGTGATAGGAGAGGGGTTAGCTCGCTGGTGTTGTAATCCAGTGTTCGCAAGTTCGAATACAGCCACAACCGATTTCGTTCACCTATAGCATTTATACTTAATTGAGGGTACGTATGAGGATGTACATGTACTTGTTTATTTATTTATTTAATTTCTGTACATAATATAATTAGTGCACTTCCAACCAACCAGAGTTAATGTTAAATATACAAAACGGTGTGTACTATGGCAATATGTTGATCAAATTACAAAAAAGTAAAAAAAAAAACAAAGAAGATAATTCATAGCAATGGTAGGAAAACTGAAGAATAAGGAAAGGAAGAGGAGAGGAATATGTAATCATGTATTGTCAGATAAATATTTTTACTTTAGCCATTTCTTGAAGATTTTTAGTGAGATAGACGACGTAATATCAGGACTTAGACTATTCCTCTAGCTGAATGTACTTCAAATGAAGAGCTAAAAAAATCAGAATTATGAATAGGAATATATAGTAAAATACGTTCAGCAGATAGAAGTGGACGCCTGTGACTTGAAAGATAAGTAAATTTATCTTTTAGAAAATTTATTAAGTAAATATTTATTTATTTTAGTATTTTTTAGTAAATTTATTTTTTATTTTTAGTTTCAAGGACAAATTCAATCTTTTGAAAAAATAATACAGTTTTATATATTTATATTTCAATCATTTTATAGCAATATTCTAATGTATATTTACGGAAATTAATACGAGCAAGTAGGAAGAGGGTAATTTTCCCGAAGCAGGTATACCTACTTTAGCTAATAAGGTTTTCCACTGCGCGTTTCGTCTCAATTTTTATTTATATATTTATATATAATAGAGAAATCGACATCATCATAAATGGAAGCAAGATAAAATACTTAGGCATGTATTTACTTTTACATACAAATACATATAGTTAAATATTTCTTACGTACTAAGTAAAAAAAAAGATAAAATACTTAGGTATGTATTTACTTTTACATACAAATACATATAGTTAAATATTTCTTACGTACTAAGTTTCTATTACCTGTATGACTTCTTTATAGAACGATATAATTGCTTCCGGCAATTGAACACCAATGACATTAATATATTTTTATACTACCTTTTATGTCCCGCCGTTGGCCAAGAATGTAAATTAGTGAAGGAATAAGCAATCGTTTATATACCTACATAATATTGTCACACATAATTTTTTTTAACCGTAGTATGAAAAGTAGTTTGAAATTTAATTGAGTTTAAGCGGTGTAAAATCTTAAAGTGATGGCCACAATCCATTTGCTTTTATATATAAGCACATACAATTTCTGCACGCATGGACTATGGGAAATGATTTTAAATATGACTTATTATAAAAAGACATCGTCGTAAAGAGTTTGGATTTGGCCACAACCCCTATATTTATATATTGTCATCGAACGCAAATAATGTGTTTTAAATATTTAGTAATTTTGGATGATGGGAAATGGTTTAAAAATTGATTAAACAAAAGTACTGAAAATATTCTAGTGTTGGTTCCATCCCATTCGTTTTTATATTTTTCGTCAAGTGTGCATATAGTTTATTATAGTTTTGCACAATAAAACTGATAGACTTAAAACTGACACATAAGTCTACATTACAGAAGAAGAAGACTTAAGCTATGTTAAATAGTTTTTAATATGAATACAAACGTTGTGAAGATCCAGCAATGGCCACAACCCCGATTTTTTATATATTGTCATCAAAATGAAATGTGTAGTTATTGAAAATTAAGCAATATATGATGATGTAATAAATGGTGTAAATTTGATTGAACAAAAGTAATGAGAAGATTCTAGTGTTGGTCACATCCCATTCGTTTTTATGTATATTCATCAAGTATGCATGTTGTTTATAATATTTCGTTACAATAGACTATTAGATATAAAACTAATCCAAAAGACTAAATAAAAAAAGAAGTAGAAGTATAAAACTATAACAAATAGTTTGTAATAAAAACTGACCCAATGGTCTACATAGAAGATGAAACAGAAGAATTACACATTAGGAAATGTATTATATAAAAAACTGACCAAAATGTCTTCATAAAAGAAGAAGAAGATGAATTGAACTATATGAAATATTTTATATAAAATTCACCCAACATCTACATAAAATAAGAAAACGAAGAATTAGACTAAAGGATAGTTTGTTTAAAAATATTTTGTATAAAAACTAACCAAAAGGTCTACATAAAGGAAGAAGAAGACGAATTAGACTATAGGAAATAGTTTGTATAAAAACTCACCCAAGGTCTACATAAATTAAGAAAAAGAAAAATTAGACTATAGGAAATAGTTTATTTATGAGCTGTCCCAAATGACTTCACAAAAGAAGAGGAAGAAGATTTAAACCCCAATAAATAGTTTGTAGAAAAAATCACCCAAAGGTCTACATAGAAAAAAGAAGAATTTCACTATAGGAAATAGTTTGTAGGTATATTGAATGTGTTAACCTAAAATAGTTTAATAATTTTCCTATACAAAATCAGTATATTCTTGGTTTTTAAGTAGTAAGTATTAGGTATGTAGGTACCTACCTACAATGATGTTCTAAATTAATTCGAATTCGATTTATAACAAATTTTATTTGAATATCAGAATGTGTCCGTTACCATAGTAACCATGTTCGAACATGTGAAAAATATCAAATGTTATGGAGACATTTTTTGAATATGTAGGTACCTACATTGGTTTGTTCGATGCCATAAAAATGAAAATTGTCAGAAAAATCAAATATTTTTAACAAATTATGCAATTTTATTACGCCTATATCTTTACTAATAATTAACAGACTTTTACAATATATGTCTTAAAACTTGCTGTAATGTCTTGTGTTTCATTTTATTATTTCATAATCACATTTATTTCAAAGGTATATTATTTTAAAGAACATATTCATTCGGTAGGAAAATTAAATATCGTATGAAAAGATATTAAAATGGCGGGGTTATAATATGTACATTTGTACAAAACGCTTACTTTAAAAATAAGTTAAACATTATAATTAGACAAAATATTCACCATGTTTTTCACTTAAAAGCTAAGTTATACTTGAAAATATATTTTTTTCGTGTAAATACGTACTTCTAACTTTTAAACTAACAGATATTTGCGTGCAAAATGTACACTTTTTTGACAGATATGACTTGGAAAATTTTGTATGAAAAAAATAATTATTGAAATATCTTTAAAATTCAGCATTTTAATCGCATTATTTTTAGCGTGACACTGCATCAGGTATACACGTTCGCACATAAATTAGATTTTTAGATGCTCTTGGTTTTTCAAAAGGCGTGAGACAAACACACACACACTAACATATTGATTGCTTTATTACTTTAGATAGGTACGTAATTATAGGTGACATGAAATATATCGTAATGTTTTGTTTCTATAAGTAATGTTTGATTTAATTCATACTAGTTGCACGTAACACAAGAGATCATACCAAACTATAATCCCTTAAATACACATTATTCAATATTTAAAGATATTTTGTTTTCTATACAAAACATGTACCTACCAATGTCAAGATAGAATAGTTTGGAGGTAAGTCCTTTTTTCCTATCCCGAATATGTAAACAGCTTGATGGTATGTATGTATGTATGTACAGAGATCGAGTATCAAACTATTGAGAGTCCTCATACATGTATTGTGTATTGACATACAAATTGAATGATCCGATGTCGTCACTTTTTTTTAACATTTTTTTTTCAAAAATTGTTAAAAGAAATTGAGTGTACTACCATAATGTACGTATTTTTATAGAAAACTAAATTAATATTTGGAGTGTTTTGGCATTTTTCGATACTTTAAAATTGAAAATATAGGCAGTTAAACACAGAAATTTGTCATAAGAATTTGTTTGAGAAACCCTGGAACTTGAGATATTCTCTGAACAAATCGACATAATATCAAGTCAAGATACGCGAGATTTGTATGGCCAGGTTTCTCACGGTTAATCAAATTTGTATGAATATAGACAATAACAATATCTCTAAACGGTTTTAACAAAAAAGTTTCAGGGTTTCTCATACTTCTTTTATAAAGAAAAATATTTTTTATGATAAATTTTTAACAGCCTAATAATTCTTATTTTATTAAAAATCGAAAAACGTTGAAATACTCTTCTACAAAAATTACAAACTTTGTAGCAGTGCATTTAAATATTTTCTGAAATTTTTTTGTAATAATTAGAATTTAGTGACGACATCGACATGACGACATTTGTATGGCAGAATACACAATACCTACGAAGACTCATAGGTACATACCATCAAGCTGTTCACATATTCGGGGTATGGACGTGGGTACATGTTTTGAATATAAAACAAAACATCTTAAAATATTGTCTAAATTGGATTTAAGGGTTTATTGTTTGATACATATTTTACTACTATACATACTATCACCATCGACAGTTGGTTCTCATGAGTTACATTCAACTAGTTTATCCTCCTCGGGCCCCGCGTCCCCTGTGGGGGACATAAAATATACTTTCAAAAAAGAAGTTTCCTTCCTTATCACCTACTTAATTTAGTTTACAAAAGTGTGCAACTAATCACCAAAAGATGGCAGTATTGAATTTTACCAACAATAAATTTAAATAAAAATCAGTTGATATTTTTTTAATGTGTCAAAATGTCGTCTTCAAGAAAAACTCAATTTTTTGGTGATCAACTAAGTAAGTTCATTTTTTTTCTATTTTCTTTTTTTTATTTTTAGTATTTTTTTCTGTGATTACATTCATAAATATTCATTTTACGTAGATGCTGTTCAGATTTTTAGAAAATTTAAAATTTACAATAACAGTGAGCCGCCAAGTTTGGATGTCCCCTACAGGGGACATTGGGCCTAGGCAAAGCAAAATGCAAGATTGAATCAAGAATAGAGAATGTTTTAGATTACTCGATTGTTTTATTTTATTGTAAGAAATTTCTGTTTTCTTATTGATTTTGCAGCAATATCAGGTTACTTATGCATGCATTGACATGTTACAAAAATACAAAATGTTACAAAAATATTTACAAAAATAAATAAATATTTTAATTTAGTTTCAGATTCCGCTTCATTTGCAAATTTTGTAAATTTAGAGGTCGATGGAGAAGTTTCGGTTATTGACCTAAGTGACCTCCATTATGGACACCTGGCCTTTCTGGCCAGGTAGTGCTGGAGTCCCACCAGCTAAAACCCCTCATCTTCTGTAGCACACAGGTCCCTGCCTTTCGGCCTACCCTGTTGTGCAACCTTTGTCCTATGTTCGTTCTGCCTGCTCGCTACGTTCATCTTCTTCTTTTCTCCTCATTATATTCTCAACATATGTGTTCACCGTGCTCCAGCTCTCCATCGTCTGCAGCATCCACTCTACGAGTGCGTCTGGCTCCAGAGGCCCTCCAAATTCTCTCTCCAGTGCCTCTCTCTCCGATACCCACCGGCTGCATCTAAAGAACGTATGTTCCACATCGTCCTCCTCTTCGCAGTACATACACGTTGGATTTGATCTTTTTCCAATTTTGTGCGTGTACTGCATGAAGACTCCATGGCCCGTGAATGCCTGCGTGAGGCGGAAGGATATCTCCCCATGCCTTCTTGTAGTCCATGTTTTAATGTCTTTTATCATGCGGTGGGTCCATCGTCCCGTGCTGGACTCATCCCATGACTTCTGCCAGTCCAGGATTGTTGCCTCTCTTTCTGTACGTTTTATTTCGGGTGTTAGAGGTCCTTCTCGGTCGAATAGCCTGATTTTCAATAAACTGAAAATGAGATACTGATATATATTCTTTCCTTTTACAAAATCAGTCTCGAGGCCCAATGTCCCCTAGAGGGGACATACGATTTTCCGGAAAAGCGGAAATTTAAAAAAAAAATTTCTTCTTAGAAATTTTTCAAATATTATTTTCACACAGAATTCAAAATTTCGCCACTTTTAAAAAAAAAAAAGTCTCTGGGCCTGAGGAGGTTAAATGGTTAAGTTTAATGTTGTTTCGTTTACAGAGTGGAAGTTCATAATGAAATTATTACGAATATAAAACACAGATTCAATCCACAAATTGAGTGAAAAATTAGCCTGAGCGCTTTCGATGGTTACACCATCATCCTCGGAGGCGACAATCAAAACTAAATATAATATAACAAAATGGCCAGTACATAGTTTGAGGTGGGGGGGCGGGGGGGTTCTTAGGGCGGGGGTGTGGTATATGGGAAATATTTCTAACAAAATCAGCAATGTTACAAAAAATAAAATTAAATCAGCTTTTTATACCAATTCAAATTTAAATAAACTGATATTTAACTGTAAAGATAAGCAGGATAAGATGGATAAGAGTGGCATATATAGAATTAATTGTAATGACTGTAACGCAATGTATATTGGTCAATGCGGAAGGAACATAGGTACTAGAATAAATGAACACCTTAGAGCATTCAGGGGTCTTTCTGGATACTCTGAGATGGCGGACCATTGCATTGAACACGACCATAATTTTGATCGTAACAGTGTAGTGGTTCTACATCTGGAGTCGAAGGGACGAAAACTGGATGCTCTAGAAATATTATAGATTAACAAACATCTCAAAAATAATGATAATCTCATCAATGTTCAAATACCTATGTCCTCTCCACTGCTAAAATAATGTGCACCAATTGGTTGCTTTATTTATTTACGTGCCGCTTTCTCTTTACCACACCCCCGCACTAAGAACCCCCCCCCCACCTCAAACTATGTACTGGCCATTTTGTTATATTATATTTAGTTTTGATCACAGATAATATAGAAGTAAACTTTCTGTATACTTCAGATGTGTCACTCAATACATAGAAGCTGTAACCGGATAATCATAAGGTTTCTTGCATCTCCGGTATAGGGGCAATGAATATGCGACCGGTCCACGACAAATTTAAATTTCCATTTTAAAATGTTTCCAGCTTTGAAGAATGAATTCAAGGATAACTTAAATAAAAAATAATCATTTTTCAATCATTATTTATTAAAAAAAACACATATGAAGGATTTTATTTGAAATATTTCAAAAATCATGCCAAATAATTCATAAAATACATGGTTCTAAATAAAATGTGCATTGTAGATTATTAGGTGTTTAATTTATTTTTCACAAAGAAAGATTTATTACAGATTTTCGGGAAACTATATAACTTCACTTCACCGTATTTCACTTGACAATTTATACAAAACACAACAAAACTTGTCAGCCATCTTGCGAAGATAATCGAAAAATACAAAAGCTGGCAATAGATTAACACCATCACCATCACATGGCGTGATGCTATATATGTAGATTAACACCGAAAACAACAAGAATTTTACAAAATCACACGTGTTATATTTATTATTTGGTTTACTTCAAGATTTTAAAGGATCAAAATGTTTCGCGTCACTACAAACAACAAAACTCAACTGAAGTATGCAGAAGGTCTGAGAATTTTACATTGCATTTTAAAAAATACCAACATAAAAAAAAATAAAGGCGCCACCTTTGGAGATGCAAGCGTAAAGTAAAACCAGTGCTACCAATAGAGTGCCAACGGCGTGGTTTTGATTGTCGCCTCCGACGATGATGGTGTAACCATCGAAAGCGCTCAGGCTAATTTTTAACTCAATTTGTGGATTAAAACTGTATTTTATATTCGTAATAATTTAGTTTATATGGAATGATTATTTAGTTAATTTCACGAATAACACAACTAGTTGTTGGGCATTTGCATTTAAGATTTATCATCAGATGAAAAAAATTGATGAACATCTAAAGAATTTTATTTGTATACGGTAAAATAATAATAAGTAAAATACAAACAAATTAAAATAACGGAGTCCTTATCTATATTGTGTATCATGAGTAATGGTCAGATGAATGCAGAGATGCATGAAGTTTAAATTAATATTATAATATTAAGAATACATATGAGGTCGAAATGCTTACTTTCATCGACCAAAGCATCAGATAAAAAGCAAAAAAAAAAAATCTTGTTATTAAAGGTTAAAATAATCATTACAAAATGTAGTTGCTACATAACTCAATCTATTTCTATGACATTTTTAAAATTTGGATGGTTGGATTTTCCCATTTGAACACAAATATTGAAAATAATGAATTTTAATCGTAACTTGGTCGTATCCTTGAGAGATACGAATAAGAAACAAGGAAATAAGACGCCGGTCAAAGGTAACAGACATTGCAGAGAGAGTGGGAAGGCTAAAATGGCAATGGGCAGGTCATGTGGCAAGACAGAGGGATAATAGATGGACACCCAGAATTCTGAATTGGATACCCTATCATAGGAGATGGACTGACGATATTGTCAAACTGGTGGGACATGGGTGGAAGCAGAGTGCCAGGATAGAGAGAAATGGAAAATCCAGAAAGAGACCTATATCCAGCATTGGAGTGAAAGGAGCTAAAAAGAAGAAGAAGATGAATGGTAAATTGAGTCAACGCTAGAGAGACCACATCACGAATGATGTTTTTCTCACAGTATAGATGAAGGAAGCCACCTCTGTTCAAGACCATCTCAGAAATATGTAACAATTGGATTGGGCACATATGTAATTATTGTACTAGCGAGATAAGAATGTATGAGACAGTGTATCAATGTTGATGAGGCGATGTATGTGTCAAGATAGAAGATTGCGGTGTTCGGTTCTCACTGCCCACCCCTTGAGGAAGTGGAGAGTAAAAAATACACTTGTTTATAGAGACACATACATACAATATCAATATGAAGTTGATCACTCAATTTTCCCATACAGAAGCTACATATACTTCTGTTACATTACATTTTTCATACATGTATGAAATTTATTTCACATTGATATGGCAGACCATAGATTTTTTTCTTAAAATTTTGTCAATCCAGGAATGCATTTTTGATGAGTGTATTTTTATTGTATCAAAATTTCAAACATTATAAAAATACCTCGATTTTCCAGACCGTGAGAGCGTTTTGAAAATTTGGACAGATGAAATCATAGAGTAGAAATTAACGGATATCCATAGAAAACTAATCAGCTCTAAGTTTCTGGACTTTACAAATATGACATCAATATGAAGTAATTCGAATTTATGATTTGGGTTGCAGAGAGGACACAAAAAAAACATCGTAATTGATGAATTCATAGAGAAGAAATTAAAAGTTGTCTATGGAAAACTAATTAGCTCTAGGTCTATGCACTTTACACATATGATGTTAATATGAAGTCGGTCGGACTTATAGTTTGGGCTGTAGAGAAGACGTAAAAAGGATAATCCGTATGAAATACGTACAAACACACCACGACGATACTCACAGTGTGCACTCTCTACATGATACCCGTTGAGAAATTGATGTAAAAAATACACCTAAAAATTGTGAAATCATGACTCTCCACATAGTGTGGAGAGTATAAAGTATGATCCATTCAATACCGCTCATGGTCATTTGCCACGAAAATTTTAATGATGATGATATTTCTAAATTTCTTTATAACAAATATCGATAGTGCCGATTGACTATAATACGGCAGACACCTCCATGACCCTCAATTGCATTTTTTGGCCTTCCTACCCCTTCATCATCAATCACAATCCTCTACACCCATCTTTATTGATTTATTTGCTATTTTCATTTTCAAGTTCTGTATCTTTTTTTTTATTTTATATTTTTTTTATTCAATTTTATTTAAGAACATTTTACTTTTCCGTTTAATATTTTTTTGATTGTTAATCATATTATTTTAATTTTTGTATAGAATTTTTGGCGCACGTTTTCTTTTGTTTTTTTTTATATATATTTCTGTTGTCGCTGTTTTCTGTCTCTAATAAAAAATAAACAAACAAATAAATAAATAAATTCTTTCAATCTAATATCCACATTAAATCTTCATACAAAGCAACAAGTTATGCCTTTTTTTTATAAAGAACACTGAATTTCCTGCACTGATCCTAATCAAATAAGATGGGTGTATATATGTACATATTTACCCTCATGTCAATAACGTCAAAAGACATCGATCTAAGATAATGAATAAATAAGATATAGATCGTGTCTTTGTTTTTATTATCTTACTCAGTGGGTCATTACTACGTAATACAAATTTGAAGGATACAAAAGAATATTATTTTGAATGAACAAAATGGCCTTAAAATATAACCATATTATATTTTTTTAGAGAAATTTTATTATGTAACAGGAAGCGAGATAACTGTACATTTATTACTAAATCATCCATCTACTCAATTAGACAAAGGATATCACTAATATATCCAATTTGATATATAATTTAGGAAATAATTAAAGTTTTGTTCGTCTATTACCTGAATATAAATATTTCACTGATACTAAAATATCGTATATCTATCTTAACAATTAAACATCAAAGAGTTTGAATGAAATAAATTATATTATTGTTTCCGTTAGATGTATTCAATACAATAACATTTATTTATCATTTATAACTAAGTATCTACTGCCTATGAATTATAGTCTTATGTATTTCTATACTAAAATATAGACATATCAATGAAAGGTCAAAAAAGGTTAAGAATATTACATTTTTGTATACAAACAAAAACTTTAAAGTTAAGAGTTGATTTGTCATTTGGGAAAATATATTTTACACAGAAAAAACAATGCATATATTGGCATAAGAAATATTAAAAACAAAACGAAGAAGACCCAAATATGTCTGATGTTTACTATTCACTAACCCAAGGGGATATAGTGGGGAGTTATGATTTCACAATTTTAAGGCTATTTTTTTTGCAGATTATCAACTAGTATCATGCTGAGATTGTATTCTGAAAGTTTTATCACAATGTATCTGTGTGTGTGCTATGTGCAGTGAGCTATGTGCTATGTGCAGTGTGCTATGTACGGCGTGTTCATTTTTACTTTATCGATTATAGACTAAAGTACTCATTTGATTCTATTCAAATTTTGCAAATATATATATATATATATATATATATATATATATATATATATATATATATATATATATATATATATATATATATATATATATATATATATATATATATATATATATATATATATATATATATATATATATATATATATATATATATATATATATATATATATATATATATATATATATATATATATATATATATATATATATATATATATATATATATATATATATATATATATATATATATATATATATATATATATATATATATATATATATATATATATATATATATATATATATATATATATATATATATATATATATATATATATATATATATATATATATATATATATATATATATATATATATATATATATATATATATATATATATATATATATATATATATATATATATATATATATATATATATATATATATATATATATATATATATATATATATATATATATATATATATATATATATATATATATATATATATATATATATATATATATATATATATATATATATATATATATATATATATATATATATATATATATATATATATATATATATATATATATATATATATATATATATATATATAATACTCGCTTAGACCCCTTTAGATTTTGAACGATATATGAAAAGTGCTTCTCAACTTTTTTAACTGTCAAATATTTCAAAGTGACTCCAAACTCAGGAAACTTAAAAATTTAAATTTATATTATAAAATTAATAAAAAGGTACATCTCTTTCATAAAATGGCATTGAAAATTTATCAAGTTTTCATACTAAAATATTTAAATAAAAAATTATTTAACAAACTCATTTCATGAAAATGCTGAAAATTTTCCATACAGAATTTGAATACTTTATAGAATGACTTGTTAGTGAGGAGTTTAGCGTTGGCCACAACCCACTCGTTTCCTCCTAATATGATTTTGTCTTAATGAATAAAGGCGTTATCTTTCCATATTTCTAATTAAATAAAATCACAAAAAGTGACCATAGCTCCTTCATCCACTGTAAAAATGATGTTTTAGTTAATTTTTATAAGTACGTTGTTGTTAGTGTCATATTTATGAAAGAGCGATACTTACCCTATCTGCGTAAAAATATAGGAACTTGCAATTTTGCGACAAGACCTTCATCCACTCGTGTTTTCATCTTTCAATGTTTTATAATCATTAATAATAACATTATCAATTTTATACATTTATTTTATCATCTTAATTTATTTCACGTTTTTTTGTTCATTTATAACTAGACTCTTCAGGAAAAATGCAAAAATTGAAAATTATTTTGAAACTAAGAAATTTCAAATGTTAGTAACTAACCCATACAGATAGGTACTTGGGCACTGAGCGTATAGCAATAATTCTACCGATCAACCCTATAGATTCTTTTGATATTAAAGTAATATTAAAAAAAATACATCATAAATTATGGGAGGACAGAACTAACACAAATACTTAGTATTCAACAAAAACTACTTAAATAATTCAAAATTAAAATTATTAACAACATTTGTAACTATGCCGTATTGTGTTTGCGATGCTCTTTGAGTAACACATAAAAATATTTGATATGATTTGGGAACCATGTGATTCACATTAAATTACACCAACCTTAGATTATAGATTACACCACCAACATAGTTAATTACACCAACATAGTTAACTTGTCTCTTTCTATGGCTTTAAAATAAAAATCGCGTCAGAGATTGGATTTATGACAGGTATTATGGCGGACATTGGGATCTGGTTGATCTGTTTTGTGTGAGTCTATGTGTTTGTTATGGTAATGATTGTGATTGCAGAAAGTTAAGATTGTGTAGGTACATATTTAGTGTGGAACGGAAAAATCACCAAGTTCATAATTGCATATAATTGTCAATAAAAATTGTAAACTGCTAGCCCTAGAACACGATTTCCTAGTTGGGCAGCAGTAGTGTTGCGGGGATTTGCTGGCTCATTGTAAAATTGACATATTTGGTATTGGTAATTTGATTTATAAGCGATTTTTATGCACTGCAGTTCGATAAATATGACACCTCGTATACAAGCCAAAAGGAAACAATGCACTTACCTATAATTGGCTGGCAGATCCTTTTGGCAGAGGGCACTCTTCTCTTGCAGTGTTAGCGGGCGTTGAAGAATGATGTAGCGGTTGTAGCGGATGAAAAAACTGTTGAAAATGTTTATGAACTGCGATGTTATTGTAGACGATAGCGGTGAAGATGGCGGAGAATTTGCGGTAAAATTAGCGGTTGGAAATTATGCGGGTATTATTTAATTAGCGGCGAAAAGCGGCGGTCACACAGACACGAACAAAATATGGATCCGTACTCTGCGAAAGACAAGCGGGGAGACTCTTGTTTTTCAGTGTTGCCAACTCGCAGGCGCGAATATTGGCAATGCATTGTAGGTAGGCGGTTTATTTTATAAAGCGGTAGTTGAAGCGGTGATGAGTGCGGATGAAGACGATGAATCCCAGAAGAAGCCTCTTGATTGCCAATGGCCATTGGCTTAGTGCATTACTTCTTCTGGCGATACACAAAGGCATCAAAATTCATCGAATACAGTGCATTTTATTTTATTTTATTGTATGACAATTAAATGGCGCGAACAAATATGGCGTGATAAAAGGTAAAATAAATAAATAAAACTTTGTTATTTTAGAAGTATTTAACTAACAATTTTATAATAATTTTTACAATGTCAAGTCTACATAATGAATTGTTGTATTTTTGCTAAAGTGAATACAAATTCATTGAATTTTGTTTCCTGAAGCAAAAAATAATGACAATATTTTTACTTATTTCCATAGTAAATTTACAGTGAAACATGTTTATTATAAATGCATAATACTTCCGAATTTAATAATATTATTATCTCAAATCAACAAACAAAATTTTGTTTCATAATGCAAACGTAATAATATGTAAATACGAAGACGAATTATATAGATACGTACTATTATCTCAAATAAAATAAATAATCACATTATAAATGTATGAATTACGAAGACGTACATATTATAGTTTTTGCTTAGTAAAAACAAAAAATTTCGTCTCAACAACAAAGGTATTACATTTCGAAAGATTTATGGGAATGATTACATCTACAAAAAATATCTTACAAGTTATTGAGTACAATTACTTTGAAATAATATATTCAACCTCACTAGGATAAACCTGTATAGAGGTTAAATAAATTCAAATTTTTGACAGACAATAAATGACACAAATATAATATTATACAAAACAACATGTCACTAATGTCGCCAGTTGGGTAGGTACTTATAAACCACTTGGAACAATACTTTTTAAAGAATATAAATAATGCAATAGCAAAAATATAATAATACATATGTACCATGAGTATTGCAAATAAAAATAAGTTGTTATAAATTTTATCTTCATTAATGATATTTTTTTTCATATTCCTTACAGAAACCCAGGATGGTGGAAGAGACGGACCAGCATGGAAAAGACTCTAACCCTCGTGGCAGTAGTAGCTAAAATGATAGCTATCGGTCTCGCAATAGCTTTGGCAGTTATTCTTCTCAGGGACAAAACAAATAAAGGTTTGTATATCTAACTTATTACAATGTCTAAAAAAAACAAAATTTTGAATATAAAGGGATGGCGTGACTACGTGAACGAAAGCTTGAAAAACAGACGTATTTGTATGAGAAGATGCATGAATATTGATGAATTAAGGGGTCGCAGTAACGGTCGCATATTTTATGTATAGAAATACATAAAATATACTATCACAGGTTAGAAAAACATAAGTTATTTTATGAATAAATTAACTTACATAATTACTAATTAAAAACCCAATATTTTTGAATTGTTTTATTGTAACCATACTTTTAATATTGGAAACTGAATCGGAGGTACGATCTTTTTATGGCCACAAAATCTGAATATTATTTGGCATATAATTGAAAAATATTTTTCATGGCCACTGAAATGAACGACGATACATTTTGTATTGTATTGTATATATTTTATTTAGATGTAAAAAAAAATACAATTTCTTACATCTAGTATAAACGAAAATAAAAACAAACAATAAAAATAAACAAATCAACATCGGATGACTAAATGAACACACAAAAAAGACACGTATCTATCAATAACAATAAAACACTAAGTAAAAAAAAAAGGAAAACACACTACCACAATAGAAATATGATAAAAATATTCGACATTTCCCAATTTTCTTTCAGGGTTTGCGTAGTCTGAAGGTTCTAGGCACGCCCCAGAGGGGTGCGTGTTAAAATATAATAATTTGGAGTTCGGTTTTCAATGCCTACCCCGTGAAGGACGTGGCGTGATGTTTGTATTTTAGTTAGTAGGTAGGTACATATGTATGATTGTCCATATCGTCTAAAGGCGTGGAGAGTGAACAATATAGGTATGATTTGAACCTGACGATCAAAGTTGAGAAATCATTATGTTGTTTATATTCCCAAATAGTTAGTTTGTTTTCGGGTCAGGACTTTTGGCCTTGCCACTCCTGTATACAGCGACGAACATATATCACTTTGTTATTTGCCATCATTAGATCATTTTCATTATATGCATTTCGTATCAACACCTCCCCGCGGTCGCAGCTCGTGTCCTCCACCTCTGATGGTTACTTTTGCACCTAGTCACCCCAACCCTAAGTCTGTTCAGTGTCAAATAACGGTAATTTTGTTTTGGTACAAAAATATACCGTCGGAGAGATACTCCTGCCCTAGAAAGAGTGGCATTTAAGAATAAGAATACATCAATAGCCATTATTATATTATTTTTGAATATATTATTATTTTAAAAACATCAAAGATTCGATGAATAGATTAGATATTCCTTCGAACACTGGTCATATTAAAAACTGGTTAAATTACTTATTTATGTTGTGCTTTCTAACTGTTGCATAGCCATCGATGAGACGGAATTGATCGTCAGAAAATTGTATAAGTATAAAAATATATTGGATAGCATAAAACGGGTTTGTATTATGAATACTTAATCAATTTACGTCCCATAAAATGTATATATGTACATACATACACACGTGATTAGTTAACATACACAGACTTACCTATGTGTTAATTATTTACCTACCCATTAGTCTAAGAGATAGCAAAGTCAAAAATGAATTCATTTTTTAATGGCTGTTTTATTTTTATATTTCTTTTCTTATTGAATAGTTGCATGTAACACATGAGATCCAACTGTCGACAGCGATAGTATGTATAGTTGAAGAATAAGTACCAAACCCATAAATACAAATTATTTATTAATCGAATATTCGATTACTTACACATTGGAACAAGTAGGTAAATAAGACAAAAATGACCTTATAAGTCTGGCGCAATTCAGGGATGACTTCTATGCGAAAAATGCATTGTCACCTCAGATATAAGAATTGTAGCTTTCATTATTTACAAAAAACCAATTCTCTCAATAGATGGCATTACAACAAAATAAATAAAAAATAATAAGATTGTTGTTCATAATTTCACCCATAGATGGCTGTAGTAAAAATTCCTTATTTTCAACGAAAAGAATTTCAGTATTACAATATATAGAACTTTCAAAATTGAATTGATAGGGATCTCATTAAAAAGGCATAATTGGTGAACGTTGCGCAAGCGCATAAAGTGATCACGTAAACCAGCCGATGACAGGTCGTAAGCCCTGTAGGTGCCTTGATTTACCGGTTCTCCTACAATAAATATTCCAACTTCGTCTCTATTGAGATAATTAAAAATCTGTTAAAAAATTATTTATTATTTTTAATATTTAGTTTTCTATACAACACATGTTCCTAGGTAGTCAAGATAGGATAGTATGGAGGTCAATCTTTTTTTCCTACCCGGAATATGAAAACAGCATGATGGTATATGTATATTGTATGTTTAGAGATGAAGTATCAAACTATTAAGTCTTCTTTGATATTGTGTATAGGTGACTACCATACAAATTGTATGAAGCGATGTCGTCACTAAATTCAATTTTTATAAAAATTGTTAAAAAAAATTTGAGATGTACTACTACAATGTTAATATTTTTTATATAAAATTAAATTATCTAGTTGGGGTGTTTCGGCTTTTTTCGATATTTTAAAAAAAATGGAAATATAGGCAGTTAAACTCTTAAATTTATCATAAAAAAAATACTTTTCTTAATAAAAAATGTTTGAGAAACCCTGGAATTTTTTTGAAAAAACTAATTTGAGATTTTGTATTTGTCTATGTTTGTACCAATTTTCAGCGTTCTAGCTTTTATGGTTTCTGAGATATATGGAAAAATAAAATAAAAATTCAAAAGTTGATAACCCCTGACTGAAACAAAAATTCAAAATTCCGAGTATAAAAGTTTTGTAGGCCTGTAACTGTTTATATATTCTGAAATTTTAGGCTCTGAAATTTTGAGCGGATCAAAAGTTATAAGGGGGGGGGGGGACACACACACACACACGAAATGTTCTACTCCGAATTCTGAGTAAATCCGTGTATGGAACATATATGCTGCGAAGCCTCTAAGTTGGTGTTTTTTGACTTAAAAGTTGGAAAAGCCGTGAAAAAAGTAGACCTCTGCATACAATTCTCGCGTATCCTGGCTTGAAACATTGTCGATATGTAAAGAGAACAAAGTTCTCCTGAACAAATCGACAGTTGGAAAAGATAAGTCTGATACTTGGGATTGGTTTGACCAATGCGCATCCCGTTTCTATAGGTGAAAATGGCAGATTTTTTTATCATTTGTATCTTTGTTAGTCCTTTTTGTGCTCTTATACCATCCACCTGATTAAAATGAATCGCGGTGGTTTGATCAGCGCACAACCGGAAAGATTTCTGATAAATATATTATCTCTTCTACTTTTTAAATTTTTTTATTTACATATTTCACAAACGAACGGATTTCATAGGTACAAAATAATATTGAAATAATGTTTAAATCTACCTATAAAGAGGATGTGCACTGTTAAACGGAACCACTTCCAGGTGCCATACTTTCTTTTTTTATACCTATATTCAATAAGAAAGGAAATATAAAAAAAAAACAGCCAATGAAAAATGATTCATCGACAACGATGCTATCTCTCAGTCTATATCCTAGTAAAAAAGTATCGATGTCATATTTTATTAGGCATACTACTTGGATATTTTAATTACCTATAATGCGTACATACGACAATATCGTGTTTGTAGCCTTTCCACGAATTTTTACAACCAACGAAAATAGTTGCAGTGAAACACAATGATTACATATTCACTTTGCACATTAAACGCGAATGCCAAATCTATAAGGGTCTTTAGCTGCAGGATAGTGTTTAAATTCAACTAACACATTCAATATGGCACATTCTTTAATTTGATTTGTTCTTTAAAGTGGATAAAGTTACCATGCGAAATAAGTTCAACTAACTCATTCAATATGGCATATTCTTTAATGTGATTAGTTCTTTAATGTGGATAAAGTTACCATACGTAATAAATTCAACTAACACATTCAATATGACACATTCTCTTATGTGATTTGTTCTTTAAAGTGGACAAAGTTACCATACGTATTAAATTCAATTTCACATTCAATATGGCACATTCTTTAATGTGATTTGTTCTTTAAAGTGGATAAAGTTACCATGCGAAATAAGTTCAACTAACTCATTCAATATGACACATTCTCTTATGTGATTTGTTCTTTAAAGTGGACAAAGTTACCATACGTATTAAATTCAATTTCACATTCAATATGGCACATTCTTTAATGTGATTTGTTCTTTAATGTGGACAAAGTTACCATACGTATTAAATTCAACTTCACATTCAATATGGCACATTCTTTAAGGTGACGGGGTAGGCTCCAAGGTACTTTTTGGATGCTCATTACGCTTTACTTTTAAAAGTTACGTCTTCAATAAAAATATATATTATTCTCTCATTATTTGTGTATACATTGGCCCGATACAATTTCTTTCATCTTGTGTACTTTTTTCATAATATTTTTTTAATAATACCTTTTTTTCTCAGATTTTATATCCATAACTCAAAACTTACAAGGCTTAGAAACAATAATGTTTTTTTAAAATTATAGGTATTTTATAAATCTAAACATTGGCTCGATACGTTTTTACACAATGTTCTCACTTTTTTGTTAAATCAAATAAACCATAGTATTTTATGTAACGCTTGATTCAAATACACCAACTTGGGCGCACACGATTGTAATCTTTAAGGACGTTCATTCTCATACAATAGTTAACAAAGTTTGCATTTGACTTGCCTACATTGCCTTACCCTGCCCCTTAAAGTGATTTGTTCTTTAAAGTGGACAAAGTTACCATGCGTAATAAATTCAACTAACATATTCAAGGAAAATATTAAACAAATCAAATTTCAAAAAATTCATGCAATAGAATTAAGATGTAAATACAAACTGTTCTTTATTTCAAAGACGTATCTTTTGAGGGGATTGGGGAAATAATTTTCAAAATATGCTATATAGCCTACTGTAGCCTCTTAAGTATAACATGAATATAATTATTTAACGTGTGGGTTGTGATCAAGGCTATACTCCTCACTTCCAAGTCACTCGACAAAGTATTCAAATTTTGTTTTGAAAATTTTCTGAATATTCATGAGATGATTTTGTCAAATTATATTTGATTTTAATATTTTATTATGAATAAATTCATAATTCTTCAATGCCATTTTATGAAAGTTATGTGCCTTTTTAGCAATTTGAAAATAAAAATATTATTTTATAAGATTCTTGAGCTTGGTGTAACTTTAAAAATCTAATGGGTCTAAGCGAGTATTAGTATACAAATTCGCAAAATTTGAAAAAAAAATCGAATGAGTCTAGCCTACAATCGATTATGTAGAATAAACTCGCCACACAGCACACACACACACACACACACACACACACACAAACACACACTCACACTCACAGCTCCCCCCCTTATAACACAGTGTCTGTCTGTCCCCCCCCCCCTTATAACTTTTGATCCGCTCAATTTACAGATCCCAAAATTTCAGAATATATAAACAGTTATAGGCCTACAAAACTTTTATACTCAGAATTGTGAATTTTTGTTTCAGTCAGGGGTTATCAACTTTTGAAAATTTGGTTTATTTTTCTATGTATCTCAAAAACCATAAAAGCTAGAACGCTGTAAATTGGTACAAATATAGCCAAAAAAAATCTCAAATCGGTTATTTAAAAAAAATCCAGGGTTTCTCAAACATTTTAACTAAGAAAAATATTTTTTTTATGATAAATGTATGAGTTTAACTGCCTATATTTACAATTTTTTTTTTAAATTTTGAAAAAAAGCCGAAACACCCCACCTAGATAATTTAATTTTCCATAAAAAATATTATAATTGTATTAGCACATCTCGAAAATTGAATTTAGTGACGACATTGCTTCATACAATTTGTATGGCAGTAGCCGACACACAATATCTAAGAAGGCTTAATAGTTTGATACTAATCTCCAAACATACATACATACCATCATGCTGTTTTCATATTCTGGGTAGGATCAAATAACTGACCTCCATACTATCCTATCTTGACATACATACCTAGGTACATGTGTTGTATAGAAAACCAAATATCTTAAAATATTAAATAATTTGTATTTATGGGTTTATAGTTTGATACTTATTCTTTAACTATATATACTATCGCTATCGACAGTTGGATCTCATGTGTTTCATGCAACTAGTTAATATTTGATATTTTAGGTACCTACCTACCTCTTAGTTGCCCGAGAAGCTATACAAAATAAAGACAAAAAATAATAGAAATAAAATAAAAGAAGAAAAATTACTCATGCCTACGTAAGATGATATATCGTCCCTCTGCTGCCTAACTGTCGTATCTGACATTTTTGGCAAAATCGAGTTAGGACTACCAATGTGTATTTAAATGTTGTAGGTACGCATGTTCTCACTAAAGGTCTCGAACTATATCATCTCCAGTTAACTTGGAATAGCTCAGTGATTTGTTGTCTACAAATTTGTGAAAATAAAATATCACTAATAGACCTACATATGCGCAAATACGATTCTAATATATATTATAAGAATGATCCATATATATGAGAATACAAATAAAATATTTAAATATATTTACACCGTGTCACCGTGTGCTGGAAGAGATTAAAATATGCACGCGCAAAACACTAAAAACGCTCTCCTGAATAATTTGCATTTTGCAGATACGACTGTCAGTCAAAAGAGGGACGATAATGAGGTATTACAAACTTAATATCTACGCAAGAAATAGTTAATTTATTTATGTTATGTCTTAATCGGGACATGCTACATAGTAAATATTATGTACATGATACAAAAATATAAAAATGCAAAAACATGACTCCGCCATAAATATTAATATTAGGTATATAGTACCTAAGTAGTAAAGAGTAATCATGTTATTGTAGTTACTACCTAATTATGATGCAAAAACTGGTGAGAATATTTAATTCCTTTTTACCAACCTTATAATAATATGAAACAAAGAGACGGATGAATATTTATAATGGCAAATCTTGTAGAAACCCAATGATGTCAGATATTCAACAATGCGTTGCATTCTTTATTTATTTATTTATTTTTTTTTCTTCATACGTTGCTATAACTTTGTGGCACATTTTAAATATTTTCGCAAATTGAAATTTGGTACAAATATATTTTTTTTGTTTTAACCACTGTGAATACTTGGTGTCTAACCGGGGATTGTCCATCATTTTATATTGGCAAAACAGCACGTAATTTTGACATTAGTATAAAAGAGCATATGCGTTGTATAACAAATAACAATTTTTCTGAATTCGTACAAACCACACATTTAACAAAGATACAAATGTAAAAATTCTGCATATACATAAAGAGGGATTAAAACTAGATAATCTTGAAGCCCTAGAAATTAGGAAGGCTCTGAACAGGAATAATAAAATTATAAACAATCAAACAATTTTGAATAATTCACCGCTTCTCAATATGTTTCCACTAGCTCGTCATAACGGTAATCCTTACTCCTCCCCCTCCACTTCGTCTTCCGCGTTACCACCCACAACATAATATCGCACACGTTCGTTCATTTTTAATAATAATTTAGTACAAGTCTGTCCTGAGGAGGGAGCGGTCAGCTCCGAAAACCGGTTAGACACCAAGTATTCACAGTGGTTAAAACAAAAAAAATATCTTTATTTATTTATTTATTTTTATTTATTTATTTAATATTGCTTCTCGGACAACTAACAGGTGCTATGTCAAATATTAATTTGACACGCACCCAATAACAAGTTGCCACATTCTGGAGACTTACGATATTAATCGTCTCACAGATCCAGACTGAAAACACAATTAAAAACTGTGTCTCCACCGGGAATCGAACCCGGGACCTTTGGATCAGCAGTCAGATACCCAACCAACTGAGCCACGGAGGCCGACAAATGTATTTTGTATATGTATTTTGCATAAGTACAAATTACACGTGTTCCTAATAACGTGTTATAGTAGCAAGTACCCAATGAAAAATAAATTAACACGATGAAAAATATTAATATTCTATATATCTTCTTCGTCTGTACATCTCTTTGGCAGTTTTCCTGGAATGTGAAGTCCAGTAGCTATTCTGTATACTCGAACTTACTTCTCGCCTGCGGAAAATCAAATTATCGACTATTACGAGGCTATACAGTGTATTTTGAAAATAATTTCCCTTGTACCCTCAAAAGATACGTCTTTGTAAGAAGGAAAAGTTTGTATATACATCTTTATTCTATTGCATGAGTTTTTTTTTATTTTGAATTTTTTTAATACTTTTCTTGTAAAATTAGTTTTAGTAAAACCCTTTTATATTTTTTTATTGTAACTAAAAAAACTACAAGGCCTATGAAGTAGATTTTTACTTCAATCGAAAGAGAATATGAAGATCTAACGGCTGAGTTTTTTTATTATTATAATATTTCAATTGTTCTCCTTAAAATGAGTTGTTATGCAGTTTATGCTTACCTATTTGTTTACCTCTAGACACATGTCTAATGTGTACATTTTAAATTGTGTGTATCTTTTACAGAAGAAATGATCAGCATGCCCGGCAGACTAAGCGGTCTTCCACCGCTGATTGTAAATTCGGAGAGTAAAACGTTACGCAAGGACGATGACAGTAATTTATGTCTCACCAAAGGCTGCATTAAGACAGGTAAATATAAAAATATTTTATTTTGTTAATTATTAAATAGTGGCTCTAAATATATAGGTTATCCTTATAGCAATTGAGGGGTAAACATTTTTATATTTTTTTCTTCCCCTACCACCACCCGTTCTGCTTATGGGGACTAATAACGGCCCCTTACAAAACTCTGAAAGAACACATAAGAACATAAGATGAATCTGGAGAACTCCAAAAACTTGCAGACACTGCAAAAGAGAGCTAATTGTGAGTAAACAGCTGGCTTTGCGTTCACTGAAAGTTAAGATAATTAAATTAAAAGAAGATATTACAAAAAAGAAAATAATACCATATTTCCTCATATAGGTATCAATTATGTAAAATTACTTAAAAATAAGTAAAAAATTTTAACTTTTTTCCAGTAATTTAAAAGTATTGACCACTGACGCATTTCGCTCAAAGAGCATCTACCATTCTGATGATCAAGATTTGTGTTTTTACTTATTTTTAAGTAATTTTATATAATTGATAATGGAATTCCATCAAGAACTAGCGTGAACTAGTTCTTTCCAGAGAACCTTCAATGGTGTCTCTGGAAAACTCTGAACAGACTCCTGGAAGGAGCAGGGACAATTTGGCGAGATGGGGAATGTCGGAGAGCAATCATCAAGATGGTCTTTGTGACTGCAGCGAAGATCAGACGATGGCACACCTCTTGTGGAGGCGAAGTGCACCGAAGGGGAGTTGTGGGAAGAACCAACTGGGAGGATCGTCTCAATCCTGACCTATTGGTTTGGGAAGGGAGTTTAGGACGCTGCCGACACGATAGAAGAAGAAACACTAGCAGTCAAAAAATTAGAAATAATTCCTCATATATTATCATTAAAATTATTTAGTACCTACGTACCCACCTAATTGCAGTAGCGGAATTGCTTATAGAAGCCGAAAATCTTGGCTTGCAATTGAATATTAAGAAATTACGTAATATTTTTTATCTTTTATTGAAACCATACTACAAGATTAAAAATTGAACGGTAAGTAGTATACGATGCTTGACAGGACCACAAATATAAATATGATTTTAAAATATTTTCATGGCCACTCAAATGAACAATGATGCTAAAAGACATTTCCCAATTTCTTTCAGGGTTTGCCTTGTCCGAAGGTTCTAGGCACGCCCCTGCCTAATTGTAATTAGTTTTTTAAAGAAAATTTTAAAAGTATTTTAAATACGATTAAAATCATAGGAAGCGATGGTAAATATTTCGAGTAAAGGGCGTAAAGGCAACAACTCGATACGAATTCATTATGTAAATTAAAGTAATATCCTATCCCCGTACTCTTAAATATCCGGAACCGTGGAAATTTTCTTTTACTCCATAAACTGGTTACTTGGTGTGACAGGAAATTGTCGCCGAGTAAGTGCAGAGTTGGAAAATTGATTCGCTTAATTTGATAAACACTTGAATATTATTTTATATCTTCGCGTCTTCCACATTGAATCCACTTTCTATTTCGCTTATTACAAATAAGGAAATGGAAATACGAACGGATGTTAAACATAAATGTAATATTTTTGACTTGTCGCATTGAAAATAATATTTTGGATATGAAATGTATTGAATAATCGAAAATATAAAATCTTGGAACAATTATTTTACTATAACTTAGTCTCATATTGTTAAATTAAGTAAAAAAATAAAATATAGACATTGTTTTTCAACACTGTTTTGAGTCATTTATGTCTATACCTTGGCCGCTTCTTCTTCTGAGACAATTTTTATTAAATGATTATTATTATTTTTCGATTATTTAATGAATTATTTTTTATGATTATTTAATGAATTATCGACGTAATCATAAACGGTTTTTCACCTTTATGATGACATTCTATTATTATAAATTAAATTATTTATAAAAATAAATAAAAACACATTTTTATTCCTAACACTTTTAACTTTTAAATAAAACACTTAACCTAACCTAACCTAACCTAACATAACCGCTTTCGCCGAACACAGCCAAGAATCAAACTGAACATTAAAATCATTCTCAGTTTTGGATTCAAACTATGTGTTTTTTATAAATAATTTAATTTCATTTAAAATGTGTTAACGAAAAAAAATATCAATTATTACATTTAATTATATTTTTTAGTTTAAGAGATTATCCTAACAACAAACTTCTTTTTCTCATTTAAATAATTATGTATATATCATAAATTCTGTAAAAATACTCGCAACCATACAAATTATAAGCGTATAATTAAATAGTATTCTGTTTGTAAAATGTGTATAATTAATTATTTCAATGTTTAAAACTGTCACATCATGATTGAACTAATTACATAGAATTGTGAAAAAAATATATACCTATAATTTTAATTTTCTATTTAATTAAGTTTGCAAATGCGACTCCCATTCACCGGTATCGCTCAATGCCGAACATTGTCAGAATTTTTTACTTCATAACTATCTATTTTAAGTTAACAAACTACACGATGTCACCGATTGGCAGCGCTGTTATCATTTATTTTTACAACTTCAACAAAATTTTGAGTTCTTATTTTTTACGTGTTAATTTATTTAAAATAATAATTTATGATTTAGCTTATTCATGTGTTTGCCTATTTATTTACCAGCTTCCAATATCCTCAACAACATGGACGATTCCGTCGATCCGTGTGATGATTTCTACGAATTTTCATGCGGAGGTTTCATAAAGAACACTCGAATTCCCGATGACAAATCGTCAGTCAATACATTCTCGATCATCGGAGATGAACTGTCAGAGCAAATCAGATCGATTTTAGATGAAGAACCCGTTGCAAATGAACCTAAGCCCTTCCGTCTTGCAAGGAACTTGTATGCAGCTTGCATGAATAAAAGTAAGTAAAACCTATTTTGTTATTTGAACAAAAACTAGAAAAAAAAATTGACGAATAATGTAGCAGTGATATCAATAGTTTTTACAATCTAACAACTTACAAGTCGAATATTTATATAATTGTATATTTATTTATTTATTTATAAACGGCATAAATTATTGTCTTTTACATATATACATAAAAACACATATTGATGATAAAAATATATAGAATAAGAAAAAAAGAACAATTTGGTATACACTTGACAAAAAAACTAAACCTTAATAGTATGACAATAAATTAAAAATAGATGTAAACAAACATAAAAAAATATATACATTAAAAGATCAAACATTGGATTTTTTCCCTGTCGGAAGTCAAATGATATTTTTACTCACAAACTTTTAACATCTCAATAGAGACGTAGTTGGGATATTATAGAAGAACCAGGAACTCAAGGCACCTACAGGGCTTACGACCTGTCATCGGCTGGTTTACGTGATCAATTTATGCGCTTGCGATCACGTTCTTAATGTAAAACTCCGATTCGTAACACAAGTGTTACTTTATACGAAGCGCAAAATTAAAAATTGTGTTAATTATATTTTGTTATTTACTGTAAGTACTGTTTTTATAAGAATTGAAATTTCGAATAAAATTTTCAGGTCTAATTGAGGAAAGAGGCGTGCAACCTTTACATGATATATTGAAAAAACTTGGTGGATGGCCTTTGTTGGAAGGAGATGCTTGGAAAGAGTCCGATTTTACGTGGAAGGAGTCCGTGTATAGGTTCAGGAGAGCCGGTTACTCTGTGGACTACTTTATAGACTTTTCCGTTGGAGTCGATGTCAAGAACTCTACTAAGAGGATAATTGATGTAAGTTTGTTACCAATTTTGCTTGTACTTAAGTTCCATGCCAGGTTCCTCCACTAAATAGCTCCATTTATTTTACACTTTAGGTACATATTGCATAATTATGTTTTGGTAGTCAGTACTAGTTTGATTTATCAAAGAATTAATGTTTTATTTAATGTTATTGTTGGCCTGCAAACTGTGATGTAGCGAATATATCATATAGGTATATGTTTATAACAATTTTGAATGTTTTTGATTGCGCGTGGTATCAAGGCGAATTTGAATTTATGTGATATTAATATTGTTACATAGCCCCAAATTCAATTGCTTGCATTTGCGAATTTAATAAGAATCAATGATCTTTAAACATAAAAATATTTGCGTTATTTTAAAAAGCAATGCGAAGCGACTAAATTTATCGGTATCGCAACCCGACGAGCGTCTTCAAATTGCCCGTATTTATTTTTCGGCTATTTTATATTAACTTGAAACAAGTACATAAAGGTACATCCTTATGCATTCCCTAAATTGAGCATAAATATAAGCTATAGGTGAAACAAATCGGTCGTAACATTATTCTAACTCGTGACCACAGGATTGATAAATAAGTGGCGAATTGATCATCGAATGGCAATTTTTTTACAACGAATCAATATTTTCATAAAAGAGATGCGAGAATTTCCTTGTGATTAATATTTATTGATAATTTCCTCCACTGTTGTGAATCAAAATGAAAGACAAATGATTTACCATTATGTCTCTGCAGTCGAATTATGTATATGTTATGAAGGATGCTGTTATGGAATATTCTCTGTAACTAAATGCAAATATTTATGTAGATTTATGCGAAAAAAAAACATAGCTAATATCCTCGAAAAAATGTATAAATTTGTGTGTTTACAAGCACTTTCTTTTATTATAGCTGGATCAAGCATCGTTGGGTCTCAGCCGTGAATACCTGAACAAAGGATTATCAGATAAGTTGGTGAAAGCGTATTATGACTACATGGTGGATATCGCTGTTATTCTCGGGGCAGATAGATCAAGGGCTGAAAAGGAATTAAATGACTCCATCAACTTTGAAATCAAATTGGCTAATGTAAGTATTTCGAATTTCATCTACACCAATTAATTATGTATTTCCATCAGTGCAGAGGATCATAAGTAGCTAACTATTGCACATTTATTAGGTACATAATAAAATTGAAGCATTTGAGATGTGGCTTTTGGCTATACCACATTTGGTATACAACATAGGTTGATGCGCATCTTATGGGTCGATAGTGTCCAATGAGAGTTTTAAATATGATAGAGAAAGAGAGCGATGCTGACCACTGTCAAGAGACGCAAAGTTGCACACTTTGACCACATATTCCGTGGTGAGAAATATGCCCTTCTACAGCTTATAGTGGAGGGAAAGATGTAATGAAGGCGGAGTATGGGGCGTAAAAGAACATCGTGACTTAAAAATCTTAGACAGTGGGTGCGGGATACCGGATTCGGCTCGGCGTCGACGTTAGGTTGGCGCAAAATCGTGATTAGTTTGGTGTGATGGCCGCCAACCTCTGTTAGGAGCGGCACAAGAAGAAGAAAACTAGAATTACAAATATAAAAAAAAACAATCCAAGAGTTTTTACATAGTATTTTAAAATTTATGAGTATTTTCGCATCTGTTTCAATTTGAGATCTGGGTTTCCATAGGACATTTGATAGCAACTCTGGTGCAGGATAAGCTCTAAAATTTAGTTTGAGCGTTGATAAAACTGAATCGAGGATGGAGAGACAAAAAAGAATAAAAGCACATACCTGCTTATTTCAAAATTTCTATTCCTTGAAATAGAAATAATTGAGACAAAAGAAAAATAGGAAGATAGTTCTCTACAGGCTAGGAAGTAATGGTACGACTTGTGAAGCAGTTATCAAATTGAAGAATTTGATACAAAATGCATCGATCCCAATTATGTGTGTTAGTTTTAATATTATGTATGTAATTGTTTTTATTATGCTATGATTTGTCATATTATATTTTAGATTTCGCTGCCACAAGAGAAACGACGCAATGCAACAGCTTTGTATAATCCTATGACAGTGAGAGAATTGCAAGAAAAGTTCCCAAGGTATATGGATTTTGATAAAATAATCGATTCTTCACATTCCAATGTTCAATGATAGACTAACCAATTATTATCTGTTTTAGTATACCCTGGAGAGAATATTTCAATACTCTGCTGTATCCACACATTTCAGTAAACGATGACGAAATTGTGATTGTGAATGTCCCATCCTTTATAACAAGCCTTGAGGTAGGTTTGGAAAATATTACCTATTAGTATTTTATAATTAACCAGCCATTTCTAATAATATTTTTTGTAGAACATTATAGACAGCACCTACTTTTTAGAAACATCTGCATATATATATATATATATATATATATATATATATATATATATATATATATATATATATATATATATATATATATATATATATATATATATATATATATATATATATATATATATATATATATATATATATATATATATATATATATATATATATATATATATATATATATATATATATATATATATATATATATATATATATATATATATATATATATATATATATATATATATATATATATATATATATATATATATATATATATATATATATATATATATATATATATATATATATATATATATATATATATATATATATATATATATATATATATATATACCTATCATTTATACGTATAGCTATAACATTAGCGTCTTTTTTTTAAACTTCATTGCCAGTCGACACTTAAGAAAAACTGTTCAAATCGTAATAAATATATATTGATATGTTTTTAGATGATCACCTATACAAATCAATATTATCATACCTTGCAATCTCAGTTCCATCGTACAAAACTTAATGCACGTACCTATTTTAATATTTTTACTTCTTTATCTGTAGGGTAATAACCAGGTATACTACCTAATATAAAGATCGCTGGAATCAATCAATCAACTTACTAGGACTCTTTTGATAATGTTTTTTTCAAATGCTTTGTAATGGTTTTTTGAGAACCTTAATTCACATGACCAATGACTCATCACGAGTATAACAACCAAGATCTCTGATTGTTTGAGTGGCAACACTCCCATAAGACCCTCTATCAATTTGAATTTATTAACAAAGGATAATAAATAACCTATCATTACCTGCCAGCATGTTAAAAATAATATGCCATCGCGTAGATATGTATACGTCATATTAACTACATAGCTTGATTGGTACCTACCTAATGTACGATTATATTATTATAGTTACACAGGAACTAACTGTATCCGAAGGCATGTAGGTACTAATTATTATACAGTAAACATAATACGAATTATGCAAATTTTGCTTTATAACGTTCCTATTTACGTAGAAACATAATAGGCCCTATTCAGATTCGACTAAAATTTTATACGGAATATTAGTATATGAGAAATGTCAAAAAGTTGACTGCATTTATACGGGACTCATTACGATATACCGCGCGGATATAATCCTTTTATCCACGGTTGCCCGATATTTTAGACGTCTTCGTACTCTGAAACTAATCAGAATTGGACATAATGTAGGTAACAACAATAGTCGAAGGAATCTAGTTATTGAATCAATAATAAGTCATACAGCGACGGTCAGCCTTTTAAAATAATTTCTGTACCTAATTGTTTTCTTTTTATCGTCATCAGGAATTGTTATCCAAAGTACCCAAGAGAGTTCAGGCGAATTATGTGATGTGGAGAGTGGCTGGAGCTTCAGTATCATACTTGAATGAAGAACTCCGCAAAAGGCAACTGCTGTTTGCGACATCTTTGTCTGGAAAATCCGAACGAGAAAGTAGATGGAAGGAATGCGTAGACACTGTGGGTGGAAGGTAAGATGTTTTTATTAAATATGACTTTAACTTTTTACAACACGTAGTAAATCATTTCTAGGAGACTGAACTGATTGATCGGAATTAATTATGACACCATAGGAATTAGCTTCGGGAGCAGAGCTGGATCCACCACTGGTCAAATGGTGAAGTGGTGCCAGGTGTCGAAAACGACTAAAGATCCGGCCCTTCGATTTAGAAGCCAGGTTTCTAACCATTTGAGTCATCAATTTTGACTATGCATAAATATTGGCAAAAACCAATATGATATCAACATAATATTTTTAGGTACTACCTAATTGTTACTTTGACGAGTCCTAAAATATCGATTACGCTTATAGCAATTGTTCCAAATGTTCGTGGCCGTTGGTCATCGTGTTATGGATCGTCATGATCTATGGACGATTTCATAATCTTTGTGAAAAATTAAGAATAGCGCCATAAATGAATGTATATTTTTATGTTTGTATATTTGATTCATAATGTTTTGCAGTTTGTCACTGGCGATCGGTTCACTGTATGTAAGAAAATATTTCCATGAAGACTCGAAGCAAGCAGCGCTAGATATGGTTGAAGATATAAGGTAAATTATATGATTAATGATTTATTTATGTTTTCTCTCATATTTCATTTTTATTCGTATGAGTGTTTACCTACCTCTGTAAGACATTATCATATTATTAAAACTAAAGACAGGGATGGATTGTAGTATTGTCTACAACTTGACAGTTCCAGAATCATAAATTTTGAAAATTCTCTCGATAAAAAATAATTCCAAAAGTACCCCTCAAATATGCGGGATTCCCTCGTAAAATAATAATTCCCTCGTAATTTTACAGATGTAAAGTTATAATTTAGCAAAAATATTGTTAAATGTGATGTTAACACTTTGACTGTTTTGTATTTTTAAATTCGAGTCTTGTTTTAAAAAAAAAATGTAGTTGTCGCCAAATATTTTGAGCCATTTCGCCGAGTAGGGGCCCCCCTTTGAAAGTAGGTATAGGTACCAACGAAGCAAATAGACACAAATTTAAGCTCTGCGCACCTGGAAGCCAGGTTCAAGATATTTGGCGACAATTGTATAAGTCATATTATAGCATATGTCGTGCTAGTCAAGTCCTACAAAATGCACGAGACGAACTCCACTGCTTCTATTTCAGTACAAGAAGTGGGATACAACTTTCTAAAAATTCTCAGTGCCTGTGCAGTCTTAAGCATATTTTGAACCGTTGATAAATTCGACTCTAGGTACCCACCCACAAGTGTAGGTAAATTAGGAGCGTTAAGAACAAGCAAATTAAATTATTATAGGGACGATGTTAATAATAGAGCCTGATTAACCTTTCTTTCTTACAGGGCTGAATTCCAAAACATTCTGAGAAAAGTAGATTGGATGGATGAAAAAACCAGAGCTTCTGCGATAGATAAAGCAAAAAATATGAATACACATATTGCATACCCTCCTGAACTTTTAGATAATGATAAACTTACAGAGTTTTATGAAGGGGTAAGATATTATTTAAGTAAATAAAACAAAAAATAATGCTGTTTTAGGGTTCAGATTAAATAGGCATCAAAAGAAGGTTGAAACTTAAGTCCATGTGGTTCTTCTACTGCTTGGGCATCATGTAACATATTGACATTGGAAAGATAAATAATAATGGATATGTCTTTGATGAAATATAAACATCCGTAAATGTTTCCATAGCAAGTTAAATACTGTATAAAATAAGAGGTGAATAAAATTAATGGAGAAAAGATTTGAAGCTGGATCCTTGGATTACAAATCCAATGCATTTATCATTTTGAAACTGATTCATATAAATTCTATGTATTACTTCTACAAGTACGTTCTATTTTTGAAAACTTAAATCAGCTTTTGTGCATGAACAATAGTGGAGGTCAGAAATTTGACCTCCAAAGCATCTATATGTATAAAATATTTTTATGCGATTAGTATCACTAATACTAATTTTTGAATCTATTATTTTCAGCTGGATATGTCACCTGACAGATACATTGAATCAGTATTAAATTTGACATATTTTGGCACTGAATATTCATTCAAACAACTAAGAAAGCCAGTCAACAAATCAGATTGGATATCTCACGGAAGACCAGCAATCGTTAACGCTTTCTACTCGGCTACAGAAAACAGCATACGTAAGTTCTCTTTTTTTTAATACCTACTTTTAATTTGAATTATACAATGTCAAAAATATGTGCTGTCAGCCTTCATGGCTCAGTTGGTTAGATATCTGACTTCTGAGCCAAAGGTCCATTTATGTTTTCAGTCTGGATCTGAGAGACGATAAATATCATAAGTCTAGAGAATGTCGTAACTTGTTATTGGGTGCGTGTTAAATAAATATTTGAGATAGTACCTGTTAATTACCCGAGAAACAATATAAAATAAAATAAATTAAAATGTTAAGTAAAGTATGCATTTTTAACATAATTCAAAATGAAGGATTTGATTCTTTTGCTTACTTCGACGATCGTTTGCTATTCAAAATTTGTAATCCTATGTACAAAGATCATTTGAAGTAGATACTGTTGAGTGCATCGAAAAAGTCACCTTGTGGATGTCTCATAACAAGCTAAAATTAAACCCAATAAAAATAGTTTATGTGGGTAGCTTCGCCATGGCGACAACACCTTATTGAAAGTACATCAACGGAAAAACACTCATGCTGTCTGCCAGAATCAAATTCTTGGGTGTACAATTGGACCCTACGTTGTCACTTGATCGGCTATCTCTAAAACGATCAGTTCATGTTTTTTTCAACTAAGAAAACTGAAAAATAATCGTGGAAGCTTGTCCAAGAATGAAACAAAAACATCAATAAATGCATTTGTTGTGTCTCGGCATGATTACTGCAATGGCATTTCTTGGATTGCCTATGTATCAGCTCGATAGACTACAGATGGCATTTAATGCAGCAGCAAGGCTCATTTACGGTGCAGAAAAACAATTTCATATAACTCCACTACTAAACAAACTACACTGATTGAAGTGTCCAAAATTAGTTTGACAGTGTTTAATGCTTTGAATAACTTGGCACCAAAATACATTCAAGAGCTGTGTCAGAGAAAAGAGCTATCTGGGAGGAATCTCACACTAAGGTCGTCTAGATCAGAGTAACAACTCCCTAAAGGAGTCGGCCAGAGCCAATAAAGCGGCTTACTATGAACGATGCTTTATTGTGAGTGGTCCTATAAAGTGGAATAGATTGCCTCCAGATGTCCGCAGTGCACAAAGCAAAAACACTTTCTCTAAAATAACCAAAAACATTAATACTGAAAGTTCCATTCAATGGTTGATGTAACAAAATAGGATAAAAAATCTAATTTACCTTCTGTACAAAACATAACATAACTATGGACTGTTAATTTATGTCTAATTAAACCAAACTCTTTAATTTCTCAAGTAACAAATTATCAATGTATTAAAATAATAAAAATCAATGCAATAAAATTATCGATATCTATTTTCAGAATTCCCAGCAGGAATATTACAAGGGACATTCTTTTCATCTCAGCGACCACGGTATATGAATTATGGTGCTATTGGTTTTGTAATTGGTCATGAAATAACACATGGTTTTGATGATCAGGTAATATTTTAGCATGTAAATGATTACAGAATAAAAAAAGTTCATTATTCCATTATAAAGACATTTTCCTAATGGCAGGCAATGAAAAAACAAAATACATAACCACCACACTTTTTCCACACACTTACTTACTAAATTTACAAAATCAATTCCAGGGCAGACAATTTGACAAGAATGGAAATCTCGTTGATTGGTGGGATTCAGGAACCAAGGAGAAATACCTAGAGAAAGCAAAGTGCATCATCGACCAGTATTCTAATTATACAGCAAAGGAAGTAGGATTAAATGTAGGTTGATCTATTAATTGTATAATATAATATTAAATGTTACTTACATTTCCAATACAATTTATTAATGATAAGCTATGGTCATTCGATGCAACGAATAATAAGTTTTGAGATTTACCGATATTAACTTCATCCTGGAGGCCAAGTCTGGTCAACCAGTGGAATCCATCCATGTTTACCCATATCATGGATATAATAAGTTTACCCATATCTAGATGGGTCGATGGCAGAGCGGCTAGCGCGCTGGGTTAGTAATCCAGTGGTCGCGAGTTCGAATCCTGCCTCGACCGATTTCGTTCACCTATAGCACAATTCATTTAAAAAAAAAAAAAGGATGGTCTTGATACCGCCTGATGACCAGACTTGCCCCCCAGATGGGTGTCATGTCAATGAAACTAGTGTTTTATTCCTCAGTATTAAAATCTATTATACATGTTAGCAGAAAATATGAAAGAGTTATATATAGTACCTATCTTGTAAGTATGGTATATAAAAGATGCATAAAGAATGGACTGAGGATTAATGCTAGCAAATCAATGGCAGAACAGTGTGTCAAATGAAAGAAGAGAATGAATGGCTCGAGAAAGTCAATGAATATATCTCTCTGGGATACATGTTTCAACAGAATGGACGGTGAAAAGGATATTGAAAGAAGAGTTATGGCAGAAAACAGAGTGAATGGAGCACTTAGATCAGTCACGAATGGTCACAACATATCAAAGGAAGCCAAAGTCAAATGTAGCAGAATTAATGCAGTTGAAATGAGATCGCTATAAAGAATTTGTAATAGGATGATGTATGACAGAGTAAGAAATGAGAACACAAGGAAATAATGTATGTATGACAGAGTAAGAAATGAGAACACAAGGAATGTTTTTCATAATTCAAAGTGTTTGAGAAACTCTGGAATCTTTTTGAAAAAACAAATTTGAGATTTTGTATTTGTCTATATGTATACCAATTTTCAGGGTTCTAGCTTATATGATTTTTGAGATATATGGAAAAATAAAGTAAAAATTCAAAAGTTGATAACCCCTGACTGAAACAAAAATTAAAAATTCAGAGTATAAAAGTTTTGTAGGCCTATCATCATCATCATCAGCAATGGCCCTACAGCCCGATGTGGGCCTTGGCCTCCTCAAGAAACTGCCTCCATTCCGCCCTGTCCGCAGCAAGTCTCCTCCAATTTGTCTGTCCGATCGCTCTTATATATATTCTGAAACTATATATATATTCTGAAAATTTGGACTCAATTGCACAATTTACAGTAATCAGGATGTGACATGTTGGATAAGGGCAAATTAAATTTTTATGTGCTTTTATTCTAGCTTAATGGAATAAATACTCAAGGGGAGAATATTGCTGATAATGGAGGTATAAAGGAGGCATATTTAGCATACCTAAAATGGTCAGACAATAATGGACCAGAAAAGCAGCTTCCAGGACTTAACTATACACCACAACAGGTTTGTTCAAAATAGTTCTTTAGCAGATAAATTGATATGTTGAGATAAAAACTCCTCAATTTCCTTCAAATTTATATGAATTACATAAATTCAGAAATCATACCAATTAAATATTTCTCATGAATGAATAATGAACGACTGATCCCAACAACAAGGACATGGTGTGATGGTATGTAAGAAAATATTTCTCAAATTCTTATTTACCATACCAAAATAATTAATCTGGTCATAGAAATTTACTTAAATTTATTCATGTAATCTTGCTTCTCTTGTCTGGAAACACTGGTTAGTTGGAAGAAATTGTCATATGGCAATAAACTCACTACTTGCGCAGGGTGCAAGGAAGTGTTTATTTTTATAGGTTATCTGATTGTAAGGACTATACATTTATTCTGCATCTTTCTAAAATTGCATAAAACATTTTTTGTAGATGTTTTGGATCAGTGCAGCTAACACCTGGTGCTCCGTCTATCGTCCTGAATCACTCAAACTCAGAATAACCACAGGATTCCATTCTCCTGGACGTTTTAGAGTTCTTGGTCCATTATCCAATATGGATGATTTTGCCAAAGATTTCAATTGCCCTGTCGGGTCAAACATGAATCCTCATTCTAAGTGTAAAGTATGGTAAAAAAAAACAGTAAAAAAACTTTTTTTAATATACAATCAGAATAAAAGTATTCTTTTAAAATCCTTGTTGAAAATTAATAGGGTACAACAAATGTTGCAAATTATACTTTAAGGCCAATATGATGCAATTTTGAAAAAGGATTTAATGGATGTTCATCATGTTCATATTTAATTTAATAAGAAATTGCATTTTAATCTCATTCATCATAATCTCGGCAATTCATTTTTATGACAAGTAATATTGTATTTATACATTATGTTCCATAATGACAAAAATTTAAACATTTGTATGTATAGAAGTCTATTATACCTTCATGGTATAGAATATAAGGTGATGTAGGAACGATATATAATATTGTAAGTAGTTTTAAAAATTATTCTTTACATATTTTATAGACTGCGTGATATTAATGTAAAATATAATAAAATACATTATGTTAAACATGAACACAGAAAAGTAATATAGGAAATCAAAGAAATACTATTCCATCTTTCTGTTAATTTTTTTTCTTTTTATTTTTTTTTATGAAGTGTGTATAGGATTTGATATGGGGCCTGAGTCAAATTGTAATTGTAAAAGTGTTCACTTTAACAAAGCGTTTATTTCTTGTATGGGATGTGAAGTTTGCTGTAGAAATTTTTTTTACAAAAAAGGCTAATCCCATACAGAAAAAATTTGATTTGCGAAAGCGAACAGCGTTTATAATTTGACTCAGAGGTTAAATCTGTAAAAAATTTTATAAAAAAATATTTAAATTGATTAATCCAAACTTACGTACGTTCCACAAAATGATTTTTATTTATATATTAACGGATCCTACATAAGTTATACTGTGGCATTTAATATATCTATAAAAAAGAATTGGCATTTTCGTGGTAGTGTTACAAAAGAAAATAAAACACGACCTTTTTCAAAAGTTTTTATTACAAATTACAAGCAAGATTGTATTTTTGTGGGAAGAATTTCCAACAATAATTTCAGTTTATTTTTGCACAAATTATTAGTTAAAACGGTAGATACAATTTCACATAGATTACATTGTTACCCAGTTCATACTAAATAACACATAATATAAAATAATTTTATGGTCTCAAATTAGAGTCACTTATTACCCAAATAAAAAAATGTGTCTACTATATTATCATACCTTCATGGTCTACTAAATTTTTCAAAAGTTTCAGTATGTATATCCCACAAATTAAAATAGCATTTTTATATGAATGAAATAAAAAAAATATTTGAATTTTATTTCACTTAAAAAATATGTAATAAAAATATAAATATATAAATATATATCAATTTTAAAATCACCCACTGGAATGATTGCACCAGTACTTACTATTGTAGTATCACAAAGTTGAATACAGATCAATGAAATTATTGGCATGTGATAATATAGTTATTTATATAACACACATAAAAAATATGTTATAATTATTTGTTTCAAAGTTTTGCTCATTATTAAACTTGGAGTATTCAACTAATTAAACATTAACTTTTTATATGTTTATAAGATAATTACTAGGTAGAATTTGATGTATTTAATGTTCTCAAAATATTATATAATTGCTATGTACAGGTCTGATTTGTTTAAGTATAATCTTTCAATGAATATATATTATGAAAAAAATATTAAGATACTTAAGCCACTTTTTTGCATTGAACAAATCGTCTGCTGACAGGAAAAAGTCACTAACTGCCTATTTTGGCAAAATTGAGTTAACTATGCTATCATATTCACCAAAACACACTTTACATCTGGTAAAAAAATTATCTTCATATCAGGTCCCGTTGCGGAGATTTTTCGGAAAAATATTCATTATCTGCATTTTTTTTCAATTATGCCGTCTGGAAAAAGTCATTATCATTGTAATGAAGTCTTTTTTTTTACATATTTTTGTATTTAACTACCAACATTCGAAAATTTTAACACATTAACTAAAAAAATAATTTTCGATAAATACATAGCATCACATCCTAACTGGGTAGGCAGAGAGAAAAGAACGCCATTGTTTTCTATCCCGGATTGCATTAATCGCCTTATTTACATTGATACATCATCTCAACATTTTAGTCTGTTATTCTCATACATCAACCCATGCATGTCCCTAACGGGGTAGGCAGAGAGAACCAAACACTATATTTTTATATCCTGGAACACATACATCGACTCATCAATATTATAAATCATTATTACAGGTTCATCTTTTTTCAAGTTTCTTAGATTTCTTTCTTACAGCATTTCGTTCGTATGGTTGAACCAGCATAAATAATATTTATATTGTAGTGATATACCTACCAGAAAAACTGCATTCCTGGTACAATATCTCTTAGGTATCAGTAAATACAGGAGAGAGAGAAGGTGTTTGCCTGACACTGTTCATTTACAGCATAAGTTTATGCTTAAATTTGGGTATTATGAGGATGCATAAATGTACCTACTTGTTAAACGAACATATTCGTTCTTTAAAAAAAAACTATATTTTTACATGTATTGTTGATATTGACGGTATTTAAGGTTTAGAATTCATAATATGATTTAGAACAAACCCAGGTTTAATATTGGTTAATTCATAAAAAAAATATATAAGACAGAAAATAGAAGTTGATCTGTATATCTTCTGAAAATGTGAGTAAATACCTAAATTTCTATTAGTTTTAAAGTCAAGAAAAAAATTTAGAGGTCCTGGGCACAATAGGTACCTTTCATTTGAAACATCTGAAATATTCTTGATATGTAGGTACTAATAAAATTAGAATATAAGAAGAATACAAAAAGTTTGGAAGAAATTGCAAAATGGCAATAAACTCGCCACTTGTGCAGGTTGCAAAGAAGTGATTAAAATTTGATTTTTTTTATGAAAGCATTATAATGAGTTTTACCACATAGAAATATTACATACAATCTCACACAGTATGGCAGATGAGCCGTCAGGAAAATCTCATTATATGCAATTTTGTGTTTTTTTCATTCCCTATGAGTTTTTGTCAAATTTGAAAATCAAATATAGTTAGATTAGGCTACTTTTTATATATGTTGAAAAATTCATAACAATCTATAAACAATTAAAGAAGTTATGAGAGTTAATATTGCCAAAAAACTTTGACAGCCATTATCTCGAAAACATGTTTGTTGCAGTTAGTGACTTTTTCCTGTCAGCAGACGAAATAGTCCTATATTAAATTAATCGAAAACCTGATATTTAATTAGGACTTTTACCACTAAAATGATAATATTAATCATGAAAAGTATTATTCATGTTTCTCCAAGATTGAAATTAAAATATTTAAACAAATCTAATATGTACTAATAAGAATGTATGTAGAAAATGAAAAATAATCTATGTATATGTAGATTCATTGTATCAGACAATTAACTTGAATACTCTTTTGAAGTGTAATGTGAAAATGTTTTTAATAAATATTGAAAAATAAAATTAATTTACAAATATATATTTTTTCATTTATTTTCCATAAATTTCCAAAATTAAAACTTTCAAAGTTATTTATTAATCCATGACTCAATCAACTCTCCAATCATGACTCTAGCTGCTTTTAAACTTGGCAAATCTTCATCTCTAGGAGGATATATATCAGCACAATGAGCAGTCCCTGTAATAAAAAAATTGAATATCAATACTATTAGAATGCGTTTCATATGTTTCACTTAAAAATGAACTTAGTAGTAATGTTGGTACAACCGTCTCTCGGTTAAGTAAATTAAATTATGTTGCTATACTGCCAAATTCCTCCAAATATACTATTAAACACAAAATAATTGCTTAAAAAAATCTGCCATACAAATTGTATGAAATTATAATATTCAATTTTTACAGAAATTGTCTTAAAAAGTTTGAGATGCACTGCTATAATTCTATAAAATACTGCATATATTTTTATAGAAAATAAAATTATCTAATTGGGGTGTGTTAATGTTTTTTTTTCATATTTTCATGGTAAAATAGGTTAATAGAAAGTAGAAAAATTAAGAATAGAAAATAGGCTAATACAGAAAGATTAACAAAAAAAATTCCATAGTAAAAAATGTTTGAGAAACACTGGAGTTTTTTGTAAATATAGTTTAGGATATTGTATTTGTCTATATTTTTTACAAATTTCAGTGATCTAGTAATGGTTTTTGAGATACATGGAAATACATGAAATGTTGAAATAAAGATTTAACACATTTATTATCTACCTTGAATGTACAAAGCAGGAGCTTGATTTTCTATGGTTTTGGTGATTCCGAGAGCATGCCAAGGATCAATACTACCATGCACAAAGATTACACGATTTGTCTGATAATCCAATGCTCCATACATCATATTGGTCCTTAGAATTCCATCAAACAAATTTAACTCATCATATCTGAAAGAAAGAATATTATAAAATTAATATATTATGTCAATATCATGTACGAGACATTGGAACCAGTATAAAATCAACCGTACCACACATGGAAAACACTGAATAGACTCTGTGTAGGTGTTACAAGGTGTAAAAAGAATTAGTAGAGGGGGAGTATGAAGATGTTGCAGGAAGGTCTGAGGGTTGGATGTTAACAAAGCTAATGGACCAGATGGAATTCCCGTTCTTGTGTTAAAAAAATGCACCGCCGAACTAGCCCCAGTTCTCACTAAACTCTTCAAACTCTCGTTTAAAACTGGTATTGTCCCATGTGACTGGAAAAAAGCGGTCATCCACCCAATTCCTAAAAAAGGTGATCGCTCCAACACATCTAACTACCGACCCATCGCTATTACTTCTGTACTCTCCAAAATAATGGAAAGGGTACTAAACACCAAGTTGATCACATACCTCGAAGCAAACAAAATTTTAAGCGACCGCCAATATGGATTTCGTGGAGATCGATCTTGTGGCGACCTACTCGCGTATGTGACATCCGTTTGGGGTCGAGTTATGGAACGCTTTGGAGAAGCTCAAACTGTCGCCCTTGACATCTCTAAAGCTTTCGATCGGGTTTGGCACCAAGGTCTCTTAATGAAACTCCCTTCTTATGGACTGCCCCAGTCTCTGTGTACTTGGATTGCGAATTTTTTAAAAGATCGCGAAGTCATAACTGTGGTGGACGGTTGCTCTTCTTCTCCCCATTCCATTAATGCGGGAGTCCCTCAAGGGTCCATTCTATCTCCAACCCTCAATTTTGGTAGGGCCACGGATTGATGCATATTCTGCTGGAAATATGTATCATATAAATACCGTGACGCCATAGTTGCATCTTTTAGCAACACTACCAATAGTCCTACTCCTAGCGTCCTCGAGCGGTCTTTATGATCCCGCGAGCCCCGGGCAATGTGGCCGCAGCCATAGCAAATAGGAGAGGATGAACGGCGATTCTCTGGCGCCTCAAAACCGGAATCCCTTCAAATCCCCCACTCCCCCTCCACAGCTAAGGGAAGGAAAACCCCGACAGAAAACCACCCAAGCCAGGTCTTATGCTACAACGTGCCTAGGGCTGAATGGCACCGGGGTTATATGGTGTCGCAAGCGTTGTGCCCTCCGGAAACCGGTCCGAATCTGGAGTGTAAGTAGGACTTGCCATGACGTGGGGCTCCGTCACGGTCGACCGTTTATTTCCCCTTACTTTCCTTGGTCTGGAAGTCGCCTTGTCGACCGAAGGACCGTACGAACCAGAATGAACAAAAACAAATATAATCCTTTTAACCCGTCCGCTTGTAATAAGGGGGGACTTAGACGAACCCACAAGGGGGAGTCGCTGCCCACTAAGGGCAAAGCAGCGAAAGCTGTACCCTCCCAGAAAGGGGAAACTAGACCCACCAACATCAAAGTTGGGGGGTCGTCAACAAAGACAGAAGCTGAATCTAAGGCCGTCAAACCTGGATCGGCGGGGAAGACCACTGGTAAACGTGTAACCGCTTCACTCTTAAGATACAGAGAGGAGGGCCGCACAGAGACTGGTGGACAGATTGGGAAGAGTCCCAGATAATGATCTCACCGAGAAGGAAGGAGAGTCCTTGAAGTGGGCCAAAGAGGTCCTCAAGAAGAGAGAGGAGACTGGACCCAGTCCGAGTTCCTCTGCTTCACACAAGGCACTTGGTGAGTCAAAAAGACACAGATCAGGAGAGGGGCCCCAACCCAGGGCCAAGAAGCCGAGGCAGGAGCTCCTCCCGAGCAGCAGTTCACGCCCATATAATGAGGTCGCAAAAAACTTCATCACATGGGCAGTGATCGATAGAAGTAAACCGGATGGCTCGATTTCTCCGGAGAACTGGAGGAAGGCAGCGGCAGCATTTTTTGGAGTGTACAAAGAGGTTGTCGCAGAAAACCCTGGTCCAGCCCCATTATGCAGTGATGCAGGCTGGTACCAAGGAGGCGTAAAGTTGATCGCCGGTAGAGATCAATGCTCTGCAGATCTCTACAAACTGGCAATCTCAAAGATAGGCGAGGTGTGGCCGGGCGCGAGGCTCGAGGCAGTCTCAAAGGATCTGATCCCGTGCAGACCAAGGTCTCGGGTCTGGCTCCCGGCGATACCGGCCGAACCGAAAGAGATACTGGACCTCATTCAGTTGAGCAATCCAGAATTGCCCACCCAAGACTGGAAATGCTCTTATTATCCTGAACGAAGAGGCGCTGGTGCCTTAAGAAAAAACTGGCGGTGTAATTGGCTACGGTTTCGAACTCATTGCACTGCGAGTCTACAAGAAGGACTCGAGGACAAGAAGTGGAAAACCCAGCGGTCCTTCCGAAACATCCTGTCCGTCGTCAGTGCTTGTCACGGGGGCGAAGGACAGTATGGTCGAGAAACAGAGTCCTGTAGACCCTAGATCATCGCCTCTATCGATCACGGAGGCGATGGACATTATGGACGTGAGTGGGAAAGAACCCTCAAAGGGTAACACCTACCCGGAAAAGGATTTTGATTTAATCCAAGTCCAAGCCTCAACATCTGGCGCACTTCGAAAAGAGGGTGCAATAGATCTTGAGAGTCCAAATATCTCGAGCGATGAGGGGGAGGAGGGTAGACCGCTGTATGAGAGTGGTTCAGATTAATCTGCACCACTCGAAGGCGGCGTCTGCCGCTTTACTTCTTCGCCTCTTAGCAAAAGGAGAAGACATTATTCTAGTCCAAGAACCATGGGTCGTTAAAAACCTAGTGGCTGGGCTAAAATCTAAAGATTAGCCCTCAACAACAGAGGAATTGGATGACATGGCAGAGATCCTTACCAAGGCTTGCAACCGAGCGACCAGGGAATCGTGCCCGGTGCGTACGGCTAAGGGAAGAAAAAGACCACCATGGTGGACAGAAGAGATTATTACCTTGAGAAGGGAATGTCGCAAATTATTCAACCTAGCCAAGAAAACCAATGATTGGGAAAGCTATAAGGCTAGTCAAAGAGTTTTCAAAAGTAAGGTAAAAACGACAAAGAAAATCTATTGGGAAAACTTTTGTACAAAAATTGAAACAATCCCAGAGGGAAATAGGATTCGCAAAATCCTAGCTACGGATCCAGTGATGCCTGAATACATTAAGAAAAATGACGGCAGCTGAACCTCAAGTAGCTCCGAGACACTAGAGCTATTAACAAAAACGCATTTTCCTGGTTGTAAACAGGACTTGCGTAGGGAAGCTGGTCGCCCGAGAAGGGGGGCGCAGACCCGTAAATTATTAATAAAGAAATGATTGCTTGGGCAATATACGAATTTGAGCCTTACAAGTCGCCGGGTCCGGATGGTATAATTCCAGCTGAACTGCAGGCGGCCTCGAAGACTGTCATACCCTGGTTGGATTCAATCTTCGAAGCTTGTATAGAGCTCTGCTATACCCCCAAGATATGGAGGGAAGTAAAAGTGGTGTTCATACCCAAAGGGGGAAGAACATCCAATAACACAGCCAAGGATTTCAGACCAATCAGTCTATCCTCGTTTGTCCTAAAAACGCTAGAGAGACTCATAGAGACCAGGATTAGAAGTAAAATAAATCCATTAAAATGGTCAGAGTCTCAACACGCATACAGCAAGGGGAAATCTGTAGAAACAGCATTGCATACCCTGATACACAGAATCGAGAAATCAATGAAGTACAAAGAACACACACTGGTCTCCTTTCTGGACATAGAAGGAGCATTTAATAACATCAAATATGAAGCGATGACTCAATCCCTGAGGAAATTGGGGATCGAGACATCGCTCACAGAATTTATCAATAATATGTTAAGAAACAGAGTCATAAATTCAGAACTAGGAGGCTCAAGGATCAAAAGATATCCGGTGAAGGGAACACCCCAAGGGTGCGTTCTATCACCTCTTTTATGGAACCTAGCCTTAAATGACCTATTGACAGAGTTAGACGATATTGGAGTTGGGGTTATCGCATATGCGGATGATCTCGCCGTAGCGGTGTCCGGAAAGATCCCCAATATACTCTCATCAATCTTACAGAGAGCACTAGATAGGATATCTCAGTGGTGTAATAATAATGGGTTGGGAGTAAACCCAAAGAAAACAGAGCTGGTACTTTTTACAAATAAACGGGTAATCCCGACCTTTGAGCTGCCAACCCTAGAAGGGGTGACGCTAGGGATCTCAGCTCAAGCCAAATATCTGGGACTGATCCTGGATAGAAAACTGAGCTGGAGGTCCAATATGCAGGAAAGAGTACGTAAAGCTACAAATGCATTGTACACTTGTAGGAAAATCGTGGGTAAACGTTGGGGACTACACCCCAAGATGACACACTGGATGTACAAGGCGGTCATAAGGCCAATCATGATGTATGGAGTGGTGGTATGGTGGCATTCCCTGAAAAAGGGAGTACACCTAAAAGAGCTGGCAAAAGTTCAAAGACTAGCAGAAGTGACAACCACTGGCTGTCTGAGAACTACACCATCAAAAGCCCTTGACACCATCCTGCATCTGATGCCGCTTGACCTCCTAGGAAAGCAAATGGCAGCGAATGCCGCAATAAGAATGAATTGTGTTAACCCCTGGAAGGAGACACACATAGGGCACTCCGTAATTCCTCAGGAGTTTAAAAAACCATCGGAAGGTATTGACTACGTCATTCCCAAACCATTCTTTGAGAACAGATTCTCCACCCAAATCCCCTTGAGGGAGATGTGGAAGGAGAGTCTGATCCGTCATGGTGAAGCCCAGGTGGTTTACACTGATGGGTCAAAACTGGAAGGTAAGGTGGGCGGAGGAGTATTTTCAGAGCAACTTAATATTAATATTTCTTTCAGTTTGCCGGATGACTGTAGTGTTTTCCAAGCAGAAATCTTGGCAATCCAGGAAGCAGCAGAATGGATACAAGGCAACGCAGTGTCAAACAGCGATGTCCGTATTCTCACAGACAGCCAAGCGGCTATTAGAGCCTTAAAGGGCGTAAGTACAACTTCTAGAGTGGCCTTGAACTGTCGCAGTATCTTAAACGATACAGCGGGGCGGTTCAATCTACATATCATGTGGGTGCCGGGTCACAGCAATATAGCAGGGAATTGCAGGGCAGATGAACTCGCCAGAGCAGGTACCCTGCTATCTCCAGATACAATCAAACATAGACCTGGAGTCCCCATGGCAACATGTAAACTTCGGGTAAGTGAGACGACGACAGCCTGTGCTAATCAGAGATGGTTGGAAGAAAGCACATGCTCCATTGCCAGGCAAACATGGCCAAAATATGACCTCAGAAGAACCAGAGAACTACTCACGTTCAGAAGGGATTTACTAGCCAGAATCGTATCGGTATTAACGGGACACTGGCTCATAGGTAAACATGCCAGAAGGCTGGGGCTGGAGGCATACGATTACTGCAGAGCATGCCAAGACGAAGAAGAGGAAGAGACTGTGGTCCATTTCCTCTGTCACTGTCCTGCTCTCTCTAGAAATAGAAGAAAGTCCTTGGGAAGTTTCTTCTATAATGATCTGATTGACATAGCGTCTGCCGATATAGGAGACATTCATTCATTCATTCATATTGAATGAATTATGACATTTATTGGTCAATCAGGCTGGTTCAGGGCAGATGAGTGAGGGGAGGACAGCCCAAATCCTTTACTTGTGGTATCACAAAGGGCCAACCGGCCTAAGTGTGTTCTCCTGAGAACTGCTACCCGCAAAAAAAAAAAAAAAAAATGGGAACGATTAAAATAATTGTTTTCAGCAACACATAAGCAACTAATTTTTGTATATTCTTCTTCTTTAGCCCTCCTTTGTCCAGTAACGGACATAGGCCTCCCCCTGAGACTTCCATAGCTTCCTATCCTGAGCAGACCGTATCCATCCGCCTCCAGCCACTTGTTTTATATCATCAGACCACCTTGTTTGAGGCCTTCCAACACTTCCTTTGTCCATTCTGGCACTTTCTTAGTCCATCTGGAGTCTGTGGTTCGGGCAACATGCCCTGTCCAGCTCCACTTCTGCTTGGCAACCTTTTGGACAGTGTAAATTATTTTGGCTTTCTTTCATATCCACAAATTATTAGTTTTTCTATTTGTTAACAAAGTACCCAGCATTCTACTTTCCATGGCTCTTTGTGTTACCTACTGCTAAGTTATGTAGCATTTTGTTTGTAAACACAAGAGTTTCACAGCCATACCTATCGAAAGAACGCAAGCATCAAAGACTTTCTTTTACAGATAATTAGTGTACTTCAGAAACTTAATTTTGTTAGAGAGTTTACCAAATGCGACCCATGCTAGAGCTCTTCTTTCAATTTCTACCTCTTGATTTTCTTTACAGAGTTTCGTATTGTCCAAGATAAACATAACCATCAACCTTTTCCATCTTCCAAGATGCTCTTTGACGGCTCTGCATTGCTCATAACTTTGGTTTTTGATGTATTCATTTTGAGACCAATTTTCCAAGATGTTTTGCATTGTCGTTCAAATTCTTTGTCATCATTGGCAAAAAAACTATATCAGCTACGAACCTCATATCATCATTACTCAGTAGTTGGCCATTAATGTTAACACTCTTGACACTCCAATCGAGTGTTTTAGACATCTAGAGCGAGTGTAAATTATTTTGGATATTGTGTCGCCTTGTCTAACTCCTCTCCCAATGTGGAACTTCTCAGATGATTTGTTGAGTTGTATCACAGAAGTGGCACTATAATGTTCCATGATTTTTGAGTATCTACTTTATAAAGAATACAATATAAATAGGAATGAACCAATATTTTTCCAGCTAGGCAAACATCTATTTTTTCAAGAGTATGTTTAATGGATATAAATTAATTTGATACAAAAAATAATTGGTAATATAAAAAAATATTTCTTACTTGATTCCAAATATATCCGAACACTGTTGTGTGAAGAAACTCAAGGGGAATTCGTTTGTGAAGATATCTGCCTCACCACCCGAAGTTTGATAAAATCCAAATTCATTGCAGGTTTGATATATCCACTGTCGGCCTATAAAAACAAATGTTTATTTAACCAAAATAATCAATCAGGCAGTGGAGGACGAAGATAAAACAGGTTGATTTGTAAACAGATGGTATATAAGACCATATTACAGCTCCAAATCAATGTCAGGACCAAAAATATCTGTGTCAGAAAGATGGTGGAAAACTGTGAACTGTGGAAATCATTCACTAAATGGTAAGACCTGTCATAAGTTAGCTTTGATCATACTCTTATATGCCTTTTATGAATTTATTTTGTACCTATGTTTATAAAATGAACAAACGTGGGTTCATTGCCATCAAGAAGTCTCTTCCAACCAACTCGATATAATCGATAAAGTAGAATAAACATGCCGTACATAGCACAGATTTAAAAATCAAATAAAACATTGCAGAAGTTACTCCAGCCCAGATATTGACAGTGACCACAATATGGTAATAGCCAAAAGTATACTTAAACTGAAAAAGATTAAAAGAAAAACTACCATAAAATGGAACACTAAAGCTCTAAAGAATAAAGAGTTCAAAGACAATAATTCTTTGAAAGGACACAAGGTTGTGACATGAATGCTCAGGAAGAAGTAGATGAAATGTGGAGAGAAATAAAGACGAAAATCAAAACTGTGGCAGAGGAAGTTATTGGCAAAAGTAGACCTAGAGCAAGGAAAGAGTACATAACAGAGGAAATCCTAGATATGATAGAGGAAAGGAGGAAATTGAAAAATGACTCTAGGGCACAAAGTGAATATATAGCATTGAGAAACAGAATAAACAGAAAGTCAAGAGAAGCCAAAGAAATGTACTACCAAAGAAATGCAAAGAAATTAATGACAATTTGGAAAAAGGGAATATTGAAACAGCTTATGCCTCAGTAAAAGATTTCTTTGGAACGAAAATTGGAATAGGCAATGCGATAGAAGCAGAAGACGGCAAATTACTTTTTGAAGACACTCAAATTGGAGAGAGATGGAAACAGTATCTGGAAATGCTTTATAATGGAAACAGTACTGATAATCTTGTAAATTTAATAGAAAATGAAGTAGATGTGGATGCTGATGATTTGGGAGACCCAATCACCAGAGAAGAATTTGACTACGCCTTAAAAAGACTCAAAGATGGAAAATCTCTAGGAATTGATGAATTACCGGCCGAGCTAATGAAATCAGCAGGAAAAGGAGTTACAGACGCATTGTTTATAATGACCCAGATGATTTATAATACAGGAATTCTGCCAGAAGACTTCAAAAAATGTCTAATTGTTACTTTACCTAGAAAAGCGGGTACGACAAAATGTGAGCAACATAGAACACTAAGCTTAATATCTCATGCCTCCAAAATACTGACTAATGTTGTTTTAAAGAGAATCGAACCAAAAGTAGAGGATTCTCTTACAAGAGACCAATTTGGATTTAGAAGAGGCATGGGAACTAGGGAGGCCATACTGTCGTTACGTGTGTTATTAGAGAAACAAATAAAGAAAAATCAAAACAAATAATATATTGCTTTTGTGGACTTAGAAAAAGCATTTGATAAGGTAGAATGGAGAAAGCTCTTCAATGTTACAAGAAAGTTAGGAGTGAAATACAGAGATAGGAGAATTATATTCAAGTTGTATAAGAATAAAGCTGCTATAATTGCATGTGGAAATGACTAAAAAGAAGCCAAAATAAGACAAGGGGTCAGACAGGGATGCTCTCTATCTCCAGTGCTTTTCAATGGGTATGTTCATTGTGCAATAGATGAATTCAGAGATAAAATGAGTCATACCACTAATTTCGGCGATCGTGCAGGACCAAATGCATGGAATAAGCTCCCAAATACCCTTAAACTGAAAATATATCTACCTTCAGAAAAATCTCAAATCACACATTTTTCACAAATCTTAACAAAGCCATAATGATACAGCTTAATCAATTTTCAACGCCCTTGAGGTGAGATATTCACGAAAACAACGCAATATAAATCATCCAAATTATATATAGAGAAGGTGTGAAAATACATGGGAAAAAGATTGACATGATTAGATTTGCTGACGACATTGCACTGGTTGCTGCAAGTGAAGAGGAACTCACAGAAGCTTTGATAGTTGTGGAGAATGTCTTTAACAAGGATTATAATATGAAAATTTACAAAAATAAGACTAAAGTGATGACTGTAGGTCGTGAGGAACATCAAATTAATGTGGTAATGTTCGGAGAAACACTGAAAAACACAAAAGAGTTCGTGTACCTCGGAAGTAGGATCTCTTGGGATGGGAGAACAAGGAAAGAAGTTGAAAGCCGAATACATCAGGCAAGGCTGACTTTCAACAAGAAGTCGAAGATCCTTGAGTCAAACAACCTAGACTAGAAGCACCGTAAGAGACTTACAAAAACATATGTGTGGAGCATACTGATGTATGGCTGTGAGAAATGGTGTCTTACCGAAAGAGACAAAAAAAGACTAGAGGCTTTCGAGATGTGGAGTTACAGAAGAATACTGGGAATTTCCTGGAGGGACCACATCACAAATGCTGAAGTTCTCAACAGAGTTGAAGAAGGCAGGCACCTACTCAAAACCATCTCCGAGAGACGTGCTCGCTGGATTAGTCACATCTTGCGCCACGAGGGTCTCCTACATGACCTAATGGAGGGAATGGTTGAGGGGACAAACCACAGGGGGCGCCCCAGATGGGAGTATTTGGCCCAGGTGTGCGAGGACATGAACTGCGCCACATATGTTGAGCTGAAGAGGGCTGCAGAGGATAGAGAGAAGTGGAAAGCGAGATGTAGACTTCTTCTGCAAACCAATCCGCAGGATTGAGACTTTTGATGATGACATAGCACATAGTAAACAACACACACAGATACATTGTGATGAAACTTTCAGCATGATAGTAGTTGATAAGCTGCAATATAAATAAAATCCTTAAAAATATAACTCCCCAATATATCCCCTTGGGGTAGTGAGGAGTAAAAAACAATACCTTCATCGTTAGCAGTGCTGTTCCAATCGGGGTCTCTCAATTTTTCAATCATTGAATTGTAATTATAATCTAAACAGGTTTTGTTGTTTAATTCCAACATAATTGAATTGATGTTCGCTAGACGGTCAATAGCATTTCCTGCAGTGACATCAGTCATAATTCTGCACACCTATAAAATAAAAACAAAACTGAGCATGAAACAACAACAATTTTTTTGCTAATTAGTCATGTGATTGTAAGCTGGAATGTTGAAACAATTAGTTAAATAGTATGCAGAAAAACAAAATAAACCTAAAATTGTATTCAACATTTAAAACAGCTAAAAACGAATATTATCGTCGAAGATTTCAAGTATCTCAGGTGAATAGTTATTGAGATATGACGATTTTAATTTTGTCCGAAAATTGCGCCGCATTGAGGTGTTACATTGTTTAGCATACGCCTAGCACGGAAAAAATTAAATCAATAATGTTAGCATATAGGTACTAATTATTACAGTCATTAATAAAACGTTTTAATTTTTATAGATATAATGCCCCCAAGTCAAATTGAAAACGCTGTTCGTTTTCGCCAAGCGCTAATTTTTTTTTGTATGGGATTTGACGTTTGTTGTTTGTTATTGTAGAAAAAATTTCTACAACAAACGTCAAATCCCATACAAAAAAAATTAGCGCTTGGCGAAAACGAACAGCGTTTTCAATTTGACTTGGGGGCAATATACCTACTGTAGAAAACATCAGGTGATGGGTATTAGATGGTAGGTAGTGGACTGTATTTTAAACGATCTCACCAATGCTTCTATATTCCTGGTTCACTGATTATTTTTTCTGTGCACACATCCACACGCAGTGGTCTTCAAACTTGTACTGATCCTTTTTTAACTTGACACTTATTGTCACCCAAAATTATTGCAGCAAATGACAATTGTCAAATACATCGGTGAGGGGACAGTGGCAAGGAAAGGATTCAAAGGATAATGCTTCTACACCTACTTAGTACCCTTAACTCGTTAATTAACCCGGGGGGGGCAAAAAAAGAACCTCCACGAAGGCTTGCATAATATAGTAAACAATAAATAAGTACTAACGAACAAAGAAAAAAAGTAAATTAAAATGAACAAAGCAATATGGCGACCCCCTGGAAACGTCCAAAGTTCAGCCAATCCTTTCATTAGCGGAAAACAAAGTTCAAAATAATAAAGGTCAGGACCATTTGACCAAGTCTCTTGGATGCAATAACAAGACAACCTCGATAAACATTGAGGGCCTCAGTGAAGATAAGGAGGAGCATCTTTCTGAATTTGACTGCAACATTTTCTTGATGCAAGAGACACATAGAGGAACAACAAATAACAGACCAAGGATACATGGCATGAGATTAATAAAGAAAATCTGGATATTGTGTCTGTTGGAATGACAGACATAGATAATATTGAAATTCTCTCTGTGGAAGTTTCTAACTGCCTTATTGTATCCGTCTATAAACCGCCAAATGTTGATTTTAATCCTACAGATAATTTCAATACAGTAAAAGATAATATATAAAAGAATTATGATGAGTGATTTTAATTTCTACAGCACCGCGTGGGGATATAGGGAGATTGACAATAATGGCACCGATCTCGAGGGATGGGGTGAAAATAATGAGCTCCGCTTAATATACGACCCTAAATAATACCTTTTTTCAATAGCGCACAATGGAAGAAAGGCTATAACACCGACAATATTTTCGTCAATGATAAAATTGTAAATCTGACAGTAAAAACAATAGAAAATTCTATTCCAGAAAATAAACACAGACCAATATTATGCACAATTACACCAGCAATCAAGCCTACGACTATACCTTTCAAAAGACAGTTTAACTTCAAAAAGGCAAACTGGGTTAAATTTGCAAACAACATGGACTAATCTGTGGATGATATAAATCCAGTTCCCAAAGAGTATGATAATTTCATCAAGATGGTGCAATTTATATCAAGGAAAAACATACCAAGAAGATGCCATACGCAAAACATCCCAGGACTAACTGAAAATAGTAAAAAGCTCTTATCGAAGTACAAGCATCTCTATGAGACTGACCGTTTTTCAGAAGATACCTTACAGACGGGGTAAACTGCTTTTGAATGCAATCATAATAGGCAGAAAGGAGAAATGGTGTAAAATGATGGAGGATATGGATATGAAACAAAATAGTAGACGAACTTGAAAGGTATTAAAGAATCTAAGCAATGATCCCACAGCAACGCCTCAGGGCCCTACCACAGTTGCTCTAAATCAAGCAAAACATCAACTTATTGAAAATGATAAAATGAAAAGAATTAAACTGAATAATCCAAGACTTATTCCTTGACAATAAAAACACCTTCCTACATGAACCATTTAGAATAACTGAACCTAAGACAGCTATTGAAACTCTTAAAAACAACAGAGCGGCGGGTTTGGATGACTTGAGAGTAGAGCAAATAAAGAAATTTGGCCCAGACACTTAATTGCCTTTGCAAACTGATGAATTCTTGTGTTGAAAAAATTAAACTTCCAAAAGTCTGGCTTAAGGCCAAGGTCAGGGAACCAGGAAAGGAATCAACTGTTCCAAAAAGCTACAGACCGATATCACTTTTGTGCCACCTGTACAAAATATTGGAAAGAATAATCAATAGAATCTCCCAATTTGTTGATAAAAATTTGATCAGAGAGCAGGCTGGTTTCAGATCAGGAAAATCAAGTTGTGGACAGATACTGAACCTAACGCAGTACATAGAGGATGGTTTCGAGTCTAAACTGGTACAGATTTCATAGACCTAAAAGCTGCCTAAGACACTGTGAACCACAAAATGTTGATGAAAAAAATTTAAAATTTTACAAAAGATCATAAGCTAACTTCCTATATCAATTTAACACTAAACAATTGAAGATTATTTGTTATCTTACAAAACAAGAACAGTTGCTGAAGAAACCAGAGAAATGGATTGCCGCAGGGTAGTGAACCAGTGTTTCCAGCCCAGAGAAGCAATATTTGCATGAGAAATGAATTTAAATAAATTTCTCCTCTGCTGGGAATCGAACCCAGGACGCCCGCACAGAAACCGAACGGTTTACCAACTGTGCCACGGCGGTCGGATAATAATATCTGGCTGATTGCAGCTAACCAGAGTATGTGAGATATGCCCCTTAGTAGGTATTGCCCCTCCAAATGAAACGGACCCAAGGTATCTTCTGTTCGGTCACATGCCTGACAAGATTAAAATCGAAGAAAAGTCTCATGGATTGAACAGTAGTACAGTGGAAGTCGAAACAATCTGTCAGACTTTGGGACCGGGACACCATCTACCCTAACGCACATGGAATACACTGAATAGACTCCGTGTAGGTGTCACAAGGTGTAAAAATAATTTGTATAGGTGGGGTATAAGGTCGAGAAGAGGATGTATCGCGTTTGCGGGGAGATCCAAGTAGATAAGTATCTTCTTGTCTGCTGAAACATGGTACAGGGATGTGACGAGGAAGATTTGGTTGTGGCAAAAGATGTGGTAATTGCTGCTGCAACGTATTGGAGTGGAAAGGCCTAATATGTATGTCTGGACACTAAGTAACTCATTAATGTTATTTATTGACATGACATTAATTTGTTCTGGTTGATAGGTGTGCTAATTAGCTGATCACCCATAAACAAATATTATTATCGATTCACATAATTAATGTCAGTGAATATATTTGTTTTGATAAAATTCAATTTAATAAATTATAAATGCAACTTTGTTTTCTACCATTTTGTATTTGATAGTACAGACAAAACTGATAACAGTAAAGGTTATTAATAACATGATGTGAATAAATGAAATCTAAATTTAATGAATATGTCAGCAATAAAATATTGACCTTAAATAAATGAGTGTCATTAATATTTAATGATAATAATGTTATGAACACTGTATAAAATAGGGCATTATAGTTTTCACACAAACACACAATAATTTAATATATAAAAAACATTCTGATAACATTGAAATAAAAATTAATTAGTAACACTATAATATTTTATTACATTCTTTCTATAAATCGGGAGATCTGTGAACAAATCAACATAAGGTCAGCCTTTGTGGCGTAGATGGTTAAGCATCTAACTGCTAATCCAAAGGTCCCGGGTTCGATTCCCGGTGGAGACAGGGTTTTTATTTGTTTTCAGTCTGATGGATCTGAGATGATTAATATCGTGTAAGTCTCCTAAAGGTGGCAACTTGTGGAGACTTACGTGCATGTGTTGAATTAATGTTAAATTGAGCTAATGAAAGACTTTATTGCACAAGATGCAATCATGCGTTGAACTTGCAAGTTCAAAACGATTGGTTTTCCTTGGAGGAATTTTGTATTCCTCCAGTACTGGGATGGAAACAGATGGACAGTCATCTGAGATGTTGAAGTTCTATCTAAACTCAATACAGGGTATGTTCGCAGACCTGAGTAACTTAAACGGTGGAATATAGCCAGATACAACAGCTGCAGGGTAGCATTGCAGTAGGGAAGGTTCTCATACAGACACGATAAGGCACTTGAAATTGTGAGAGGCTTCCAGTTTTGCGGTGGCAAGAGATGTCAAAGGACTAACCATATGGCAACAGTCAGTTGTAACATTTGTAAAACCCGACAAAAGGTCGACAAAAAGTCAAACCTACAACAAAGAAATATGTATCAATAAATAGGAAGTCTGATGATTGGAATATTGATGATTGGATACGAGAGCAGAATGATACACCCTTCCAAAAGAGATCTGTATCTCATCTCTTGGGCTTGACTTGACAACATACTCTGTTTTATATAGAAAACAAAATATCTTAAAATATTTATTAATTTGTGTTTAAAACCCGAATGCAGAGTCCTAGGTACCTAAATACTAACTCTTAGCCTCACTGGAGTATTTAGTATTCTTAAGTAAGCAATTGCGTTGCAGAGACATCCGTAACTAAATACTACGCTAAACTTAAGGTTGATGGCGTAGAATTTCACATTATTGTGTACAAAGAAAAGAGATAGATAGCTTTCTATGGGCTTAGAAAGCTATCTATCTCTTTTCTGACGTATGACATTTAAAATGTTTTTTTGCTATAACAACACAAACATAAATGTAACCAACTTCACACTTCACATTGACAGCTCGATGTCATCATTTTTTTGAAATTCCACCAAATTTTCGGCATCTCGTATGGATCGCTGAATACTTTGTTTGTTATTTGATATGATAAAATTACCAAATACATATTCAACGAAGCCGATAAAATCATCATCCACCGAAAAAATCTCATATTTTAGTATTAAACCACTCGTAAGGTTCCTCGTTATCAACCTTACTTTTTGACATTTCGCAAATGTTAGTTTACGCTGATGCGCATGCGCTAAGTATTTAGATGTGTCTCTGCAATGCAATTCTCATACAAAAACTTGGTAGCATCCTCCACTTAGTTAGGAAGTCACGTGATCTCCTAACTTAAGTGAGCGACTGTGCAATGAAAACATGGTTAGTATTTAGAATTTAGTATTTAGGTAGGACACTGCATTCGGACCAAAGTGTTTATAGTTTGGTATGTATTCTTCAATAATACATACTATCGCCATCGACAGTTGGATCTCATGTGTTACATGCAACTAGTGATATATAGCAAAAAGATCTCAAGTACTCACAATATCAATAGTAATATTGTTAGCTTCTCCTATACGGTTATCCTTATTGTATTGAACAATACCAGCAAACATATCTGCGATATTTTCAAAGAAATTTGAACGGTCCAATTTAGTGGCATTCTCAATGGGATCGCATAATCTAAAACAAATATATTTTTAGAATTCTTAAAATACAGTCAATATGAAAATTCATTATCTAAATTCATATAATATGTCCTAAAGCGAAAATATGAGTTAATAAAGTACAAATACTAGATAGTTCTCTAGTTAAACTATTTCTTCCTAAACAACCCAGGGGCTGAACTGCATCAGTAACTAGCTACAGCAAGCAAATGTTCCAGTACATTGAATAACACAAGACAAATTAAATCATATTTGTGTTATACATTATTTCAAAATCACTATTAATAAAACTAGGATGAAATCGATTTAATTCAATTTATTTGACTTATAAGTTTTTTTGGAACATTTGGTATCAATGATAAAAACAAAATAAGCTATATCTATAATTTAAAGTAAACCACTTTTTGATTCTACATGAATTTTATTATGCGCGATAGGCCTATTTCGCCTTGTTAGGGCATTTACCTTGTTAAGCTAGTAAATGAACTAACAAGGCGAAATAGGCCAATCGTGCATAATAAAATTCATGTAGAATCAAAAAGTGGTTTACTTTAAATTATAGATATAACTAATAATAGAATTCTACAAAATAAAAACTTCGTCGATCATTAAAAAACAAAATATTTCATTAACACTTACCGGAACTTTTTGTCAACACTCATTTGTCCAATTCTATGATTAAGCAGTGCATAGATTTGCTTGACACCTTTTCTAACCTCACTTACACATTCATCACTGCTTGTTCTCAGTGAATCAACGACCACCTTATAATATTCTGAAAATTATGAGTTACATAATTTATGATATGAGGTGAAATATTCACGAAAACAGCGCTATATAAATTATTGTTATGAATTGAAATTTCTTTTTAACACTCTGTTACATATGAGTGGCACAGGTGAATATTTTTGCCTATTATTTCATAAATAATGTTTCTACAATCTTGCCGCATCTAATAGTTGCTGTTAGTATCCTTGAGTATTCGCCAGTGATGCAAAGATGGCATCGGTGTACGTACATGAGATACCATAACTACTTGACTTTTGAAGAATTTAAGTAAATTTTTGCATGCTGATGAGTTCGACAAAATGTGAAACCATTTTAGTGTAACCCATAACAGCTGCCGTTGGCCATTGACAATATGGTCAAATAAAATTACAGAAGCAAACCTCACTATGATTATTTGCACTCAGTTGCTATTGAACACATAAAATCACAAATACAGCAACTGCTTTAATCCAAAAATATTCCTAGAAACATATAAGTAATGTAGCATACTTTTTTTTTTGTATAAACCAAAATGATTTGACACCTTAGAACAGGGATGGGAAAAGAGTCGATCGCGCGGTCCATCGCGAGCGGTTTTAGGGTCCATCGCGAGCATACTTACAAAAATGTACCTAAAAGTTTACAAAGCCCTGCCCGGCCGGCGTAATTCTACTCCAAAATGAATACTTATCAAGAAAACAATTTAAAATAATCTTAATAAATTAAAAACGAAATTTATTTAATTTTATAACCATAATAATACAAGAACACTCGGAGGCGATAAATACGTGCCGCGCTTGATGTTTACTGCAGGGCACGTGTTTGTCGTCAGTCTCGCCATCGCCATTAAGTCTCGTACCTCATACAGAAATTGGATCTGATCAGACGTCTGGAGTCCAAACTAATTTATCAGTTTCTTCATAACTCTCGTTGACTCTGTGCCGCTAATAAGAATATCATTATTTTGTCCTAAGTGAAACTAACGTATCTACAGTGTGTACGTCAATATTAACCGGATCACCTATTATTTAAAATGAGTGCGCCAAAGAAGAGTAAAACTTACAATTTCAACGATGAATGGGAAGAAGAATTTTTCTTTACCATGGTGAAAGACAAGTGTATATGTCTCGTTTGTCGAGCTTCGGTTGCTTTGCCCAAACGAGGCAACTTAGAAAGGCATCATAAATCCTTGCATAAAATTTTCGAAAGCGATTTTCCACCCAAAAGTGAAATGAGACGACGGAAAGTTCAAGATCTGAAACGTAGTTTAAAGGCAGAGCAAGTTATGTTTACCAGGCCGGCAAAACAATCAGAAGCTGCAACAGTTGCGTCCTTTAAAATATCTCATATTCTGGCAAAACACAAGAAACCCTTTGAAGATGGAGAGGTATTGAAAGAAGCGTTTCTCGAAGGGGCAGATTCATTATTTGGAGACTTGAAAAATAAAGCAGAGATCATGTCTGCCATCAAAGAGTTCCAGTTGTCTCGTCGGACTGTAACTAGACGTGTTGAGATTATGAGCAAGGATATCGAACAAAAGCTAAAAAACGATATTATGAAATGTACATTCTTTTCTTTGCAATTTGATGAATCCACTGATATGACTGACACTGCCCAGCTATGTGTATTTATTCGGATGGCATCTACGATGCTTTTTTAAGTTTTGCAAAAAACTACGAGCTGCCGCTATATAAACTAGTGTGCATTACAACAGATGGACCACCATCAATGACTAGAAATACTAATGGATTTATTGTACTATCATTCATCAGCAAGTGTTGTGTTCAAAGATACTAAACATGGCAGATGTGATGAGTATTGCTATGAAGATTGTAAACTCCATACGAGCCAAAAGTTTGCAACGACGCCTTTTCAAAGTGCAATTGGAGGCCGGCGAATCTGAGTACACAGATTTACTGCTCCATACAGACGTAAGGTGGCTGAGCCGGGGAAAGTTCTTAAAACGGTTTCAAGAATTGCTGCCTGAAATTATTTCTTTTCTGGATCAAAGAGGTGACAACACGGAAATTCTTAAAAATGAAAGTCGGTTGTGTGATTTGGCTTTCCTTACAGACGTGACCAGTCATTTGAACACTATAAACTTGGAGCTGCAAGGGAAAGATAAAACTATTATTGACATGATTAGCGCAATAAACTCATTTAAAAGTAAATTGCAGCTTCTGATTAATCAATTGAAAAAAAAATATTTGAAAAATTTTGCAGCTTTGAAAGCAAGAGCAAGCACAGTATCAAATTACAATAAATACGAAACAGAAGTTGGAAATATCCTGTGATTTTGAAAGACGTTTTTCAGACTTACAAAAATTGACAAACGTTGCTACTTTCATGACTTATCCATTTTCTTGTGAGGATGTTGAAATAATTGCTTCTGAAATATCGAATACTTTTGACATGGACTTGCCTTCTCTTGAAAATGAGATAATGCAGATTATTTCAGACATACACCTCAAAGCCAGAGCAACAGATACCACATTTTGGTCTCTTTTAACGCAAGAAAAATACCCAAATCTAAAGCAAATTGCCCAACAATTAACTGCTTTGTTTAGGTCAACGTATTTGTGTGAATCTGCATTTTCTGAAATGAAAATATGTCTTTGTGTTTACGTTTGGCACTTAGTAAATATGTGCATTCCTACGAGATATTAGCGGAAAACATGCAGTGCCATTCATCGACCTCAAAGTAGTATGTAGGTAAGTACCAATTATTTTTTCTGCTTGTGAGTCGATCGCTTGTCGTCCAATTTTTATGTTGTAGACCGCCGATGATGTAAGTCTGCCCACCCCTGCCTTAGAAAGTAGACATACCCCGAAAAACAACTATAACAGCTGATGCCATAACTTTCAAAAAGCTAAAGAATGCCTTGTATATTTTTTTCATAATTTTCTACAGTTAGGAAAAAAATATTTTTGATCATTTATGCTTAGTTTAAGGAATGTATGAGGATGTATATGTTCTTTTTTTAAGGACATACTCATTCTTTTTTTAAAAAATATTTTTTTTTTGTTTTCATCATATAATTGACTATGTATAAAACATGTTTATTTCTACCTACCTAACAAATAATTACATTATTACACGCACAGGGGTCCCCTGTGTAATAGTGTTAAACTAAATGCAATATAATTTAGGGTGCTTTCAAGAGCGCTGATTACCAGTTTTCAATATTCAATTCAGTACAGGTAGATAAGGCCATCCTCTACTGGTTCAGTTAAGTTAAATTGTTAGATGATCATTATTAATAAATATTAGTATAATGCCATGTGTTTGGATAGCTTTCAAATAATCAGACAAACATTTTTTAATTTTTTCAAAAATTTAAAAAAACACGAAAAATACAGAAAAAAGGGAGTGTGACATATATGACACATTATGGCCGGAGATATCAGTTGGCCCTTAAATCGTTGGATTTAGTAATCCAAGTTAAAAGTTTAGGGAAGATTAAATTTCATTCGTGTATTTTAGTGCAAAATGAAACGTCAGTTACGTAATCTTCAACTATAGATATATTTTATGCTTTCTATGGTTATTGTCTATAGCGCATCTGTCAAATTGTCAATAACCTTAAATGATACGTGACGCGAAGCTGTGACTAAAAATTGTTTTATTATTATAACAACACATTATTTTATTTGTTTCATTACACAGCATGTTACTTTTTCAATTTTTTATACCGATCGATGTTTTTTTTTAGTTAAAATCAATCATTGTAGTGAAAAAATGTCATTGAATATGTACTACGTACGTAGTACATATAATTCAATGCAAAATGTATGTATATTTTACAGATGGATATGGAACTAAGTGATAATGGTAAAATAATGTCTTATGTAGGAAATTTAAGAATACACATTATATATATAGAAATACGATGGATCAATTTAAAAAGTGGGATGAAAAAACTTCGCAAAAATAAAGTTTTAAAAGGCGTGCCTGACGTTTCATTATGGCTGACAGTTTATTTCGTTTGTTGTCAGGCAATACATTATAATTATGTAAAAAAGAAAGTAAATATTAAATACATGAACCACTTCTATATCAAGTCTATTATTTTAACAACAAAAATAAATCTTGATTATAATTAATATGCATAGTTATTTGTAGTATAAAATGAAATAAAACATTAAAGCGTGCGGCGATTAGTACGCCACCTGGTGAAAAAGGCTAGAAACAATACTTACCTCAAGATTAAAGCATGTGATCCGCCAGAAACGTTGAGTTAAATATTTGTCGTTTAGTGACGTATTTAAGGGAAGATTAGGTACTGAAATACGCAATATTTTAGTTAAACTTGAATTAAACTCCTAAGGGCCGACTGAAATACCGGCCCTATGCCATCTCAAATTTAAATCAAATACGAACACCAAACAACATATCTATTTGAATAATTGTATTTAAATTGCATAGAACGTTGAGTACCTGTGTCATAACATACATTTAAAATGGGCTTGGGTACATTTTTGGATTTTGTGAGCATTAAAAGGATTGTTACAGAAATGTTACATGAGGCTATAAAGGGTTAAGATGTAAAAAAAAAACTGTTCTTTATTTCAAAGACATATTTTTAGAGAGTTCTGTTGAAAAGAATATTTATTCATATATTAATAGAGCTTGTACTGGGTACAAAAGAAATTGTTTGAGTGATCCGGAATTGGATATGTTTGCCTCGAGTTTTTATATATTTAAAAAAAAAGTTGTGAATTTGTCGGATATTTAATCTGTGTTCTGTTTTGTTGTGCACATCTTTAACTTTTCAATTGTGCCCCTTTAACTTAGTTTTAATTTATTATTATTCATACATTGAGACATGTGAGGTATAAATCATAATATTATGAGTTTCTAGTGGTCGATACTTCCCCCCTACCTCTCTCCTTTCCCATCCTGTTTTCATAATTGTTAAAAAATGTGTATGTACTTAATATATTTTAGAATACTATAATTGGCAACATAAAAATTATCTCTGTATATTTGTATAAATCGTTATTGTATTGCTGTTGTATTCTATAAAAAAGATTCTCAAAATTTACTATTTGGCCTACTATACTCTTAAATCCAAAACATCATACAGTATTGTTTATAAACATTACATACCCCAGAAGTCTGCCTTTGCCAAAAGTGGACCACTCGAAGAAACTGCTCCATGAACCAAGTGAGGATATTTCATTCTCAGCCAAGCTGCCAAGGAACCAGCATAGGATCCACCAAAAACAATCCATTTCACATTGGAATTCAGTTTATATTTGTCATTCATCAAAGATATAAAATAAGCCAGATCAGCCAGTGCTTGTTCAGAATTTAAATAAATCAAATTTTTCACACCCATATCCCTAAAATGAAAAAAAAACAATGTGTTAATTATTATTATCGGACGTCACAAGGTCAGAACATTTTTGACATTAAGATTTTTAAAATGTTAGGTTAGGTTAGCTTTGTCTAATTTGTTGTTAAGTAAGAGACATTTTAGTTTTCAATGTATTAATTATATGATAATCTCGATTGATTGCTGAGTACAATTTGCTAAGAACACTCCTTATTGTTTGTATATTGTTAAAACTTATACAAGTAATATTTTCGCCTGCGTAAATATGTTTTTAAAAATAACTTCTCTGTAATTCTCTGACAAATTTGAAACTTTGTAGTCACATCACCTAAAATTGTGGTCCAGGGTGTAGATTTTCACAATTTTTAAAAAAATATATTTTCCAAAAACTAAGCTTGAAAAATATAGACCTGGCATACAAATCTCGCGTATCTTGGCTCGAAACTTTGTCGATATGTTAAGAGAAATAAATTCTCTTGAACAAATTGACAGTTGGAATACAGGGAAAAATCTATTTGTTTGCATTTATGCAACTTTTATAATATTCAATCTGCATCTGCATATAAATAAAGTAGACCTCGTAAGATTGTCGTTCTGGATTTGCGAATGTTTGTGCACGGCTATATTCATGTCAGTCTGCCTGCCCTTGAAATCTTCCTATGTAAAAATCGGCAAATTTACAGTAGAGCAAAAAACTTATCATATTTTTATAATATTACATTTGAAACAGTATAAAAACACAAAACCTCGCGAGCTGATATGTTTTTTTTAGTATTTTCAAAATAAAGTACTTATGTTTAAATGTTATATAATAAGAATTAAAGAATGCATTTTTGCTTTACTCGCTGAGTCGCCAAAATTGATTTATGTGAATATACCCTTACGGTGATTATAATGCCAACGTAAAGATGTGTTGGTTCCCGTCAAAGCCAGAGCTCAAAAGGCACGAAATAATGAAATCCTACATAAGGAGAGGGAACAATTTACATGGAACAATCGTTTCCTTTTGCATTGTGGGTATGATTGCATTGTTTCACCGATTTAGCTGTCAAAATAGGTGATTCTTTACAAGTTGCCTACAACGCCAATTATATTGATTTTTTGTTTAAAGATAGACAATATTATACATATTACGGGAAAAATATAATTTTTTTGTGGAAACGCTTAAATTTTTTAAAAAAATATACTAAAAAATTATATAAAGGAACATAAATGGTGGGTTTTCGACATCTATCGGCAAATTTTCAAACTTATTGAAACATAATATATAATCATTTTTGCAAAAAAAAACTTTTTTCCTATGAAATTTTGTAAAATAGGAATACAGTTTAAAAAAATATAAGATTAAAAAATATTTAAATACCTTCTACTTTCGTGTCAGGTATTGAAATTTAATTATTACTTAATTATGGAGTTTTATTCAAATGACATCACAAAAGCGCCGCAATGCGTTTAAAAATATAAGTTTTCCTCCGGTGAGAATAATATCGAATATAAATAATAAAAAGGTCATCAAAATTAAATATTATTATCAACAACTATTGATTATAAAATAATGTATGCTGTGCACGACAACTTTAAAAACACATTCGTTCTATATGGGCAACTCAAAGTTTGAATCAATTGGACTAACATAAATAAACAAAATACTTATTTAAAAACAATTGAATAAATTGATATTATTTATCTTAACTAAATGTCGAAGAATAATAAAATAACATTACTTACTGATTTTCAAAACATAAGTAGGTACCGGCCTACAAATCTTTAAAGTTTAAATTTAAACTAAAATATAATTAGGTAGGTATTATATGTCTATAACCAAAATGAGGTAAATAACTACATTTTGATCATGGAGAATAGAGTGCTGTTACTCATCATAATATGCCCATGAGACACAAAGCGAAGATGCAGGTCGATAAATTGCAGCATCCAGAGTAATAAATTTATCTTCCCACGGCACTCACGGTAAAGGGCAAGCATTTGTTCTTCCTCGCGGGTGCTCAGGTTGACGGGGCCAAGTCTTCATGTGGACTTAGAGGCGGTGCGTGTGGCTGGGGCCATTTGTCCATGCGGAGTAGCCGCAAAAACAACACCGGTAATGGACTGGAAGCCCGCACCTTGTGGATTCCACTAAGTGTTGAGGAAAAGTGTTGTTGATAAATACTGCACCGAATATATTTTTTAAGTACCTACCATAAAAGCTTCGCTTCATTTTGTTGCATGAACCGCCGAAGGCGGCCATTTACCGCGCAGCGGTAAAAGGTCGGCAGAAAGCCCTAGCTTAGAAGCTGAGCGAAGTGATGCTTCTCAGCTAGTATAAAATAAGTAACCAGAAGATTAAAAACTTACTTGGTAGGATGACTCTTTCCATAAAATCTGTGTTCGAGTTGAAAACACACAGCATGGAATTTTTTTGCATATTCTATCCATTGTCCGGCCACTGTCCATTTAGGAGTGATTTCTCCTTCACCACCAATCATCAGAAAAGCAACAGGTTTGTCAAAATTGTCAAAATAATCTGCATTTTTAAAATATCTCTGAAAATAATTTTTTTTGTTACCAACATGGGTTTTGAATGAGATCACATACATGAGCGCCCTTGGAGTGATCTTGTATCACTAAACGGCGCTTTATAAATTCTAATTATTATTATTATTATTATGAAGCAACAAAAGGCAAATATATTTTGCATGCCCAAAAAGGAATGATAATGACACAAAATTGATAAACCTTATATAAACATACATACATACATACCATCACGCCATGTCCCTCGCGGGGTAGGCAGAGAGAACAGAACGCCACACTATTCTATCTTGACATACATTCACCGCCTCGTCAACATTCATGCTACGTCATAAACAACTATATATATAAACAACTATAGATAAACATGGCCATTGGAAGGACATTCTAATGGAACGGGGAAATTACCTGATGGATGTACAGTCAACCAGACTGACCACTTGCCAAGAGATAATAGACACAGATCCGATTTAATAATGTGAGATCATAACGAGGTGTAAACGTTGACTGACCACATGCTAGTCTGTGCTAGACTCAGATTCAGAATAAAAAAAGCTAAAAAAGGGTCAACATCGAGAGCTGCCAACAACCTCGAGATACTCACATACAAGGATATAAGGGAATAATACAGAAAGCAAATACAGAACTGACTACCAACAACAAATACTTCAAATGAGATTCTATAAATCACAGTGGACCAATGTTTGCAACAATGTAAAGAGGCTGTATTATAGTTGAAGCTGTATTATCTTGAACTTTTAGCCGAGAAGAGGGGCGATTTTCACGTAAAGTAACGAAGCAAAAATACACAAATTTGCACTCTGCACAGCGGGAGGCTCGTTCAAGATGTGTGGTGAAAATAATACACACATTCCCATAATATGATAAAAAGGCAAACAACACCGTTGGAGTTAAAACACCAATGAGAAAAGGTGAAAGGTTTGATGAAGAGTGTCAGCTGGCTACTGAGAGAAAGAATAATATATACCAGAAAATGATCCAGTGCAGCGAAACTCACAGTACCAATGTTCCCTGTAAAATGTCTCCGCACACATGTTTTACCCTCTGCACAGTCAATATTATATAAGAAAGTTTCCATTGCCAGATTTTAGTTATCTTTTTCAAAAATTATCTTTGCTAGTGTTGTTATTATATAAAATCACTGTGATTAATAAATACCCTAAAAATATATATTTTAATGAAAAATTGTATGTGTGTTTATGGGGGGGCGGGTGTAAATTTATCGCACCGCCACTGCACAGATGCGTCGAAGATCCGCACACACAATAAAAAAATTAGAGGGAAAGTTGCACGGTACTACAAAGGAACTAAGATGCGATGAAATGAAAACCCACCAAAGAAAGAAGAGATCCTTCATAAAGCAGGAAATAGAACAGATAGAGAATCACTATAGTGCCAATAATATCAGTGTCTTAACAGAAGGTAAACACCATGAGAAGTGAATTCACAACTTGTGGCAACAAGTGCTAGAATGATACCGAAAAAACGGAAATTCTTGAACAATGGGTTGGACACTTTGAGACACTCCTCAATGGTGATCACAGCCTGTCAAGTACAAAGCCCTCTCACACTTCAAAAAGCAAAAAAAATAATAAATCCCCTGGCAAGAATAATTAAATATATTGATATATGGAGGTGAACATCTTCACAAACGCTTGTACATCTTATCTGGGAAACCAAAGCAATTTCGAAGAAATAGAATAAGGGACTCATCTGCCTATTGCATAAGAAGGGAGACCACATGCTACATAGCAATTACAGGGGGATAACTCTACTAAACACAGCATATAAGATCTTGTCACCAAACTGGATTTCGGAGTGGGAAATCCTGTGTTGGCCAAATATTCATTTTGAGACAGATATTACAGTAGACATGTGAGTTCAACATCAACACACATCAACTGTTTGTGGATTGTAAGGTGGCTTACCAAGAATAAAGAGAGAGAGCAACTCTACTCGGCAATGAATAATAACAAAATTGACTAATATGGTGAGACTAACAATGCCAGATTAAAATAAAATCAAAAACATATGATAGCTTTAAATCTTACAGTGGCTTAAAACAAGGAAATGCCCTGGCATGCTTCTTGTTCAACATAGCATTGGAAAAGGCCATTAGGGATTCGGGCATTGAATTAAATGGGACCATATACACAAAGTCAGTCCAAATATTGGCATATGCTGATGATATTGATATTATTGCAAGGTCAGAATCATCCCTACGAAAAGCATTTTCAGCTCTGGAGTCATCAACTAGAAGCATGAGACTTTGATCAATGAGGCAAAAACAATGTTCATGTTGCCAGTCACAATGATACCCGGCATTAATCAATCCCCAATTAACATCAGAAACTATACATTTGAAACAGTGGAACAATTTTCATTTCCTCGGTTACATCATTAACGAGAATGATACGATCACTGAGAAGAGGATTTTTGCAGCTAACCGGAGCTACTTTGGTCTCATTGGACAATTGAAGTCACGCCTATTGTCCAGAAAAACTAAAGCCATCACCAGTCTTAAGATAGGTACCGACCGCCGTGGCAGTTGGTAAGCCTTTTAGTTTCTGTGCGGGCGTCCTGGGTTCGATTCCCAACAGATGAGAAATTTATTTAAAGTTAAATTTATTTTATTTTTTTATATTTTTCACGCAAATATTGCTTCTCTGGGCTGGAAACACAGGTTAGTTGGAAAAATGAAAACAATTTATGTTTACCAGTAATATGTATTATAAAGTTAAGTTACCTGTCTCCAGACACATGAGTTACTTGGATTAAAGTGATCTAGTTTTTGCATTATCCATTCTTCGTCGGGTAGAACAGTTTCTTCAGAAACTGGAGGTGAACCAACATTACTCCGATATATCTTAGCGTTGCAAAAACAACAAAGTTGAACCAAGAAGCACACGGAAAGTATTCTAAACATTTTGAATATCAGAACAGTTTTACGCGACACTGCAGAAAAATATACGTATTATTAAAATTCAATTAAATATAATAATTACGCAGACATAATACATTTGAACCAGCCGAATGACAGAGGCAAAAGCAGAACCGTTAACAATGGTGTGACCATTATATAATAAATATTGCATACGATTGTCGATTATTTTTCGCTATTTCAACTCAGATATTTTGTTTTAAATGGCAATTTGATATTTCCATAAGTAATGGGTAGAGATGATCGTTTAAAGTTTAAACGAAAGCTGATTAAAATATTCGTTTAAAAAAAATAATCAATCAAACGTTATAAATTTTAAACCATATTCGTTGAACGTTGCGAGTGTTACAACGATTTCAATCATGAATCATAACGTTCCGATGATGATTTCGTTAAAAGATGTTTTTCGTTAAAAGCTTACCTATTTTATAATCATAACAAAGATGTATTATTTTTAACGACAACGTTGCGAGATGATTGTGATTTATGATAAGCTGACCGGCGTGCAGCGTTATCGGTCGCTAGACATCCTTTTGACATAATTGTGACGAATGATCAGTTTCAAATCGTCTTGTTTCGTTCAACGTTATAAGTTATTATTATTACTGATTTTTGTAAACGTTTATTTTTTGTTTCTTTAGTATCGTTTATGGTTTACTGTGCGTTGTCGGCTTTGTTAGATGATTCGAACGTACAAAATTATCATCAACATAATTTTTAAACATATGTATGTATTGTATAACATTTCTACTGTATTTTCGTCAAAGGTTTTAGACTTCATTTTAAATACTTTCTAGAGGAAGCAAAAAAATTAAAAGTACATTATATTTATTTCAAAAACATACCTTTTTTTTCTTTGCATGTTAATGTGTTAAATTTTTTTTAGATAAAGGTATATTGTACTTGTATATATACAGTACAAATATAAATAAGCCTTTAAGCTTTTTAAGCCTTTAAAAATAACGTTATTTAAAATGAACGAAACGTCTATAACGTTTAAAAAATAAGCTGTTTTTCCCACCTCTAGTAATGGGATCAAGTATATGAATGTGATTGATACCGAGTACATATGTGATACATATATTGCCATGCATTAAGATAGTAAAGAAACCCAACACCCATTATTTCACTTTGGCCTAATGCCGTGGTCGTCAACTGCGGCCCGGGCAGATATTTGTGCGGTCCGCGACATGGCGAGCAATTTTAGTGGACAATGACTACCAAAACCGATTTTGCGTACGAAGTTAAATTATATTGACAATATTTTCGTCGACATATCTCTGTGAAGCTTTATTTTCGAAAATGAGTTTCTTCAAAAAACAAATACCGCAATCGCATTTCCGTTAATTTCGAAGACGCAATGAGGATTGCATGTGATACTAAAGACGCCGACATTCAACAAATGATTAAAAAAGTACTACACCTTTGTGGTGATTATTTGTCCAATAGGGAAACAGTGTAATTCTTTAAAAACAGTGTAATTTTAGTAATTATGTTATCTATGACTATATCTATATTATTGTGTAAATACATTCTGTCAATTAAAACTAATACATCCGGTTTCACTTAACGCAATCTAAATGTTTTATTAGTGAATAAACACAACAATTTAATTGACAGAATCAATATTATATCGTGATGAGTGTCAGAATTGCGAGTATCAAAAATATGGAACAATTATAACGGCCTGATCGGTTCGAGGTGGAACCAACGAACACATTAGCTGAAATGAAATGGACACATTGGAAGCAAACATTCTTAAACTTTATTCGAGGCATTAAGAACATTACTGATGAAAAAAAGCTACATCTTTTATGCAACTATATCTCATCTAGTGTTTTTCAATTTATAAGTGAGTGCACGACGTATACAGACGCAATTTCTATACTGGATAGTCTGTATGTGAGAAAACGAAACGAAATATTTGCCAGACATTGTTTGGCATCCCACCATCAGCAAATAGGAGAAACAATTACTGAATATCTCCAAATATTGAAGCAGATGAGTAAAGAATGCAATTTTAAAGCTGAATCAGCAGAACTATACAAAGAATAATATATTAGATATGCTTTTATACGAGGTTTAAGATATACTCATATCCGCCAAAGACTTCAAAGAAAATCCCATTGGAAGTAGCTTTCGATCAAGCAAGATGTTCGGAATTGGCGGAACTTCAGTCTTCGTTATACCATAACCCAACACAAAATCCAGTATCCGCAGCTGCTGTAAATAGGGAAGACGCCCTGGAACCAATCGATGGTAGTCTGCCAAATGTTACAGCAACCATTAAGCAAGAAAAATGCTACCTCTGTGGGAATAGACGGCATATGAGGTCTTGCAGATCCACCATCCTTCTATTCGTGTGGGCCGTGGTTTATTTTTTCGTGGGTACTTACCCAGATTTTTTTTTTCTTCTCGTCTGTAAATGTTTTATTTTCTTTTTGGGGAGTATTTTTTTGAGCAGTGTGGCAGCACCGAGTTTTTTCACCTGCCACATGACGTGACTTTACAAATTCAAATTTTGAATAAAAAAGATTTGAAAAAAGAACTGACATTCGGCCCTGTCACCGACCAATTAATTTAAAACAAACGGTTCGACAAAAACGTCTCGCCGAACAAAAAAAGAAACCCGCCAACTCGCGACGAAAGAAACTTTTATATTAAAAAAAAGAACAGGACGTTCTTTTAAAGGAAGACATCGCCACATCCCACACAGTGCAAGCGACTAAGTTTTCTTACCATATCAAATTAACAAAGGGAATTATTCTAACTGTAAAGGGCTTCACAGAAAAACCCTGAAATTTAGGATTTTCTTCCAATCGCTGCACGTCTCTCGAAGGTTCCTTTTTACTGTATTGACATTTGTTTTATTTTTTATTTGACAATCCTTGACAAGGGATGTCGGCAATAGGCATGATGACTAATTTTGAGAAACTGTCTCACGATGTTTTTACGCATCCACTGTTTTCAAATATATATACATTTCTACATAAAATAAAGGTTTAGTAGCAAAAATTGCCATTTCAAAATCCAATTTGACATTCACGTAAAAAAACGCTTGCAGTGTAATGGCGTCCGTCGGAGCTGACGGTGACGTCACGGTTTTGTAAACCGCATATCACTACTGTATGTACTATATGTATTCTAAGACGATTTGTGTATTTAAAATAAATTCAAAAGTGCATAAGTGTTGTGCGGTCCCAAAATGTACAAACACGTCGAAAAAAACACTTACTGAGGTATTTGTTTACGTCCCACGCGAATATAAACGAGAAATAAGTGGTTAAATTTGGCACGGCGAGACCCAGAAAGTGTATTTTATTAAGTATGCGTTTACAATGAAATACAGTATTTGTTCCCCCACGTTTAGCTCTCAATACTATAATTCATTTACAAAATATTTACCATTAATAAGGCAATAAGCATAAAAAGAACTTCATGAATGTCCAAACGTCAAAATACGCCATCCTAAGTTTCCCGCGTATTAGGCATTAGGCCTGTGTAACACCACTGCGTTACGCCGCTCAATTGCATCGACCCAGTTCACTGCGCCGGGTGTGTTAAGTCACTCCTTCGAAATGTATTGCTCACGGCGCAGTGAGTCGTGAGTGCTAGACCGGGAGAATGCGAACAGTGTTAGGGTATTGAGTTATTGAGTTGCTTGCTTTTTAATCGACATACCTACATACTTACTAAATAAACAACGTAATAGACAATAACTTAAAACTAGCTTACCTTAGCACAGGCCATGCCTAGTGAAGGGGCTAGTAACAAAGATACAAACAAAAAGAAATTGCTTAAACTATGTAAGCACCAGTGAAATAATAAAATGATATTTATTGAAATGAAATAACTATTATTTACTTTGTATGTTTACTACTAATAATAATAATAGTTACTTTTATTTAGACGTAAAAAATACAAAATTAATACATCTAGTATAAACAAAAATATATAATTTTTTTGATACATTCTAATCCCGAAAAGTGCCGAATTAAAGCGTTTCCCGATTAAGTGACGACGCAAGTCTGAATTTCCCGAAATCGGCGACAATGGACGTGGACCTAGAATATCGTGACGTCATGCGATCTGATTCGTTCTGATTGGCGTTTCTCATAAAATGGCAGTCTATAATAATTTGTATTTTTATTTTAATAATATTAATATTATTCACTCTTTTAAAATGAAAATAAATACATTTTTTTAAATCTTTATAACCTATTTTATTTTTTAAAATAATAATGTCAATGATTTTTTCTTACTCTCATCACGCCTATTCACTGCGCCGGGTCATTAACCTAGTTAAAAATAATAATAAAAGTATAATATGCAGGTATTGTATTTTATATAAGCAAAGATTATTATTGTATTCATTATATTTCATGTACCTACATGTTTAAAAATATCACAACTTTCCCGATTCTACTTTTAAAAGTAGAATCGGGAAAGTAATAGTATGTCGGTTAAAAAGCAGGCAACTCAATACCCTAACACTGTTCGCACCAAGGTTCGCATTCTCCCTGTCTAGCACTCACGACTCACTGCGCCGTGAGCCAATACTTTTCGAAGGAGTGAGTTAACACACCCGTCGCAGTGAACAGAATCGACGCAATTGAGCGGTGCAACGCAGCTTTACACATGTCATGTCTACCACAGTACCGCGTAGGTATGCTTTTAGTTTATGAACACATAATGTAGAGAGAAGAAGGAAAATATTTTATCGATTTTCGAGATGTAAGTTTTATTTAAATTATAGACAAATGAAGTACTTATATGCATAGAATAATAAAACTACGCTTATATGTAAGTTTTTACGTTTCTAAATTCTGATGAGCAAAAGTCTTTTTTCGATGCAAAGTAATTTCATATATATTGTATTGAAACTGTGACGTCACAATATTTGATTCACTCTGATTGGTGTTTCTCATAAAATGGCGGCCTTACATATTTTGTATTTTTATTTTAATAATATTAATATTATTCGCTCTTTTAAAATGAAAAGAAATATATTTTTTCAAATCTTTATAACCTATTTTATTTTATAAAATTATAATTTCAATGATTTTTTCATACTGTCATCACGCCTATTGAGGAAACGGTTACTATCCCCAAGGTAGGGGATTTGTACCTGCGTGGAGGAAGCTGTTTTTCGCCCTGCATCTCCTGTCCTCTGATCGGGACCAACATCGAGGACGTTACGACTCGTAGCAACCAGACAGCTACGCCTGGTGTGGTCTGTTCGACGCCCCCTCCAGCAGATCAGTCAAGGAGTAGAAGACCGCGTCCTTGGGTAAGTGAACCTAAGTTCTTTCTTTTCCTCGATCCGAGACTGACGCTGGTCTCTCTGTGCCGGATGCCTCACGTCCTATCAGACACTGTATGCCTTCTCGCTTCTATCAGGGCGAGTTGGTGTCAGCAGCATGTATCTTCTCCCTCCAGAAATCCCCACCTCCACCCTTCTCTATGAAAACGACTCATAGACAAATCAGTCACATTAATTTTAGTATAAAAATATATATCTATAATTCTTTATATCTATAAAGCCTTTTTAAAATAAAGACATCGAGGGGCGTCGGATTTCTCTCGCTGTCATATTATGGCAACTGACAGGCCGGCATCAAAGTGACAGTGCCAAGTGTTTCATTTAATGCTCCAGTACGGGAGCAGCTCAGATTGATATGATCTTTTCAATAACTTATTATTTTTGCCATGAATATATTTGGCTTTTCAGGGATGTGACAGCCGATTATTTTTTAATAACATTATTTTCAGCAGGATGTGTTCAATTTGACTTTTCTGCACAAAAGATCATAATTATTCTGTCTTTAAGTACATATTATAATGAATTTCATGTTATTCTATTTCTTACTCGCGGCACATTCTTTCTCCCCCGCCATATTATATTGTATATCCGGTGTTTAAATCGTTCTTCCTTGTTATATATAAATTAGTATTTTTTACATTCGGTTTGGTCATCACCACCAGAATTAGAAGGCCTTTAAGCTTGAGTAATTGACGTCACACATTTTACCTGAGTAGGCTTAGGGTACAATATGGGTATTACCCAGTAGTACCGTTAATATCCAGCGGTCCTATACCTACTTATATTCGCCATTTTAAAAAATTCCTTCGCGGAGTGCGCGTCGTTCTGTTTTTAAATTTAATTTAAAACAGAACGACGTATTTATTATTAAGATAATACTGCATGAACAGTAAAATATATCAATGCATGTTCTCTATCCTGAAATGTTATTTATTTTATGCATTGTTTGTAAAAAGAATTATTTATTTGTATTTATTAGACAATACTGCATGAACAGTAAAATATAACATTGCATGTTTGCATGTCTGCTCCTGTTAAAATGTAATCAAATATATTTTATTATAATGTTAATGTTATTATAATTAGTGTATTTTATTGTAATATTATTTAAGTACTACTGAACTTATACTAATTTTAAATATTCTTCACTCTTAATACCAATTTTGATATTTTACTTGGTTTTAACTGTAAAAAATATCAAAATATAAATGACTGGATTGAATTTATAATATTTTGAATCTATTGAAATGGTAAATATCCAAATCTTGATATTGTATGAAAAAATGTTAGGCCTACTAAGGTGTGTACTAAATGAGAGCTTCAGGGCCTTGTATCTTGGTGGTGATGGCTTGGAACCTATAGTTTCGCCACAAGTGCGCTATTTTCGGCAGTTTGGAAAATGGTCACACTGAGCAATAAATGACATTTTTTACATAAACAACAAAGTTGTCAACTTTTCTATTGTTGTCAAATAAAAACATGGAGCTAGCGAACTTTATGTTTTCGAGTTTTTTTAAAACAGTTTACAACATATAAATTATAACTACCTATGTCATAACTTATAAGACACGTTTTTTGTTTGTGATGTCTCTTCGTCTCAATAATTATTGCTTATACGTATTATTAGGTTTATTTTTTATTTTGACTTTTTACTTTTCATTCCATGTGAGTCAAAGTATATTCAAAAAATATAGTATTCAAAATATTCACCAATCCCATTTCAACAAAGATGTTCTTAATGTTTGGATAATATTTACTAATGCTGCAAGAGATGGTCGTTTAGTTACAAAGTTTACTAAGCTGGTTAAAAGTATTTTTTCATATGGTTCTAATGCACCTTTACAGCTTCATTTAATTGCTGATAAAAGTAGTAAAGTTATTGCTGAAGTAGTTCTCAACTCAATCAATGGATCGTCTAATTATTCTATAAAGTTTGCTTCTTATGATTTTTATGATTTCCATGAAAGTATTGAAAAAATTCGTGATATTGCAGATGTAATGACTCCTCATTTTAGTGGATCTCCAGGTATTTTATGATTGTTTTTTTTTTCATAATTAGTTCTTATTAATAATTATTGAGATCGCATCAAGATATTCGTCACAAATAATATTATAGAATAATAACTGGCATGGCTTTAGAAACTATGATTTTACATAATATTACTTAATATTTTTTGCAGGATCATACTACTCATATTCTTTCTTCTATTTGTCATTGGGACTGCATCGCATAGCTCCTACAAACCAAAAATATGCAGTCTTGCTTGATTGTGATATGATATTTAAGACCTCAATAAATGATTTATTTCAAGAGTTTGCAAAGTAAGTAGGAATATTAATTTTATTTTCTTTAATTGTTCATTTACAATCTATTAATCATTTTCAATTTTTAAGAGTGTAAGAGAAATTGGTATTTTGATAAGTAGGTAGAGTGTCTTAACATGTATTTACCCGATAAAAATATTGAAGAAGGGAAATCCATTATTTTTCAAGGGAAGTCAATTTAATTTGTTTAGATTAGCTTTTTATTTTTATTCCCAGTGCCATTTTTTTTTTTTTTTTTTTTTAATTTTTTTATGTCCTTGATACAAGTACATATACATCTTCCTACATTTCCTAAAGTAAGCATAAATTCTTGTGCTATAACTGAACGAAATTGGTCGAGGCAGGATTCGAACTCGCGACCGCTGGATTACTAACCCAATGAACAGCTCTGCCATCGACCCATCACTGTTAATGTAATTTGAAGTTGTACATATATCACTTTCTTTTACAGATTTTTATCTACAAATCTATATGGTCTTGCATATGAACAAAGTACTGTATACCATCATGGTCTGAGGAATTATCGCAAGAAACATAATGATTCCATGTTGGGTATGCCGAGAGAATCCAACAATCTTGTGAATAAAAATGACACATTCCAATTCAAAGGATTTCCTGGTTTTAATTCAGGAGTTGTGCTGTTTAATTTTGAAGAAATAAGACAATCATTATTACTGAGTTGGTTATTAACAAAGAATATAGTTAACAGCCTGACTGATAAATATTTGTTCCGTGGGAACCTTGGAGATCAAGACTTCTTTACATTAATAGGTATCTTTTCAAATCAATTTAAATTAATGGTAATTATTTACAAGTGGTATAAGTCTTCAATTTTGCTGAATTTTTTTCTATAGATAGATAAAAATATACAGATTACGGGAAAAATAGTAATTTTCCCAGGAAACGCCTAGAAAAATTAAAAAAAATAAAATTGCAATGTATGAAACCTTGTACGATTTAACGACACCTGTCGCCGAGATAGCACGTGACTATTTTCTCATTTGAAGTCAAATAACCAACAATACTTTTATTAAATCACAATGTACGCATTATTAACACGCAAATTATGTATAAACATTCGATTTTCACGATAAAAAACGAGAAAAATCATTACTAATTTCTTATTTTTAACGTTTATTAAATACGATTAAATACGCGAGCTAAAACGACAACTGCGACATAAAACTGAAAACTAAACCACAGATAAATGCATACTACAAAATATATGACAGACAATATTTGCGAAAAAATATCACATAAAAAATATTAAAACTGGTAGGTACCATACAACTACCTAAATTTGTTATTAAATATAATTTATTTGTAAATTATAAACAAATGCGAATACATCATCAAAATTATAATAATAGGTTGGTTAATACAAACCTAACCAACCTATTTTAAGCAAACTTTTGGTAAAAATTGGTTAGGTTAGGTTTGTATGTATTTATTATTGCGACTCGCGTGAGCGAGTTGCATTACATACTGTCACTCAATGTATAATGCAACTCGCTCACGCGAGTCGCAATAAAAACTTAATACAAACCTAACCAACCTATTCTAAGCAAACTTTTGGTAAAAATTGGTTAGGTTAGGTTCAGTGTTAAAAAAATTCAAAAAAACAACCTTGTTTTTTTGTAAACTTTATTAATTTTCGATATTTCATAGAATTTTCATTTAGTTCAGATTTTCGCGGCGTGTTTCTATACTAACAATTAGTTTGAATATTCGCCCATAGATGTCAGAAAAGCAACTATTTGCTTGGGAAACTTCATATATTTTTCGTAATGTAATTTTATTTTTTTTTAATTTTTCTAGGCGTTTCCCGGGAAAATTACTATTTTTCCCGTAATCTGTATATTTTTATCTATCTATAGAAAAAAATTCAGCAAAATTGAAGACTTATACCACTTGTAAATAATTACCATACATACATACATACATAACATCACACCATGTCCCTCACGGGGTAGGCAGAGAGAACCGAACGCCACATTTTTCTATCTTGACACACATTCATCGCCTCATCAACATTCATACATCGTCTTATACATGTTTGTCTGTAGTTCACGCTTCTTACATTTCCATCTTTCAGAATATCGATTACATGGTCGTGCCATCCTTTTCTTGGGCGCCCCCGACCTTTTATTCCATTCCTGTAAGCTTTGTATATTTTCTTCGTCAGGCATTCTTCATTCATTCTCCCCAAGTGGCCAAACCATCTCAATGTGTTAACTTTCATCAAATTTTTGCATCTTTAAAAAAAAGTGCTTTTAGTTTCAAGTAATTGACATAATAAAGTAATTTTTATTACTTTTTCATTTGGATCTAAATTTTGGTAGCTTAATTTTCTTCTTTGTTTTAGGATTTGACTATCCGGAACTTTTTCACACACTCGATTGTGGATGGAACAGACAACTGTGTAAGTGGTGGCAAATTCAGGGAAATGAAAAATTATTCAATATGTTTTTTGATTGTAAATCACCTGTGAATATTTACCATGGAAATTGTAACTCACAAATTCCATCATAGTTTATTTTGTATTGTGTGTACATAATATGATAATATTTGTTTATACTGTTGAATTTTATAAAGATATATTTTATGAATAAATTGACATTCAATGTAAACAAGTGTGTTTTCTAATTAAAGTTAAGGTCCTGGGATTGTGAAGGAGATTTAAAAAAAGTGCGAGATCCAAGTTAGTAAATGAAAACAAATCCAAATTATTGTATCTATCATGACGTGTTTATTTTTAGTATCTCTTTCTCAGACCCTGCATCATGTAGTGGAGGAATGTCCCATAATCATTTTATATATTATTGAACTTTGTATATTAGTTTTTCAATTTTGATTTTCTTCAAGGTATTGTGAAGTTTGCTGGGTGAAACAAATTTTCAAAGTACCTCAAGAATATTTTTCATACAGTATGTACCAAATTGAATAATATTAACTATAGAACCATAAGTTTGTTAAGCTCAGTTGGTAACATGTACGCAATGATTCTGGATCAAAGAGTGCGAAAGATTACAGAAAGTAAGATATGGGATGTCCAAGGTGCATTTGTGGGCGGCAGAGAATGTATAGACCAAATTTTTTCTCTGAGTACGGTCACAGAAAAGGTTCTGGATAAAAACCAGAAATTTTTCTGTGCCTTTATAGACCTAAAAAAGGCTTATGATAAAGTTGTTAGAGAAAAACTATGGAATATACTAGCGGTGTATGAAGTGAAAGGCAAACTAATACACGCAATCGCTTCATTGTATGAGAACAGCGAAGTTTGTATTTGTGTCAACAACATAGTGACAATGTGGTTCTCTATGGATAATGGCGTTAGACAAGGGTGCATGCTGTTTCCATGGCTTTTCAACTTGTACATTGATTTCTGCATAAGAGCCCTTAAGGATGAAAGCAAGGGCCTGAAATTTAGTACTGTTATAGTGTGAGATTTGATGTATGCAGACGATAAAGTTCTGTTAGCAGAAAGTATGGAAGATTTACAGTATCTTGTAAGTATGGTATATGAAGGATGCATAGAAAACGGACTGAGGATGAATGCCAGCAAATTAAAAGTTATGGTGTTTGAAAATAGTGAAAGTGTGCCAAATAAAAGTAGATGACGAATGGCTCGAGCAAGTCAGGAAGCATGTTACAAGGGAATGGATGGATTGATAAGGAGATCGAAAGAAGAGTAATGACAGGAAACAGAGTGAATGGAGCACTTAAACCAGTTATGAATGACCGCAACATATCAAAAGATCCTAAAGTTGCCATTTATAACGCTTTCTTAGTGCCAACCTTGACATATGCAAGTGAAACCTGGACATGGCAGAAGTCGCACGAAAGCAGAATAAATGCATTTGAAATGAGATTGCCAAGAAGAATCTGTAATAGAACGATGTATGACAGGGTCAGAAATGAGTACATAAGGAAAGAGTGTAAGATAAAGAACGGTGTCATTAATAGAATAAAAGTGAACACATTGAGATGGTTTGGCCACTTGGGGAGAATGAATGAAGAACGCCTGATGACGAAAATATATATTGCGAATAGGAATAGAATGAGAGGTTGGGGATGCCCAAGGAAGAGATGGCACGTCCATGTGAACGGTATTTTGAAAGATGCAAATGTTAGAAGCGTGAACAGCACACGAATATGTATAAGACGATGTATGAATGTTGACGAGGCGATGAATGTATGTCAAGATAGAACTAAGCGGCATTCGGTTCTCTCTGCCTTTGGTATTTATGTATGTATCATAGGATCTTATTATTCCTTAGTTTTTTTAGAAATGTCAATTTTCAAAGTTTTTTGTTTTGTTTAAGGCATTTCACCCTGTAAAGAGTGCTATGTGCCAATTATTTCATGTCAGAGGAGAATAGTTAATTTTATTATAAATTTATGTCATTCAATGAAAGGAATTTTGAAATAACGGACAGTACTCGTGAATTATTAAGAGACAAAAGATGTTGGATATTAAGTGGAGATTGGTGAGTGATTTTAATTAATTGTTTGTATATATTTTTGAAGGTGGAATTATTTTTACAGTTAAAAAATACATGATCAATTGTCTCATCCTCCTCACCACACTGGCAAAGTGGGCTATTTAGAACTCTAATTCTATACAGATGGGAGGCAATTGAACAATGGCCAATTCTCATTCTAGAAATACATGATATTAATCGTTTAGATATGTTTCTATTATAAAACCACGGTTTAGAGGAAATTTTTTGTTGGATACCAAATTAAATTTTCAAAGATATAAATAATCTTCAACATTTCATTAAATTTTTTATTGTTTTTAGACATAGGCTAGCGAGGTCTAATTAGATAACTTATTATATAGTGTTGCTATTAGTTGCTCTTTTAAAAATCGGTATCACAATGTGTAAAATAATTGTATAATAGATTGCAATGTGTTAATAATAATTTTGAAATGTGGTGTTGATATTTGAGGAGTAGGAAAATAAATAGAAAACACAAAATATGAATAATGTATTATGGACAAATAATACAAAAGTAACAAACTCTTCAGTTAAGTATAATAATAACAAACAAAATGTTATGTATGAAGAATCAAAAGTAACATAGCTCTGAATAACAATGGAAATATGAATAACACTTTGCCATCAGATATAGAGCATTGATTGGAATTAAAATTTATTTAGTGATCTAAATTTAATATAGTTTAAATAAATTGAATTAAAACCAATAAATTTAAAATACAATACAATAATAAGTATGTTTTATGGAATACAAGGCAGATAAAATTTGAATTAGAAATTCTGAACACATCATATATTTATTATAACAAACTGTTTTTATTGGAATTGAAGTAATTGCTAAATTTACGATAATATATCAATATGTTAGATATATTGTAATACCTACCTGTGGTTCAAAACAAATCCATTCATTGAACATATTTTTTAGTTTATTTTTCCCACTATTTCTATGACATTCAGTCCTTTTATATAGAAATATTATCTTAAATTAAATAATACCATAATATAACAAAATGGAAAGAAGTAAGAGGAATTGCTCTCTTTTTTGTCCATTTAATTACTAAATATATGTGTATATATATATATATATATATATATATATATATATATATATATATATATATATATATATATATATATATATATATATATATATATATATATATATATATATATATATATATATATATATATATATATATATATATATATATATATATATATATATATATATATATATATATATATATATATATATATAATAACATAAGATATCTTGTTTTTTTTTTTAATATGCTGCTCGAGCTATCTGGAAAAAAAAAATTGCGTTTGGTACGTTGGTTAAAATGAATACCATAAGATTACATTTTCATATTAAATAATAAAATATGTAGTGATATTTATGAGATTAGTTTTATGATATAGATTTGGTTTGAAATTCAATTCAATTCCTTTATACTTACAGGGGGGCAAGTTTGGTCAACCGGCGGGTTCAAAACCATCCATGTTTACCCATATCTGGATATAATTATCTTATGGAGTTCTATAATATTTTAAGGTGTTATAGAACTCCGTAAGATAATTTTATCCACGATATGGGTAAACAAGGATGGTTTTATTCCGTCTGTTGACCAGACTTGTCCCTCAGATGATTTTTAAAACACAAATAAATGTATTCTGTATGTAGATGTTAAGTTTTCAAAATTTCAAATTTATCTTTCAAAGTTAATTATTGTGTTTAAGTACTCACTTTTTTGACTCATTTTGACAAAACCATAAAATTTCTAGTTTCTTGTTAATGTATTAAAATCAGTAATTTCATGGCATAGAGAAGTATAATCAATATAATTAACATTGTATGCAATACTTTTAAAATTTCCAAATTGAATTTTTTGATTTTCAAGTAGGTATGTATATATCGTAGCTACTGACACTTTTGATGTGAACTTATCCAGATTTTGACAATAATATTTCCTTTTATTTAATTGACATGTATTTACAATACTATAGTAACCTCAGATTTATTTTTGCCAAGAAATTAATAATATGAAATAAGTCCTTTGTAAGATTTTAGTGATCGTCAAATAAAATCTATGTAATATTTCGTTATTCTTAAAAATAAATTTGATATAAGTGTAATTGAACAAGGAATATAATTACTTACTTAAATTACTCACTTTTATTAAAATTTGCTTATCTTAGTTACTTATCTATTTCCAGGTGTCATACAAGTACAGATAATAAAGATGCCAGTTCGCTCGAGCAGTTTCTACTCACTGATAATATTCTTATTATATTTTATCCTATTTAATGATTTCTTTAGGGCTAGAAAAAATTATTGTAAACTTTTGCTATTCGATGAATGAAGTTACAAACCATTGTTTTGTAGCTCCCACCAATCAACAAAGTTGACACCTTCTTTCCATTTTGACGCCAGGATCCTCTCTTATATACTTTTTACAATCACAGTACCCTTCGTTTCAATATTATATAGGGATTAATTCAATACGCCCAAAATTATATATAAACCTACCGACGTCATTTACATAATATGTACTCTTAATCCAGATATTTACTTTTAGAATGTGTTCTATTATGTATACTTTAGAATAATTGCCCTATCATTATAAATATTCTTACATTATACCAGTTGTGTGTGAAGCTAATGCTAAGTTAGCTGTGATAACAGGATATTTTATATCAATACAGTTGCAATAGAATCAAGGTTTATAAGATTAAAATCAGTACTTTTAACTATACTGTTTAGCCTTTTTTTAAATAATACATTATTAATTATAAAAGTAATAATTTTGTGTAGATTTCTGAGGAATGTTTAACCATTTTGCCATAAATTATCATTATTTAAAGATGTGACATATATTGTTGTGTAATTATTTTCATATTTTCTCTGTCAACTTTTTTCAGTGTGGGCACTGAATTTGAAAAGTTTGTTGAGTAATAAAATATACACAGATGCTGAATGTTTGTAAGTATTATTGTTTGAAAATCAAAGAAATATTGCTTTTTTCTGTGATTAAAAAAGTAAGTACTTAGAAAACGATACATTTTATATTCTTATTAAAAATATATAAAAATCATAATATTACTTAACACACATTTTTTTATTTTAATCAAAAACATGAAAGTGTTTTTAGAAGTTTTGTTTTATTTAACTTTTAGAATCACATTTGCTGTGTTATTCTGGGATCAATAAAATGTGACAAAGTTAATATATTTTAATATATTTATTTAATTATTTTTCAATATGAAATTTTGATAAGAGCTTTAAATTAACCCTGCAAGTCCATGATCATAAATTTATGTTGAAATAAAAGTATTTATTTTGATATTGTAGTTGTTAAATTCAATTTATTATGCCATTTTAACATTGAGCATGATGTAAATAATGTTACTAATTGATCCAAATATGAAAATGATTTGTTTACTTTATGTTATTTGGCTTGAGAGGGTTTATCAAAAAAATAAAATATTTTAGAATCAGCAAATTCATAAATAATAAAACCATGTTTTAAATAAAGGTGGTTTAAAAACAGACTTTCCTAGGCATAATATTTGCCTTGATATCTTAACACTTCCCTAGTAACTGTTCACCTTGGTACGGTTCCAATGAGATATAAAATTATTTCTTATACAAAAATGTTATCTTTTTGTATGAAACTCCGAAAAGTTGAAAGAAACCATGTATTGAAGGTGGTTTTCTATCATTTTTGAATATAAATATTTCAGGTTCATTTAAGGATTGGGCACATTCAAATATGATATTTGATATCCAGGCATATGGAGTGCAAAATTTCTTTAATGTCTATTGTTTAAATAATATATTATTTGCATATAAGTTGAAATACAGTTCCTGTTATGCTGAAATTTTATTTTTGTAAATTGATCTTATTTTCTCTTAACACTTTTATGTTTTTATAACATTTTTTAATTGTTTTCTTAATTTTCATATATTTTTTATGAGTAAGTCAATGAAAATGTCACATAATAGAATTAAGTATATAAATGACCTATCTCAGTGTAATGGTAAATTAATGGGATTAAAACAGATAAACTTAAATTCAAAATTCATATCATATTTTGAATTAAACAACAGTTTAATAAAATTATTATGTTCATTCATCACATATTTTATATGATTGAAGATAGGTACTTTTGAGTGAATGATAAAATAATATTTTGATTTACACAAAATAATGAATCACTGCATTTGAATAATATTGATTTTATCAGATGATTATTACAGTTTATTGAAAAAAATATAATTACTTTTGCCTTGTAGAGATTTGTAATATTTTTTAAAAGCAAAAAAAAAATGGGATTGTGTAAATTTTGACTTGTATATTATGTCGACCAGCAAAATACGTTGTGCTGTAATTTTCAGAACTATTCAATTACTATTCTAATATAATTGTAGCTAATATGGTGGCTCTTTTGTGTCTTTGGCCATTTTTTTTTGTCGACATAATACAGTGAACATGAAATTGAATCATTAAAAATGATCTTCTCACATTACATTATTTAATTTACTCGGAATAACAATCATCTGCGAAAATTATTTTGGTGACATAAAAATATATCTACTTATGTAGCTACTGTACAGATTATAGGAAACATCACATCATGTGTTCCATAAGATAAATATATTTTGAACAAATATTATTTTACAGATATATACACTCATAAATAAATAATATATATTTCCAATGTAATTAAAAATTGTTTTTTTTTTGTAAATAATATATCATGAGTAGATTAGGTAAGTTAATATATTTTTACTGTTTCTACAGCTTTTACAGTGCATAAAAAATGGAAAGAATCACATAACATATTTTGGACATTTATTATTTTTGTTCATCAATTGTGACAAATATTTTCAACTTAATTAGGCTTATGAATAAGGGCAGACAGGGATAGGAAACAGCACTTACACACATATTAACTTAATTTTGTACACATATATATTGAACATCTAAATTATTTTACAAATCAAGTAAAAATTTATTTTTTTAGTTATGTAATCTTAATAATATACCCTCAATATCTAACCTTTGACTAAATGCTTTATGAGTACTACCTCAGAACAGGTATTCAGCCTAGTGAGATAGTAAAATTTCAATATTTTTATTATGTATACTTTTTTATGAAATTTACTGTATTGAAATATGTAAATAAAACAAAAAATTAAAAAAAATTAAAATGAGCACTAGTAATATATATTTTTAAGATATATACCTAAAAGCTATTGTGTTGTAATGTGATTTTTTATCTTTCTAATACTCTTTTTGTTTAAGACTTAGCTTGTGAACTATAATTTGATAAAATACAAATACCTGAACACAGCTATTATTCATTTTTTTTTCTTTTTTCAGGCTTTTCACCCAAAAAAGGATGTTGCAGCCGTTATTAATCAGAAACATTAGTTAACAAAGATTAAGTCAATTAAGTCATATTTTTTATAATAGATTTAAATATTAAACCATGAACTTGAGGAGAGTTCAGCCCAAGAAGGTAAACTGTGGAAACAGGGTATTGGACATTCTCAAAATCTTATAAGAAAAAAAACCTATTTATGCTAGAATAATAATTTGCATTTTTTTGACGTTATTCTTATTATATCTCAATAAATACACAGAATATTTGAATCGAAAATCAGAGGCATTCAGAAAAATGACTACTGCATTCATATTGAGTTCCTATATATTAAGATTTAATTGTTAGCTAGGTATATTGATTGAGTTGTACATGAGATAATATGATACAAGTTGTTATTTTATAACATATCTCTCAATTTAACTTTGAAAATATCAAATCCTTAACTTGATGTGATATTTTCTTATTTTCAATATAATTAAGTTGAAAGCCTTTGTCAAAATTAAGAACTATCCCATTATGTGATAATAATTTGTAACTAATTTACATGGACATAATACATAATTATTAAATTTGAGCAGTAATAATACAGTAAAACTGCATAAGGATTTTTCAGTATACCTACCTATATATATATATATATATATATATATATATATATATATATATATATATATATATATATATATATATATATATATATATATATATATATATATATATATATATATACATATATACACATATACATATATATATATATATATATATATATATATATATATATATATATATATATATATATATATATATATATATATATATATATATATATATATATATATATATATATATATATATATATATATATATATATATATATATATATATATATATATATATATATATATATATATATATATATATATATATATATATATATATATATATATATATATATATATATATATATATATATATATATATATATATATATATATATATATATATATATATATATATATATATATATATATATATATATATATATATATATATATATATATATATATATATATATATATATAATATATATATATATATATATATATATATATATATATATATATATATATATATATATATATATATATATATATATATATATATATATATTTATATATATATATATATATATATATATATATATATGTGTGTGTGTGTGTGTAGCTACTAACGATTTATAGTGCTTTTTTATCATTTGTTTATACGTATTAGGTTTCTAATTAATTATTTTTTTTATACATAGGTTCACATTGGTACCTATTTCGGGAAACATATATGTATAGCATTTTGAAACAGATCAAATAAATATTTATTTAATTGATTGCAATTTTGGTATGACGGTAGGTATGCATAGTAACATTACCTGCAATTAATGACGGTAGGTATGCATAGTTACATTACCTGCAATTAATAACGGTAGGTATGCATAGTAACATTACCTGCAATTAATGACGGTAGGTATGCATAGTTACATTACCTGCAATTAATGACGGTAGGTATGCATAGTTACATTACTTGAAATGAATGCAGGTGCTTTGAAGATGAAATTTTACTATGTGAATTAGAGTTACATTAATAAATTATATTCAATGTTATCTTTTTAAGACACTGGCCAAGAAGCTAGGTCTGTCGATGTTTTAATTCCGTTTATGACAGTATACAGGTCTGCATAGAAAAATGGTCAAATGTAGCATCATAGCTTGTAATATAAATATACCTGCTATGGATTGAAATTAAGTTTTTTTAATGAATAAGCGCTTCAAGTTAAAATATTTAATGAATTATAATATAATATTTTTAACAAATCAACATTTCCTTAAACTGCTCTCAAAAATATAAACATCAAATTGTACGTTTAAGTAAAAATATTCTAAAAGATCTATTATTCATTTTTATAAAAATTCATAATAGAAAATTTTAAATTCAAGAAAATCTTAACAATTATATTAAACTATAATAAACACGAAAATAAACAATAATGATATTTCATGTTGGTGCCTTCGTAGTTGGTATCGTTTTGGGCACTCAATCATTATAAGTAGGTACATACATAATGTAATAAATATATATGTATGTATAATGTTATCTCGATAAACTGCGAATCTACAAATAGGTAATCGTCGTATCTATAAATATGTTATTTATTTTTTGTTGAATTGCCATCCACAACTTAATTTACTAGGTATATTAGTTTTAACAATTTTGGTTAAATTGGCTTTTTTTTAATTAACAACTAATATTTTACAAGATGACTGGAAGATATACACATTATTAAGATAGTGCAATGTTTTAAACAATAAAGACTTTATTATTTAAAATAATATTAACCACCGACAACCAATCAGTCTTACGGCGGGAATACAATAAATATAATATATATAGGTAATAATAATATTAAGTACTTAACAAACTTATACGTACAATAATGTGAATACGCCATAATATAGTTATGATGCACTTTCTGTTGTAGAGAACGATTCCTCAGTTGTCTTGGAAAATGAAGCACAACCTTTATTAATAAGAAAGTCCCACAACATTTTTATTTTTGAAAAATATTTACAAATAATTCACATTGTACATAATATTACGATCGATAAGTATGAATTTCATAAGTGTCCCTAATTTTTGAGCATTGATTTTTTTTTTGATAATATTAGACACTAATTGCAAAACTATTTGTTGCAGGATCAATGTGAATATTTTTTAATCATTTTTTCGATTTCAATTGAAGACAAATGTTAATTTTATGTATCAATTTAAATATGCATATTAATCGAAACTAGACCCATGCTACACGAGCAGTTTTTTCACAAATTCAGTTAAAAGTTGTTTGCTGAAACAATTTGCGGGCAGAAGAAAATCAAATACCGTATGCCACTTTAAACTATGGCGGGAAAGCACAGTACGTGCCAATCCACGTTAATATAATGTAATCTTGGTATAATTTTCGCCAAACACCTTAAACGAGCTTACGGTTGCGCAGAGCGCAAATTTGTGTCTTTTTAATTCGTTGCTTACGTGCAAATAGCCCCCCTTCTCGGCTAAAAGTTCAAGTTATTTGGCGACAACTATATCACTATTGCTATTCTGTCCGTACAGCATGAGCTTTGAGCAAAAATGTTATGTGTCTATTTAGAAAATAAAACATATTAAAATGAAGATTTCTTAGTATTGATTTTTTTTTTTATTAAAACAATATTTCGCCATTTTTTGTGAAAACATATCAGTAATGTCATATATAAAATACCAATGAAATCTTATTTTAAGATTATTAATTTATCATATTGCATTTTCTCGAGGTCATTAAATTTACAAACCACTTAATTTTTAATTCATGGAACCCAATAATCTTCTTGATTTAAAAAGTTTTTTTTTCGTATTTAATTTCCTGTCTATGTAATATTAAATACATTTTTTTTCGTATGTATGTATACCTACTCGTATGTGCGAAGGTATGTAAGTCTACATTATGTTTAAAATGAACCACCACATAAAATAAATTGTAAAATATTACGCAAGCATCTGTTCAACAAATAATAAAATTTATTGATTACTTGACTACGAAAATTGGCAATTTATACGTTTTTTTTACACAAATGAACATATTTAACATAAATGTAGGTATGTAGAATATGATATGGATCCGAAAACTATTACATTACAAGTATACATTTTTTGATATTCTGAAAAAAAATTAAATGTCAGTTTAAGTACCTACCTATACGGAAATTCATAGGAATGGACTGAAATTACAAATCTGTATCGTATTTTTTTTATCTATCTAGGTATTTACCATAAATTTTCATTGTATAATTTTTGCATCATCAGCATACCTATCTATTAATTGGTAATTTGGATAGACGAGTAAACATTATCTTGTTTTCAAAAACAATCTAATTCGTTAACAAAATGACTGTATTTTATATTTTCACAGCTTCATAACAGCGAAACAAATAATGATATTGAATGTGTGAAACAAAAAAAAAATTGTATTATTCTGTTTTATATTATTTTTTATTTTTATTTGTTGGTAAATTCACAGAATGTATTACACAACATTGTTCACATACGTAATCTTTAAAATATAAATGCATTCCAATTAAGTTTACGTTTTAATACCTACATCGACCATCTTTTTAAAACAAATTATATAACTATGGTATTTTGTATATTATTTTTGATGTATTATGATACAATTCAATAATCACTAAACTTTCTGATAAGTGTCATCGTACATCCATAGAAATACTATTTTGTAAGTATAACATTACAAATAGATTACTTTTTGCATAATTATTTTTATTTATTACTGGTGGTATAATGTTGTTCAGTCAATTAATTTTATTTAATTTTTCATTCCCAAAAAATGCTTAGTATTTGATAAAGTATTTTAAATTGAGTAATTGATTTATAATAAACTAGGGGACCCTGGCAGACGTTGTCCTGGAACAGACCGCCTTGGATGTACCACCTTACGATTTTTATATAGACCTCATTTTATTTATTGGTATAAGTTTAATGACAGATTTCACTGGTAAGTCATTTTATTAGCTTCAAAGACATATGAAAAATTAACAATCCAACTTGTTTTTATAGATTCTTGAATATATTAAGTTGAAATAAATAATTCACTGTTCATTATTCAGTATGAGACAAACAAAAATATGAGGTATTAAAAACGAATTAGATTATTAATGTTAGTATAAAATAAATAAATTGTATTTTAAATATTCTTGAAATGTTTGAAATATTGCAAATTTATATTAAATAAATAAAACAGTATTTTTGAAAATAATTATTGTTTTTTTGTTGTAGGTATCCTTTTTTAATTAAATTTTAAAATATTTTTCTACTTAAAATAATATTTACATACCGATGTAGATACCTACAAATATTTCACACAATTCTGTAGCATAGTTTATTTTTTTATTTGAAAATTTGATGATATGAGGACCTGGCGAATTAAAAAAACGGATTTTATGTAGGTACTCTAAAAATTTCTCGATTTCTTCTTCGTGGATTTTTTCTGATTATTGGACCAAGAAATTCCTTACTGGATACGGCAGTTTAAAAAGTTGTCTTTTCGTTTTCACTTATCCGATTCGACCTCATGTCAGCTTTCATATAACCCCGATCAGACTTTAGAGCATTTTCTATGGGAATGCACAATCTTCTCCGTATCAACATTCCGACGAGAACTCTACTACGATGTCCGAGGGAATTTCTTTCAATGTGCAATGGGTCATGAATAGCAACTTGGCGGTTTTATATGGTTCACTCTTATCTTCACTTTTAGTGAACGGCGAGCCAACTGTTTCCTTATAATAAACTCTCATTGGCATTTTAATGGTAGTGTTTGCAAGGTTTGAATGGTCTCTGAACTCTTCTCAATTATGTCCTTTATGTGTTCTTTCGGAGTTTTGTAAGCAACCGTAATTAGTCTCCATAAGCAGAACGGGTGATTGTAGGAGAAGAACAGAGACTCGTGATGGTGCTCTATTTTTTACTGGTAAATTTGTTAGTCCAATATGTTTTAGAAAAATCTTTGCGCCTGATTGTAATATTTTTACATGTACGTTAAATTGATTGCGTAAAATCAGGCGTTATATTTCTATAATGTTTTGCGGCTATTCACTCATTTACGTGAGATCCTAGTTATTTTCTTCATGTAAATGTTCATCTATTACAAAGATACTGGTTTGGCTATACTTGGTTTTGAAAAAAAATTACTCCAAAGTTTGAATTGATCAGTTTCGTTTAAGTTCCTCTCTTTTAATGTATAAGTATATTTACATAAGTATATCTTGAAATTATTTTATATGAAGTCTTATTTTTAGATTTAATTCTGTAATAGAGAATATAATTTAGTAAGATTTTTATTCATTATAAAAATATTTCGTATATCATGTTGATTTGTATTCACAAGGTTGAGTAAGGATTGAGTAATTTTCTTTTGATTAATTCTACTCAATATAGTAGGATGCCATAACAAGACAAATGGTGAATAAATCTAGTTTTGTTTTGAATTTTTAAATTACAAGTTCTGAGATTGTGTTTGTACCATCAAGATATTATAATATCCTAAAGTCAAGGATATTATAATGGTATTGTTGAAAAATGGTTTACAAAATCCATTCGTCGATTCGTTATATTATTAATTCGTTTTAATCGCCAACTCCGCACAATGAAGCAAAATGAAAAAATAAGTGAATGCATAAATCTACAAGTTTTACATAATATATAATATTGTCTTTTGTTTTGATTCTTTTGAGTGGAAAACAAATATAAAATAGTTATCGTTAAGAGATTTGCAATGCATCAGGAAATGTGATAGGCCGTTACTTGGTTCATTTAATTTTTTTTTGTTAATTTCTAGATCCATATTACCTACAGTAACAATATTTCATACATTAATGAAAACTTGCTAAATATGAATAATTTTAGTTACATACATATGTAATGTTACAAAAATTCATACCGCTGTTATACACAAGGGATAAAATCTATTGAACATAATTTTCGATTCATGTTTATTTATAACAAAACTAAATACACAAAAATTAAATAGATGACACAATTTTCGATTGCTACATTTTCTTGTTGGTAATCGAAATTGAACACTCGATAATTAATATTTTATTTTCGTAGATTAGTTATTTATACATATTTTAAAGGTTTCTTTTATCTAAAAGTAGTTGTTTTTTATTACCAACACAATAAAATGAATAATCTATTCCATACATTGATTGTTTATAATATCAGATTCTTGAATACAGTTAATTATGTATGTATTTTGTGCGCATGGTATTTTGTAGGTTTCTGGTTTATCAAATTACTAATAGTTCGATTATTCATTTTGGTCATCGATGTATGCGTAATGATCATTGATCTGAATTTTCACTATCTCACATAGAGAATACTATAATTTATTCAGTCAAAAGAAATTACCAGATGATTTTAAAATGTTAAATAATCATTGTCATTTGACATGAACACCAGGAAAGTTTTCATGACATCATCAAGTAAAATCAACAGATTCATTTGAACTTCGGTACTTCAAATCGAAAGATTTTGAAAATTAATAATGAATACAGTTGTGAATTGAATCTGTCTTAGCAATATAAATTTAATGTTTAACTACATTTAAAAACTTAAAGTAATTGAATTAAATCCTTAAAAAACAGTAGTTACATAGGTAAGTGCATATTAACTGAAAGATCATTAAACTAAAAAACAATTTAATATAAACTTTTCAATGATACCTGTAGTTATTAATTTGTAGGTACTGATCAAGTTTGAAAACTGTGATACAAAACTGTCTTAGTAATGAAAAGTTAATTTTTAGTTACACTTAAAATAACGGTAAAAAATAATCTTCTAAATAAACTAAATAATTGAAAGTAATTTATTTGATTCACCGTGAGAAATTAATAGTTACATATCTTATATAATAATTCATAGAATACTCATTCTTTTTTTGTTGTTTTTATATACTTCATAAGTTATACGATGAAAATTTGTTTTTTATTTTGTAATATTTATACTAGATGTAAGAATCTGTAATTTTTTAAAATCTAAATTAAACATATACTAACACACAATAAAATCGGTAAATATTTAAAACGAGGAATAATTTATATTTCAACATCAATAAACTATAAAATTCAATCGATTATTTGTATTCCGATAATTTCAATAACCAAAAAAGATTCAATAACATCGACAAATATTTGAAATGAAAAACAATTGATATCTTCGATAATTGCAACAACAAAAAAACGACACAATTGAATCGAAAAAGATTTAAAATGAGGAATTATTCATTTGTATCATCGATAACTTCAACAAAAAATGTACAGTTAAATCAATAAGTATTGATTATAAAACGAGGAATAATTAATATCTTCGATTAAAAAAAACGCTTAATAATGGAAAAATAATAAATACTAAAAATGAAATTGGTATGAAAGTTTTATCCCTTGTGTTGGGTCCATTCAGTCAATATAATCAATCATACCGAACATTATAATATAATGTATAAAATATTTAGAACATGTGGCCCTATTATATTCAATCTAGCGTTGGGCGCTGGTGTGGCGTCGAAAGCCGTGACGTAGTATCTTGGCGGCAGCCTTGCCCGGGCCGGCGAGCAGGGCTATTGGGGCTGCGAGGATGTCTGTGGCAGGGGCGGGGTGCGCCGCCCACTGTCAGACCCCACCGCCACCGGGGAAGCGAGGCGGCGGCAGAGGGGGCGGCGGCCGAGACCCGCCGCGACCCTGTTCGCCCCCTGATGAGTGCTCCGACACGGCTATAAAAACAAACATCGCAAAATGTCAATCACAATATTATGGACGAGATGGTCTTCGAGACACCAACTTAGAGGCTTCGCTGTATATATTATGTTCCATACATCCATTACTCAGAATTCGGAATAGAACATTTAGTGTGTGTGTGTGTGTGTGCGTTCTGTACTAACAATCATAACCTTAGCAAACAACGTATGATTTGTATTAAAAATTGAGTGTTATTCAATGTAATTTTTTACTTACACGAATCAGGTTTTTCTTCTGCTGGTGCCGGCGGTGGTGGCAATTGTTGTTCCAGAGCATTGACGCAGTTCAGCATACTTCCATAGAGACGGCTATCCCTTAAACTACCCCTGGAAAAAGACCTTCTAGCATTAACACAAACCATGACGTCAATTTATACTAAATATTATAAAGTATTTAAGTTTAAATTTAAAATAACTTTTTTAACTCAACAATAGCGTCGATTTTGAGATCCATCAGATGGATTAATTTGTTTGAGTAATTCTTCTCGTAATCAAAAGAAGTTTATGATATATGTACGCGTAGTGCAATGACGTGAAACATAGATAGGACCAAAAATACGGATATATTCGGGTTCAGACGTCCCTTAAGAGCCAAGAATCTATGTACCTACTGTGAGGCGTATATATTATGTAGGTACATCTATATCATAATGTATAGGCTGACTTTGCTGCAATAAATATTTCCTTGTTCTAAAGGATTTATGGAAGCCATTCTATCATGTACACTAAACCCAACTATATTAATTATGTATCGCAATTGTCGATCATTACTCCATGGGGCGTACTACGAGAAAAATAAATAAAATATTCTATAGGTTTAAGTGATAGATTAACTTGAGTAAATCATTGCTTTAAATTGTCTTTATTACTACAACAAATAACTGAGGATTATCGGAAAAGCACGTCGTGAATTAATTAAATTACGTATGCGTTCGATTTGATAAAGAAATAGTTTAAATTAGTTACTTACCTGCCATTCGAGTGCCTAAACAATGCTAATATTTCTTCAAATGTTTTATTCTTCGTCTCAGGAACTTTTTTGTACGTGAAAATCCAAAATATGGCTAAGAAAACACTGAACGGTAGGAATGTGTAATTTTCTAAAGCACTCTGAAAAACAACAAAGAAATTATTAAAGTATAAAAACTGTACAAAGACATACCTACAACAAGCATTTACTTACATACACGTCGCACATACAAAGGAAAATGAATTTTATGCTTTTGAATTTTTTAAAGGCGAATTAGACAAATTAATAAGAAAATAGTTCCAATAAAAAATGTTGAGCCGTAAATTCTTTACTGTATTCAAATTTGTAGACTCCTTTTTTTCAACAGTGTTTGGCTCGGAACAAATATATCCAAATAAGTGAACTTAAATTAAATTAAAAACATATATTTTCACAGATGCTAGTCGTTTATTTTCACTTGTAATTTTTTTTCATTCGTTAATACTCAAAAGGTATTGGTATCTGAACGTATGTTTTAAATACTAGATATTTAATTATGTTTCTGGTGTCCCAATCCAGAGCACTTATATAAGTGAGGTTTAGTTTAAATTCAAAAGTTGTTTTGAAATATAACTAAAATAAATATGTACTAACTTTCATGCTTGGAAATCCAATACCAACAACAAAGTTAGCCATCCAATTGACTAGCACTGCTATCGCCATCGCACTTGGCCTCGGTCCTTGTGAAAATAATTCAGCGGTGATCATCCAAGGAATCGACCCAGGTCCAACAGCGAAGAACACAACGAAGCTCAGAGTAGACACAACTGACAGGTAACTCATCCAATCAATCATTTCCTGCACATATCCGAAAAACTCCTATCAGGGAGTAGAAAGCACGTTCTTCCCCGATCCTCCAAAAGATCATCGACTCACACCATTGAATTCTGATTTCATGATTTAACTAAAATAACATATCGACAAACCGTCGAATTGACCACGAGAGTTAATATTGCTTTATCGATTAAAAACAAAAAAACTGATCAAAATTGACGAATTCATTTCATTAGAAACAATTCGATCGAGAAAGAATATTGTTATATAATTTTTAGAATCATGCTAGCCAAGAACAACTGTCTCTGAAATCGTTTTGCTGCTAAGCATTGATATTAAAATCACATTTTAAAAAAGCTGAAAGCGTGTCAAACGTATGTAGGTATCCGTATTTTGTATATTTTTTCACCTACACGCACAAAAACTGTTGTAATGTACACATGCGTGTAGTATATTTATGCCCACAAATACGAATATCATTAATTGCAAATTATAAATGTACAATTTTAATTAAGTTGCCGGTGCGTTGAAAACAAAAAAAAAATTGCTCATTAGTTTGATGTCAAAGCTAAAATATTTTAGGCCGCAAGTTATGTTGTGAACTTTACATAAAATAATTGTGATCATGTAAAGAGTTTGAACATCTCTTGCACACAGAGAAAAACCTCGTTGAAAGCAATTATTGAAATGATGAAATTCAACGTTGTCGTTGTATTAAAAGTCGTTCAAATTTGTGTGAAACAAAATAATATCGTGTTGGTTGACTTTATAAAAAAAGTGTGTGAGTGTTTGGTGCTGTGTGAGTGATCCCTCCAGTCAGAATCGGGAAAGTCGCTATTAGGGAGGGCAAAAACAAAGCGGTGAGGTGAAAAAAATAAAAGTTTGTATGGTTGCAATTAAAAATATACAAAACTAAAAATACGCTAAATGATTAATGGCATAATAATCTGTCCATCTACTTTGTCTTTAAAGCATAATATAATACGATAAATCAGGTATATTTTTTATTCAAGTATGTTTGATTTATAATTACAATTTATCTTGTTTGTTAATTGGTGAAACTTTGGAGTTGTCATTTAACAGTTATTTACAATAAAAAAAGAGTTTTTTCACTGTGGGAAAAATATAGCCCAGTTTTAGTAAAATAATAATCACTTTCTTGCACTCTGCGCAACCGGCGAGTTTATTGCCACATGGCGATTTCTTCCAACTAACCAGTATTTCCGGGCAAGAGAAGCAATATTAGTGCGAGAAATAAATTTAATTTCTCCTCTGCTGGGGATCGAACCCAGGACGATCGCACAGAAACCAAACGGCTTACCAAATGTGCCAATTTGTGTTGAATTTTTGTTTGGTACGAAATAATTGCCAAAAAAATACATTAAAATAATCACACCAGACTGTAACAACAAACAGTTATTAGTCCAATTTAAGTAGCTATTTTAAAATAAAAGAAATGACATGAAAAATATTTGGAGAATTATAAATTAAGTCTTACTAAAGGTATTCGACAAAAAAATAAAGTCATTAGGCTTTTGGCTTTCCATTATCAATTTTAATGAAAGACGAATTGAATTTAAAAACAATGTGGATGAACAGACAATAAAAAATAAATATAAAAAGTGATTCATAAAATTACAAAATAGTACATAGTTCAGATACAAAAATAGAATTGAACATACCGATTTTATGTGAACACTAGTTCAACAAAATGCACATATTATAATATGTGTAATTTTCATATGCATTGTTGAAATGTCAAGTATATTTTTAATTCTATTTTTGTAAACCAAATAATATGTTTCACAAAAATGTATTTTTATAATAATATTGAACGGACGTTCAAAACTCATCCAAAATATTATTCTGAACATATACAATATATGACTGCATTAAACTATTGTTATTTATTCAAATCAATTGATTCTGGATATCAAAAGAGCATTTAAAGAATGTTTACATATTATTTCTGTAGGATTGAATACATTTTTTAATATGTAAAATATTTTGGCAATATAAAAACGACCACAAAATAGTGTCATTAAATAAATACTTCACAATTGGTTGTTTAGTGATGTATCATGCACACAATAGTGATTAAATGTTAGAATATAAAAATACAATAAAAATAACATAATACTTCAATTAGTTTCATTTCAATATTATCACAATGTGCCAATATATCACAACGTGAAAGATAAATGTATTATCCAAGTGATGGTGATGTGTCGTCGAGATAATAGAACATATAAATAATTATCATATTTGCATATAATAAATTTTGTGAATGTACACAAAAAACACAATGTTACGTAACATAAGCTCGATTACTCCGTGCTTAAGGTGCATCATCAATGAATAGTAATATATTCGATTATTTTTAACACGAAAGAAGAGAATAATTTTCCTAAGTAAAACTTTATTATAATTCATTCAGAGAAAATTTCTTTAGAAACATCATAACGTATTTTATAGAGAAAAATATTTTTAAGTAAAATTTAATAATACTCTTTTCATAGAATACTATTACCATTTTAATCATAGATATACATCGTACCGTATTTTCCGAGAATATTATTTCTTTAGATATAAAAATAATACCTTCTATTCAGATTATAATACATTTTATGATAAAATTTACATAATTCATTAATAGATATCAATCAGAGAATATGTTTTAAAATTTATAATCATCAGGTCATTCAAAGTTAGTCATATAGTTTTACTGATTAATTTTTCAAACATAATTGATAATTTTATTCAATTGGTTTATTTGTGAGATGATGAATTAATTTGTTTAATGGCTTCATTGATTTGTTGACATCTACTTTGTCGAAAATGAAAAAGTAAAATATTTTTTTTTATCTAAAAATCATGTAGATGTATTAAATAGTATATCTTTCTGAAAAGGAAAATAATATGACATCTTAAAATATACGACTAAATTTTTTTCCGAGAATTCATTAAGGCTTTGTTTGATCTTGGACATTCTTTGTCTTTCTGACGTTTCGCTAAAATAACATCGGGTATTAAAATATATGACTAAAATTTTTTCGAAGAATTCATTAAGGCTCTGTTTGATCTTGGACATTCTTTGTCTTCCTGACGTTTCGCTGGAATAACATCGGGTATTATCAAAAATTAACACTACCGAAATAATTGACACGAATACCAACAATACATTATCTACTATAAGAAATTTACATAAAAAATGATATTTAATTAAATATTTATAAAATTATGTATGACTAGCATAGGTACCAACATGATTATGAAACTACTAATTTTTAAGAAAGAGCGATAGGAAATCGTCCTTTAATTTATTTAATTTCATTAATGTTATAATGCTGCTTTTGCCTATCTTTGTGACTTATTCCATCATCATCACCATTTCCTGCCCCTCTATCTATCTATATATTATAATATATTTCAACTAGGATAGAGGGGCATATATATTTAGTATCCTTGAGACTTATTTAATTTATTATTAATATTAATACAAATCTTTACAGCGCCGTTTTACATAATGATAACACGATCATTCCAAGGGCGCTCTTTTTTTAGATTATTGGGTTTTTACCCCAAATAAACGGTCAAACAATTATTCCAATGATTTCAAACGAGTCCTTTGTTATAAATATATGTCGGCATAGATAATTTTTTCTAAAGTAGTTAGTTTCCATAAATGGACCTAGTTCTTGTTAAATCAAAACGCCCCTTTCCGAAAATTCCAATAAGATATATTGGAAATTCGAAATGGAATGCTTTTACCTTTATCAGAAACGAGATGGTGATGAAGATCGAGAAGATGAACATGCCCCCGAGACCGTATAGATGCAAGGTCCTTCTGCCAGTGCGGTCCATCAGTGGTAAAGATACCAGGGTCATCCCGACCATGATGGCTCCAATTCCCATCGTTGCGAATTTTGCAGATTCCTCTGTTAGGCCAGATGAAGTGAAGAGAGATGTGGAGTAGTAGAATACCTGCGAGAAATCACATTAAAGTTATAGGTATCACGGGCTTGTGATGCTTTTAATTGAAATGTAGGGCGCTTATCCATATAAACAATATTATTAATAAATTTAGTCATTTAGTAATTAGTGTGCATTCAATAACTTTCCGTATAAATAATAAAAGGGCCGTTTAATAATTCAAGATCATTCAGGAGGGCTCTGATAGCTAAGTCTTATATTATTGGCTCTACGAAACAAATCTATATTCAGTTCTTTAGAGAAAGTGCTCTGAAGATACATAAGAAAGCACCGTATTTTTTTTCAAAAAGTCTTGAAAGCTCTATATCTATCTGAAAAACTGTTTCAGCCATGCAATATTATACAAAATTCAAGCCTTGTGTACATTGAAGTTGTCAATAGAATCCAACATACATAATTGCACAACAAGAACTGCTGAATATTTTAACTTACATACATCACTCAATACATCATTCGCTCAAAGTTTTTATTTGTATAATATTGATTGATGTAAATGTCTCATTTTATTCAGATGCATAATATAAAAGATCAATTGAATACATACAGCATTAATGCCGCTTAATTGTTGAGACAGCTGCATTACAACTCCAATCAGCAGTGGAGCTCTGAGTGTCGGTGAACAAAGAAGTTCTCGCATTGATATTGAAGCTTCTGCTTGTTGAGCTCGTTCTTCGGCTCTCATCTCTTCTATATCCTCTTCCACCTGGTAAAATGAACACATTAAGAATTAAAATATTGAATCAACCAATTAGTTCACCTAGTCCTAGTTATTTGATTCAGAAGAACCAACTAAAATAGTTTAGGTAGGTGGATGAGTGAAATATAAAACTTGATAGTCAAACCAAGAGAGAAACCCTTGCGCTAAATAGTAGTGGATTAGGTAGGTACTAATATAATCGTTTGGTTCGATATTTATATTTGGCGGAAATACGAATCACCTGTCTTGTTACATTCCCCCCTCCCCTCCATGTAACTACCCTGTTCACTTTCTGTCTCTCACAAACGAGTGCTTGTTTGCCGACGGCCTTGAGCGGATGTCGTTTCGAACTGCGTTTTCGCTGATTGGAGTGCTCGCCGTTGTTGATCTAGGGCGGATGCCTTCAAAGTCTACTGCCATCGATTTATGTGCTATCGCGGCTAATCTAGGGTGAATTCATTCGTAATTTTCAGCGATCAGTAGTGAATCAATTATTAGGAAACATTTTTTATTTGAATTGCGGTATGAAGCTATCATTTGAGATATTTCTTTTCATTTTTATCATATTGAATGGTGACGTCAAGATATATACAATTTAAATGTTCATTTTTCCCCGGAAAAATTTAATCCATGTTTTGAGCATATTCTATTTGACTATAAAATTCTAGCTTGCGCTAAATTAAATGTTCAGTTATCCAACAACGCGATATATACAAGGCATATTTTAAGATGTGCTGACATTTTTTATAAAGTAGATATGTTTGATATCAAAGTATTTAATAGCATGATGAAATTAATGTCTTTACCTGATTATTCGCTCGAAGTCGTCGTAAAGCTCTCCTTGCTTCCTCTTCCCATTGTCGTGTTATTAATAAATATCTAGGCGATTCAGGACATGCCGGTAGAAGAACAAGTTGCAAAATCGCTGGACAAATTGCAAGACCTGAAAAAAATGGACAGCGAATGTTAACATCGCATTAATTTATAAAAATTTGATTTTCATTAGATTCATTGGTTTCATTGGCGTGTACTTACCTAATAGTAAAGGCCATCCTTCATCAGTTCCCAAAATTTGTTCTATACCCAAAACTTGACTCAATAGAAGACCTACTGTGACTGCTAGCTGATTGACTGTTCCAAGTCCACCGCGTAAATTCAACGGAGCTATTTCTGATATATACATTGGCACCAATGATGTATTGAGTCCTAAAACAAACAACGAAAATAATCAGAACATTGAATCTATCAATGGTATCATGTAATGTAATAACGATTAATTTATGACAGACAACTTACCACAGTTAACGCCTATAATAAAACGACCAAAGAAAAGCATCTCATAAGAATGTGACAGTTTCGTGAAGCCCATTAAACAGGCTCCACCTATGCCTAGAACATTATTGAGCAGTAATCCTCCTTTTCTGAAATAATCACAAAAAAGAAAAGAATTACTTGATCTGCTATAGATAAAACCTTTGTTTTTTTACTTAATAATATTGTTTCAAATAAAATTAACTGGATTCAAAAGAGCAAAATTTTATTTATAACAACAAGTGATAATGCAGTTATTAGTTATAGCTTACCTTCCGAAACGATTGGCAATCATACCGCCGGAGAAACCTCCAAGCATTCCACCAATTGCAAAAATACTAACAGCAACTGAATACAGTTGCTTTACCGAATCTTCTGGAATATCCTTCCCATATCGATCTTTATACACATCTTTCATAAAATTTTCAATGTTCTGCAAAAAAAGAATAGGAATATTGAAGTTATTGGTATCATTTAAGAATTTCAACTAATGAACAATAATTTTACATGTTTGTTTTTTAGTGTATTAACAATTCTTACCAATTCTGGTGCATTTATTACTCCAGTATTATATCCGAACTGGAGCATACCAAGGACAGCTGCCAATATGGCATAAGATAGAAAAAATGTAAGTCCCTGTAAAAGAAAAATATCACACATGTATTAATGATTTAATTTGCGACAGGTTTTTACAAATAAATATTACAGATAACATAAATATATTTTAAATAAATTTAAAGATTAAATGTCTCTTAAAAGATTTGGGGTGATCTGAAGAAACTAGTTTTTTAATATTTCTTGATGATGTTTATTCGGAGCCATTGGACGATAAAAAACATGAGATTTTACCAAATTTAGTATTGTATGGTAAATTTTCCCTAACACTATGTGAAAATGGTAAATTAATTGTCAAGTTGCTGACATAGAAGTCAAATAGCTTCCCATTATGCCAAGGTAGAGACCAATTCATGGGTTAATTTCCAAAAAGGAGTGCACAGAAAACAGATCGCATTAACTCTACAAGTACGTAAGCGGAAGCTGTGTCATGTGGTGAGGAAGGTTCAGTGGCTAATAATTAAAAGAATGTGGCAGACTATTTCTGCCAGTCAACCACCATAATAAATACAGCTGATAAATTGAATCTGTATCTATTTATAAGTCTGGATAATATAAATACATTGAGATGCAGTGAAGATTATGATGACTGTACATACGTTTGAGATGAATAACACTTAAAATTCCTCCCGATCAACTTAATATAATCTATGAGAAAAAATGGAATATTTTCAGAAGTAATTTAAAGTATGAATACAGTGGGTATCAGAAAAAAAACACTGAAAAAAAGCTATCGATTTATTGTTGTAAAATTAATTTGTCGCATAGATCTTTGAATTAGTGTAGGATAGAGAGGCTTTTGCACAAGTATTATGAGACGCTCGGGGGAACTTTGTATGTAACATACATAGCACAATAAGATAATAAAACATTTTCCTTCATGTTCATAAGTTTTGATAGTAAATGATAAATGTTTTTAGGTAATACCCAATGCTGTTTAGTCCAATCAAAAACATAGGAGGATGGATTTCTTTCTCTGTATTTCAGTGATATATTTAAAATTATATTAATGATACTTACCAATGAATAAACGAAACATACCTGTTCCAATAGCCGCAATTTTCGCCTATGTGAATGTTCTTCCAAACGATCGACATATTCTCGTAATTCTTCGATTTCTTCTTTCACAGCTTGAACAGTATCTAATTCTTGTTTGATTGCTACCATATCACGCTTGACCTACATGCAAAATAAAATTGTGTTTATTTAACAATACATAACATATATTAGTAAACTGTGGAATGTGTTACAAAATTATTTCTCAAATTGCACAAGCTTCTTGAAAATTAACGATTTTTGTTTTATGCAGGACAATTTACAATGTGTTGATTTTCTAATTGTGATATTTAAGGTGCCACTATGCAAGATAAGTGAAAAAACAATTTGTGGTTTTTTATAACTCTTTTGGGAGGGAAAACATAATTTATTTGCATTTTTCATCCAATGTGTTTTTTCATTGGGATTTGTGATCGTAACGATTTGTTATAGGTGTATTCTGTATCTTAATTTTAAAACTTTTTCTAATGAAAATTTACTAGAGATATAATACATTGATTTCATCTTTTAACTAATTGTGAAAACTATTTAATTTTTATACAGTGATTTACCACTAAAAGTACTATTAGATTTTTGTCTTCAATTAAACATATATTTTTACTTGGTGCTTTTAAATATTTTATTTATAATTAAATTTTAGTGAATCAATCACACCTCGGATACTTCAGATTGGCAGGATTCGACGCTCTTTGTCAATTCCTGTAGCTGTGTACGGATCTCGCACAGGGCGACCGTAGTCTCCAGCTGGCGGTCTCCTCGCTGTAGTTCGTCCAGCTTGGCAGACAGGTTCATGCTCATCACGCTCACCTGCCTCTGCAGGCTACAAATGGTATACTGATTAATCGTTGTGGCTTACTGTGGACCATAGATAAAGTTTTAATTGCGAGGATCACACCTAAGGTTGACAAAGGGTTGAGAAATCTTGGGCTGACGTACGTGTATTGAATAGGTACTGATATAAGATGATTGTGAATACGAAATTGTCCTATTATCTACAGATCTGCACTTTGCCTTTATTTATAAATTTCGGTGCATATTTATTAAATGATATGTTCTCTTTTAAGCCAAATATTTTGTATCTCATATAAAGATATTGACGAGTTGCATACAGATTACTTTGCAGATGTAAATTAAGCGTATATGTAGACCCGATGTTATATCAAAATAACATTATAGATGATCGATGGTTTAGGTGAGATGTATGACAAGGGAGAAAATAAGTGTAAAAAAGGTCCATTGCTTGAAAGGTAATCGGGGATCAAGTTTATAGTAAAAATTAAATATGTATAAGCAGCTTATACTGAGCTAGAATTCTACAGAGTGAATGGTTTTACAAAGGGAGCTTTTACAGACTGTTTATAATATTTTTACATGTCGTTCGCCTACTTATCTACTTCTTTGATATAGATACAAGATCAATGCGTTAAAATAAGTACGTTGTAATAGAATGTACAATTGCGAGATCATAACTCTTTTACAGAAAAACCTCCTGGACTCCTCCGGAAGAACATCGATGCAGTCCGCCACTCGTCATGTTACGGTCCAGAGGGTAGACAAAAAGAGGAGAGCCGAGTGCAGAGTAGGAGTCTGGAATATCAGAGGAGGAATGGATAGAAAGATGAACGGATTGTGCGACATAATGAAAGATAAAAATAGATATATTGTGTGTGAGTGAAATAAAATAGAAAGTGAGAGGGATGAACATTAGGATAATGGTATGATAGAGCTGTGGTCGGGAGTGAAGAGTGTCGAATTTACATGCAAAAGAGTCGGTGTGATTCTAGAGAAAACGAATGGGAAATTTATGAAAAAGTATAAGTTTGAAAATTCTAGATTGATTCAAGCCTGTATGTGCCTGAAAACTCCGACATTGAAAATGAAAGGGATGATTTTTGGAACAGTGTGACTGAAATAATGAACGAAAAAAGGATAATTCTGGTTGGAGATCTAAATGGATGGGTGAGTGTCCGTAGGAAAGACTTTGACTTTGGACCCCACGGGGACATTAGAGTGAATGAAAATGGAAAGAGACTATTGGAAGTGTGCACAGAAGGGAACTTACTTGTGGGAAATTCAGTATTCAGCCATAAAACAGTTAACCAGAAAACATGGGATGGAGGAAATGAAAGGAAGATAATTGTTTAAGTATGTGTTGAAGCCGAACTATACAGTGGACACTATAGGGACAGTGGACACTAGAGTATATAGGGGCGCGGAGCTGGGTGCAAATTACTACTTGGTGATATCAAGAATTGACCTGTTCACCGGTTGGCGCTCTAAAACCCACCGAAGCGAACTAATGTAGAAAGGCTAGAATATGAGAGTGTAAGAGACCAATATTTAAAATATACCGGAAAGAACTTCTTAGAGCAATACATAGTAGAGAAAATACCGAGGAAACATGGACAGCGTATGACAGCGAACCTAAAATGGATAGTGCATAAATTAAGAAAGGAAGTTGTAAAAGTGTAATGCAAAGAATAAAAAAAAATGGTATAAAAAAGCCTGAAAATAGCCAACGACTTTCCTAGTAACATTAGTAGTAACATCACAACGAATTAATGATAAATATGGAAAGATAATTATTATGGATGAAGATGGCGTGAAAGAACGATGGTAATTATATTTCAAAGAGCTTACGATTGCAGTTAGTCACATAGCATGGCAAGTAAGCGAAAATGAAAAATGTGAAATTACACGAGAAGAAGTATATGAAGTAGTGAAACACGCGAAAACGGGAAATGCTGCCGGGTATGATAGTGTATCAGCTGAACTTACATATAAAATATGGCGGCGAACAGCGACTTTTAAACAAATGTTGGTAAGCGGGACGCACTCCTTCAGACGGGAGAAATGCAGTCGTGGTCTCTTTGTATAAAGGTAAACGATCGAAGCTCGACGACAAAAACTATAGAGCCATATGGAGTGAAGAGCCATATGGAGTGAAGAGCCATATGAAGTGAAGAGCCATATGGAGTGAAGAGCCATATGGAGTGAAGACCAATTTGATAATCGCAATCCCGTCTATTAATGAGAACAGCGAAACATGTGTTCGTGTCAACGACACAGTAACAACATGATTCTCTATAAATAATGGCGTTAGACAAGGGTGCATGCTCCATGGCTCTTCAACCTGTACATTGATTTCTGCATAGGAGCTCTAAGGGATTTAATCGAGTCCGAAACTGAGTCCTGTAACAGTACGTGATTTGATGTATGCAGACGATAAAGTAATGTTAACAGGGGGTATAGAAGAGTTGTATTATCTTGTAAGTATGGTATATGAAGGATACATAAAGAACGGACTGAGGATGAATGCCAGCAAACCAAAGGCTGAATGAAAAGAATGAATACTGTGTCAAATAAAAGTAGTGAACGAATAGCTCGAGTAAGTTGAAGAGTATATCTATCTGGGAAGCATGTTTCAACGGAATAAATGGCCTGAAAAGGATTTCTGGTAGGTAACAGAGTGAACGGGTACTAAGACTAGGTATGAATGATCGCAACATATACCAAAAGGTATATGTTGCGAAAGGATACCAAAGTTGCGATTCATAACGGAATTGCAGTGCCAACCTTGACGTATGCATGGACATGGCAGAAGTCGCACGAAAACCGAATTAATGTAGATGAAATGAGATCGCTAAGAAGAATTTGTAATAGAACGATGTATGACAAGGTAAGAAATGAGGACACAAGGGAAGAATGTAATTTGAAGAAAGATGCAATCAAAAGAATGAAAGTTAAAACATTGAGGTGGTTTGGATACTTGGGAAGAATGAATGAAGAACGCTTTACAAAGAAAATATACATTGCGGACAGGAATGGAATAAGAGGTAGGACGCGCCCGATCAAAGGATGGCTCGGCCATGTGAACGATATTCTGAAAGACGGAAATGTAAGAAGTGTGGACAACAGAAGAAAATGTATGAGAATATTCATGAATATTGACGAGGCGATGAATGTGTATCAAGATAGAACAATGTGACGTTCGGTTCTCTCTGCGTACCGTGTGAGGGACATGGCGTGATGTAATATGTAATTATTTTACATTACAGGGTAACGGAAAATAAAAATAGGTGAAATATGTAATTAGTTATATATAATTGATAGAACCTATACGTTTAGTTGCATCACATTTGATTTAGTATGTAAAATGTAATAATAAATAAATAATACATATTACCATATGAAAATTTCTTCGAAAAAAAGTATTTCGAGCCCAGGAATTAATATTGCGAGAGAAATGTATTTAAATAAGTTTCTCCTCTGGGGATTGAACCCAGAACTCCCACACAGAAGCTAAAAGGGATACCAACTGTGCCACGGCGGTCAGCAAACAATCAATACAAAAATACATAAAATAACATATTCTATAAGATCATATCTGTAATTGGATACCTCAAACAGGTAATATATAATAAATTAACTACCTAAAACAGAATGATGATATCTGTAATAAGGTACCTATCTCAAATAGGTAAGATAGTTACCAAAGTATAAATATAATGTATAATAAGTTGCCAAAAAATAGATAATATATGTAACTAGTTACCTAATAAGCAGCTCCCTAAGAGTGGCTTCGTCTTCTTCTTGCGTCGCATGTCGGGTCAGCTTGCCGCCGCCCTCTCGTATACCATTATCTGGCACAACTGAAAATGGAATACCATTTTATATTCAGTAACTAAAATACATTACATCCTACTAAGTTACTAACCGGCTACCATTATTAGTAGTTGTAAATATATACACTTTGTGTAATTAACTGCTTATAGAATAAGAAATGAGGATATTAGACCGTAATGGAAGATCGAAAGAGATGGCACGACAATATATATTATGGGATCTTGAAGTATGGGATTGTAACAAAGTCGGAATATCAGAAGGGCGTCTGTGAAGAAAGACACGTATTCTACTAATCACAAATTCATTCTACTAATCACAAATCGAAAAACGGCGTCATAGTACGAATTAGAGTGGATATTTTTGAAATTGAAAATTAGTTTATATCTCCCACCCCACTATCCGTCCTTCATGTACGGAATATACATCTCTTGCTTTCTTGTTTTGGTCTATTTTGGCTTATTTTGACAAGAACAAGGAAAATTTAAGTTTAAAGTGCATTAATTTTGTTGTTCTTGTTAATATGACACACAAATTAAGTTTTCAAAATAATTATAAAAGTGTGCTTTTTTTATCTAATGAAAAACAAATGCACGTCCCGAATTTCATGGAGTTTCTTGGCTCTGAAAAATCACTGCATCAATGTTTATTGTAGATATTCCTGATGATCAAACTCCGCAGAGAAGACGTCACATAAGAATTCGACAATTCGATGTTTATTATCAATGAAACGGCACGTCAGTTATTAGTCTCTTTAAACTTTACAGGTGGGTGATTGTTTTTTAAAAATCTGCTTATTATTTTTAATTATATCCTAATCTATTTTTATAGTAAAAATAACTTGGCGATCATTAAGATGCATCCATTTTTAGTTTGGTGTTTTTTTTAACGCTATTTGCAATGATGAAATATCATAGTGTATCATACCTGAAATTTGATTACAAGGAGAATAAAGAGGGGGTTCTTCTGCGCCTGGATGCTGATGTTCCAATAAGCGATGACACGATTGTCTCATGGGAGATTAGCCACTTCCTATTCAAATAAAATTGGATCATACATTATTGATTTACAGTTGCCTAAATAAACATTCATAATTATTTTTTTCATTAAGATAATCGCAGAGAAACTTGCCTGTCGATTTGACATTCGCATAAAATGCTTTTATTGAGCGAAATCGCAAGCAAATAATACAAAATAGGGATTATTATAAAGTTTTGCAGTAGTCTTTATACTATACCTAATAATATTTAAAATAATGTTATTGTAATAATATTCAAATGTTATATATTTCAATACTTTTGATTTTCGTAAATTTTGACGAAGAATTTGAATTGATGTTTTTCAAATTTAAAAAATAAGTTTAAAAAATGTATTTCACAATATAATAAAATTAATTATATGATCAAGATATTGAATGTAAAAGTATAGAAAAACATAAAATTCAAAGCAAAACAGTTATCAAATCGCACGTATAAATATACGTTTAGCACCAATTGCATTTGTTCATATAATATACTTATTATTGCAATCTGAATATTTATACCAATGTTTATAAACAATTAATCTAGATGAGTTGTAAAATAATTGTAATAAATTGAAACTTGTGTATAAGTGTATGCAAGAGATGTAGACATACATACATATATTTTTTATAAATAAATAGTCGCTGCAAACACAATATATATGAAAGAGCATCGAAGAAGTACAAATTTATTCGCAAAATTCATTAATAACATTCGCATTCTATCAAAATAAAAATATTACATACCAAAAATTTGTAAAATATGAACTAACCAAAAAGCAAGCAGCTGTCATCTTGTGCGGCCTTCCTCGAACACGTCTCACGCTCAACTCCTGTGAAAAAGGAAATTTTTAAAATATACAATTTGTGTATAAACAGGTAAACAAACATATCATATTAAATTTCCCAAAACCAATTGTAAAAAATGTGAAGAATAATATTTTTTTCTTGTGTACCAATTTATTCGTTAAAGTATAAAAGAACAATTCAATATGTGCTAGGTTTTCATGCTTATACAGAACTAAAATTATTATTATTATAAATTCGTTTTTTTTTTTTATTAAAGTTTTATTTATTTACATTTTTTTAAACAATAAGTATTCTTGCACTAAACTGCAAAAGCAGTTTAACAGTGCTAGCTCTCTCGTACACTTATATAAATTTGATAATGTAACAAAAAATAATTATAAACAAACAAAAATTAAAAACTAGCAATACAATATAACAATAATTAAAACCATTAACACAATATAACAACAAAGAAAACATACAAACTTATATATAAAATTCTTTTAACATTTTTTTTATTCGTTCAGTTCATCATTCCGGGGTAATTAGATTAAGTATTTCTATGCAATCTCAGGTATTAACTCTACTTTTAAATGCAGTTTATAATACAATTAGTCACATAAATAAATACATAATTATTTGTTATGTACGTTGAAAACTTTGAAGATAAATTATTTAGATTATTTTTTTAATATTTATTACGTATACATAGACAAAAATGTCAGCTTTATTTAACGTACCTACCTATCGAATACATAAAAAAATATTAGCTGCGTTTACTTTGAACGCATATATCGATATACTAAATATCATCGATTTTAAAGACAATGGCCCGAGATATCAGTTGGCCCTTAAATGGTTGGATTTAGTAATCCAAGTTAAAAATTTAGGGAAGATTAAATTTCATTCGCGTATTTCAGTGCAAAATAAAATGTCAGTTACGTAATCTTCAACTATAGATATATTTTACGTTTTCTATGGTTATTGTCTATAACGCATCTGTCAAATTGTAATAACCTTAAGATACGTGACGCGAAGCTGTGACTAAATATTATTTTATTATTATAACAACACATTATTTTATTTGTTTCATTACACAGCATGTTACTTTTTCAATTTTTTATACCGATCAATGTTTTTTTAATTAAAATCAATCATCGTAGTGACAAAATGTCATTGAATATGTACTACGTACGTAGTACTTCAATGCAAAATGTATGTATATTTTACATATGGATATGGAACTAAGTGATAATGGTAAAATAGTGTCTTCTGTAGAAAATTTAATAATACACATTATATATATAGAAACAGGATGGATCAATTTAAAAAGTGGGATGAAAAAACATCGCAAAAATAAAGTTTTAATATGCGTGCCTGACGTTTCATTATGGCTGACAGTTTATTTCGTTTGTTGTCAGGCAATACATTATAATTATGTAAAAAAAGAAAATAAATATTCAATACATGAACCACTTCTATATCGTCTTTTATTTTAACAACAAAAATAAATCATGATTATAATTATTATGCATAGTTATTTGTAGTATAAAATGAAATAAAACATCAAAGCTTGCGGCGATTAGTACGCCACCTGGCGAAAAAAGACTAGAAACAATACTTAACTCAAGATTAAGACACGCGATCCGCCAGAAACGTTGAGTTAAATATTTGTCGTTTAGTGACGTAGGTATTTAAGGGAAGATTAGGTACTGAAATAAGCAATATTTTTGTTAAACTTGAGTTAATCTCCTATGGGCCGACTGAAATACCGGCCCAATATTAGTGTTTTAATTTTTAATTTTAATTACGTAAAAACCCGCTAAGGCCGCATAATACAATTCTATGTAAGGCCGTTTAAAATAAAAAAAAAATATCAACGCATTGGTTTACACAATGACATAATATAATAATCAGACTTTCTTTTTAAAAAAAATACAATATACACGCCCATACAAAACTAAATATTTGTGTAAATTAACAAAATTCTTTAACAGCCGTATTGCATATTAATGAGAAATTGTGTAGAAAATAGGTATTTTGTAGAAATTTGGTAGATATTTAGATTTTTCAAATACAAGTAAGTACTAAAACAGTTCTCACAGGATTAAAATGTGGGAATTAAAAAAATATATAATTTTAAGAACGCGAGAGCATTTTGACACATGAAATAATCGAAATATTAAAAACTAGTTTTTTATACCCGGCGTTGCTCGAGAAGGTAAATGTGAAGTAATATGCTAACGTATAAAAAAAAAGTTTTCGTAATTTGAACTGTTTATTTGTTATAATAAATTCAGAAAGAGTAGAAAATATCCAATACGATAAATAAAAATTTACAAAAATAAGTTATTTTTTTTAAACAGTCCCCTTCGTCCCTTCAGTCCCTCCATCCGTCACTTCCATTCAGTCCTTACTGTCCCTTCAGTCTCAAATAATGTAAAGGGAAGTGGTTTGATATAAGTTTGAAATTTCAAAAGGATTGGACTGGGAAGAAAATTTCAACAAGATTGGAGTTGAAAAGTGGTTTTATATTTAGAATGAATTTAAGCATTATGAAGAGTTTACTGTTGGCCACAACCCCCATGTTCTTATATATTGTTATAAAGTGTGAAAAGAGTAGATATTTAAAGTTTCCGCTTGTCTCATCCGTTTGGATCGTTAAATGAATTCCAAGTTCATATTTTTTTATTAATTCGTTTATGAGATAAATATATAAACAAAAAATTTTTAGATAATTATTAAATAAATAATTTAAAAAATCATACACCTATATTACATAATAATTACCTTAAAAAACATAACACTCTAAAATATTAGTATGAGTTGATTGTAACTATGGAAACGAAAAAAAATTAAAAATCAACAAAGTCAGATATTTGCATAGGTTTTCATATAATACACTAGATGTCGTAGTTAGCAAATTTTGTATGAATCGAATGTGAGTCATTTTTCAGGGGGGATTTTTGACGTTTTGGTTCCAGACCACACCGTTTTTCTATAAAAAATAACGACTAATGTGAATTGTTTTCGGATTTATTTGTCTAAAAAACATTTTGATTATTAATAATATAGAGAACATTTATCTAGGATGTGTTGAAATGTAAGGAAAACTGAAATATGTTGCCAACCAAAACGTCAAACTCGCGATATTCCATGACTCACTTTTTGCACAGAGTACTACATCTAGGTATATTATAATAAAACTCTATGGATATTTGTAATAAGTAAGGAATAAATATGGAACATTTTAGAAGTATGAGGTTGGTACCTACCTATACCGAAGTTCTATAAATTTGAATTTGATTCATAACAAATTCCCCTATCAGTAGGTTGGTTTATATGAAAATTGTATTCTGTGTAACCATGGAAACGAAAATCAACAGAATAGGTACTTTTTTCCCGGTAGATTCTGCTAGTTTTTATATAGTTCTATCTATTTGTTCATATATGGTAAATTTCCTATTTTTACATTTTTTGTAAATACGAAAAACATTAAAATTAAACAAAAATAAATTGAAAAGCTCACTATAAAATACCCACATACATACATATAACTTCCTAAAATATTATGGTGGGGATGACGGTAAACTGAAATGTTACATTTATTTAAATTTTTCTTTGTCCCATGGAAAATGTTTACCTACTTTTCACACGAAATAAAATTTGTTTAGACGTATTTATGTTATGCTTGGTTATGTTTCATTTTAATAAATCGTAGCATAAAGACGTTCTTATGCATTTTTAACGTCAACTCTGACGGAAATGATTTCTCATTATACGTAATACGGCAACTGCGGTATACATAAATATCACCAAATATCGTGAACCAGGCATCCGGGTGCGCAGATCGAAAATTTGTGTCTTTTTGCTTCGTTTGGTTTACATGAAAATCTCCCCCCTTCTCGGAGAAATCGCTCCAGATAATTAGCGACAACTATACCTACTCATTTCTTATTAACATTAGTATATTTTAATTACTACATCATATAACTCTCATATATTCTAAAACGCCCAAAAAATATATAGTAAAACGTATCTCTATCAACGGTTTTAGTAATGATTAGAAAAAAAATATTTATAGCATTCAATGCGGGAACACAAAACAAAAAACGAAAAAAAATTTTTTAAGCAACAAATTACCAAAAAAAATATTTAAGCAACTAAATTATATATTTTTTATGTATAGCAATCTACTCGTATATGTATGTTTTTTTGAAAAAAAAAACATTTTTATAGATAATTTCAATACATTCAAGGGCTTGTCAGAAAAAAAAGAGCTCTCTGTGAAGCATCTCACACTCAGGTCGCCTGGAGCACAGAGTAACATCTCCCTAAAGGAGTTGGACAGAGCTAACAAAGCGGCTTACTACGATCGGTGCTTTAGTATGAGTGGTCCTATAAAGTGAAATATATTGCCTCAAGATATCCGCAGTGCACATAGCAAGAGCGATGTTTCTAAAGGACTGAAAACAACTTTGTTTCGTAGAGAAACATATTACAAAATATATGCGCCCTTGGAATGACCCTGAATAATTAAACGGCGCTATGTAAATTATTTATATTATTATATTGCCGAACGCCATGGCACAGTTGGTAAGCCGTTCGGTTTCTGTGCAGGCGTTGGCTTCGATTCCCAGCAGAGGAGAAATTTATTTAAATTCATTTCTCACGCTAATGTTTCTTCTCTGGGCTGTAAACACTGGTTATTTGGTAGAAATTGCCATACGGCAATAAACTCGCCACTTGCGCGGGGTGCAAGGAAGTGTTCATTATTATTATTATTACACACTTCATGATAGAACTCCATATGTAAACATATTGAAAAAATTACGCACTTGTTGGTAGAACTGCATAATTAGGTTCCTATTATAAATTGTGATAGATATATAAAAAATATAATTTAACTCTTGATTTTATTCGCAAATGTGACTCCCATTTACCGATATCGCTCTCCAACGAGCATCGTCAGAATGGTGAACAGTAAAAAAATAAGTAGTTCATAGTAAATTTGTATGAATATAAATTATGGATATTATGACACGGCGATTCAAGAAGAAGAAGAAGATTTTAAACAAATAATAATAACAATCAACAACACAAACATAGTTAACTAGTCTCTTTCTATGGTTCTGAAATAAAATTCGCTTCAGAGATTGGATTTATGACAGGTACTATAGCAGACACTAGCACCTGGTTAATATATTTTGTGTGAGCCCATATATGTTTGTTGAGGTAATGAGTACCTATTTATTGTGGAACGGGAACAATCACCTGGTTCATAATTGCATATAATTGTCAATAAAAATTGTAAACTGCTAGCCCTAGAACAGGATTTCCTAGTTGGACAGCAGTAATCTAATTATTGTTGTCATTATAAATATGGTGTGCTAAAAAGTAAATAAATAAATAATTTTAATACATTTATATAATAAAAACAGGTTCTTATAAACGTAGACACGTAAATTGCAACAACTCAAGTACTTCTGTATGTATGATTCATTTACTTTATCGTAAAAACGACACTTAATTAAAAAAATCCTTCATTCAGCCATGTTGATTCACAATTTCTATCGTATACAATGTTGTAATTACGTGAAAATAAAAGGGATACGGTAGAGATTAATGAATACGACAAATTGACGTATATTCAAAGTGCAGGGAATAAGAGAATGCAAATAATGACTCATCAAGTACCTATATATATATATTTTTTATTTTCCCTCTCTATTCAAAGTGTGGAGCTATGGTAGCGTAATTTTAAAGCAAACGCTGTTTACATCACATTTTCATCGGGTATGCTTTATTGAGCACACTACGAGAGTGAGTTATAATTTCAATCAACCTCATATTCATAACATGTATGAAGTACCAAGATAAAATAATAGAGGATGAGTTTTCCATTAACCATGTTTTCTAATATCTCCTCCGTGATATTATCGGTCAAAACTTACAATACCCCGTATCCAGTAACTGTTGTAACTAAAATACGAACATACTAAAATTGTAGATTTTAGATTTACGGTTTTATTTCAGCGTTATAAAATATCAACTTGGACTAAATGGAATAGGAACGTACCTATATTGGCCGGAACGTTCTTAAATAGTTACTCAATTAGACGTATTTTGAATAATTATGAAAATTTCATAATTTTTATAATTATTCATTATAGGTACGTATGATTCAGAAACTTTTTAAGAACGACCCGGCCAATATAGGTACGTTCCTATTCCATTTAGTCCAAGTTGATATTTTATAACGCTGAAATAAGACAGTAAATCTAAAATCTACAATTTTAGAACATTCCTAATTTAGTTCCAACAGCTTTTATTTATAAAATAGATTTAAACAAAATGAATATAATAAAGTAAATTGAATGGTTGTTTTTATTGAAATAAGTATAGTTCTCAATTTATTTGCATAATTAAAAACAATAATAATAAACACTTCCTTGCACCCTGCGCAAGTCGCGAGCTTATTACCATATGGCGATTTCTTCCAACTAACCAATTTTTACAGCCCAGATATGCAATATTAGCGTGAAAAATTAATTGAAATAAATGGATGGGTGGATGGCAGAGCGGTTAGCGCGCTGGGTTAGTAATCCAGTGGTCGCGAGTTCGAATCCTGCCTCGACCGATCTCGTTCACCTATAGGACAAGCATTTATGCTTAGTTTAGGGAACGTAGGAAGATGTATATGTACTTGTTTAACAAGGACATATTCATTTTTTTATTAAAAAAAAAAAAAAAAAAATCTAGGTGATTGGACACAGAACCCCTGCACAGAAATCAATCGGCTTATCAACTGTGCCACGGTGGTCGGCTAGTATCAATGTTATCGATATCCAAATTTAGTCAAAATTGAATTTTAATATGGTTACGTCGATTGCCGCCCCCTTTATCATCCTCTAAACATTACATGTCCTAAAAAGTCAGTTTATTAATGCATAAATATTGTATGTCGCGTGTTGGAAGCTAAAATATTGTGTGTCCACATAAATACTGGACATAAAATATTTAGGCACAAATAAACAGCAGTTGCAGCAGAACATACACTTGAAATATTTCCGATTTGTTTCAAAAATTTATCATTTCTGTACCCAACAAACTCTCTATGGAAGGAAACTTTATTATGTAACATAAAATTCAATTATACAAATTTAGGGGGTTTAGGAATCATCTTTATTCTTCACTACTATGAAATAGTGTGAATTTATTATTTTTTATATTGAAACTCATAATTACTTAATGTTATCTAAATTTAAATGTATTAATTATAAACTATAATATGCAAATATTATGATGAGTTATGAAACATATCAATATAAGTAATATTAAAGTATGACCACCAACAAAACTTTATTCCAAAGTATTGAAAACAAAATAATTTAACAATCTCTTTCCTGAAAAATTTCCATACATATTTGAATACTTTGTGGATTGACTTGGTTGTGAAAAGTAGAGGGTTGGCCACAACCCATTCGTTTTAGTAAAATGTCAAACGAAGTACTGTCCCGGAAAAGAAATTTCTTTCCTGGTTTCGCATTACCTCAGTTATGGATTGTTCCGCTTATGTAAATAATTATTGTTTTATAACTCGATTTATACACCTCTTTGAGGCGCGACCCAAATTATAATATTAATGTTTTTAGTCTCGCGAACCTAGGGCAGTTCGGCTAGGTAGGTGCCTATATTAATATTCAGAATTTAATTAGGTTTTAGGTTAAGGCCTAAAATACTACCAGTTCGATACTGTTCCGACCGATACATTTCATTGATTCAGCTATTGACTAAACGAAATCATGGATTCAGAATAACAAAGCTTTTGATAAGAAAGGAGAGATTTTTTTGACACATGAAACATAATTTATAGAAGAGCCTCAATTTGTCAGATTTTCAAGGATTATCCAACTTGTATCCTAAAACCAACATTAGCCGTCATCCAAGAAGGATGGGTGATATAAACTACCTTTATTGAGGACAACTACCGCCCAACTACACCACACTTACCAAGGTGTAAAATGGTATTGTGGCTATGGCCATCGCACAACCCTAATTAATAGGTGTTGCACAACACTAAAGTTGCAGGCCTTTAAATACGGCCATTTTGGATAAAAAAAAACCATTCCGTTCTGATACCCGACTGGTGCATCGTACTCTTGGTTATTAGGTACACTCATTTCAAGTGCTAGTTTAATTAGTAAATTTTAATATCTGTTTTAATTTAAATATATTTATACTTGTTCATATTCTTCAATAAAAACGTAAGTGACTTTTTATCTTTAAATATTTGATACCTAATAATCCTCCATATGTTTCAACTTGCACTACATTGAAATTATTAATTAAATTTGGATTATCGCCATGCGTATGTGGTTTAGTGTATTAAATATAGTCCATTAATTGTATCTACCTATCTTGTCACGCCACATCCGTGTAATCCCTATAGTACAATGAGCTGAATGGGAGATATAAGTTCGATACTTCATCTGGTTTTTCAAATTTTAGACACACAATTAAATCTCTCATTACTTAATATTGGTATTGCGACATCGGTAGTAGTAACATAGTATGTATGATTGATCGATTTACTTATCTACTACAACCTAGACCTGACGTTAGAATTGTTTAATACTGTTATTGTTGTTTATGTACATAATATGTTTTTGTATTGTATTTCTAATTTTTGTTATCATAAGTGACATATTTTATTTTGTTATCATAAGTATTATCATGTTTTATTTTTAGTTATCTTTTAAATTGGGTGCGTCTCTTTTTTGTTTTTTTTTTCTCAAACTATATTAGATAGCTGTATGATTTCTTAGGGTTTGAGGATTTTTACTATGTTATAAGTTATATATAAATATTTATATAGGTATATGGATCTTTGTGTGATGATATGGTACGTGATTTGTAGAATCCCCTCCAAAACTCGAATGTTTATTCTTATTGGGGGGTAATGTCAATAAATATTGTAACTGTATTATATATTGTATCTATTACATTTTGTATCATTTTTCTTTATAAAATAAATAAAATAAATGAATATTTGATTTTAGTAGACAGAAGAATATTGTTTAATACATATTTTGTACTAAACGATTCGGTTTTATCCACATAAAATATTGAATTAGCAATCAGTCAATGCACTTCACATACATAGTATGTAAATGACATCGATAATATGAAGTCGCGCTTGGTGTGGACATCGAAGAACTGTAAGTTCTGTCAATGTGCGGTGAAGGTTCGCTGTTGAGACGCCTGTTACCGAGCGCCGTTGGGTTGGAAGACCCTCGCCATGACTGGTAGGCCTCCACGCTTGTGGTTGAACCCTTATGGTTAGAGGTATGAAATATGCTTGATAGTAGTGCCTTGTTTGAAAAGGGCTACCCAATGGAGAAGGGTAGAAGACTGCGAAATATTATCTATCTATATAATTTGTTCTGCTTAGGTGGCACAAGTATACTTGTTTCATGCGAAATTGATACTACGAAACATTGTGAGATCATGACTCTTAAATATTTGATATTTATATGCAGATTAGTGGAGAGTAAAAAACGCAAATTACTCATGTAATTTGATTATTGGTTGTAATTGTTAACGAGAGTGTATGTAGGTAAAGCTGTTAAAATACTATTACATAAATGTATCAGATGTGTTCTATTTTAAAATGTAGTCTATTATTAGAACTGTAAGGAAACAACATCATCGTGTTCTAGATTTTCCTTGCATGAGAAACCACTCGCTATGAATGTTAATTAAATGCACTGCTGGTTTTCAGATATGCAAAGTTACTTAATGCTTTTGCGCGAGGCACAAAAATATATAAAGTAAATTTGTTTACTATCGTAACAAAGTAATATTAAAAATGGGCTTTTAACACAGAATTAGGAATGTTTTTGTATATTTTATTCGGAGAATTTTTATTATAATTTGAAAAACGATTTCCATGATTCTGCTTATTTTATGATATACGTCGAAAGTTATTTCAGGTTTTGTTGTTAATAATTTTGATGTAAATATATAAGTACATACATACATACCATCACGGCATAACCCACAATGTAGGGTCACCATCGACAGGTGTGCGAGTGTGTATTACATTAAAAAAGTAAGCACGACACATCTTACTTCGTCTCACCTTAAAAGAGGCGCTAAATTCAGAATGGGTTGTGAAACTCATTGCTTTAAATTTTATTTTGTTTATGGTATTTTAGTTTTCTGGGCCAAATGATCTACGATTTTTGAAGCTGCTCATATTGAAATGGCAGCAAATTACAAATTACAATATTGGATCGACATTAAAAATATTAAAATAAAAAAAAAATATGATTGTCCTATAATCAAAAATAATAAACATATTTTTGAAATATTCTATGGCAATTATTGCTTTAAATACATTTTAATCCTTTGTGCATTGTGCTCTAGTAGGTATACTTCATACACAATAATATGATATAAACAAGGTGAAGCGTGATTAATCCGCTTTTACGGAACATTTGCCATGGATTGGTATTGTGTCTATAACAATGGTGGGATACGTATCACGTATAAACCTCTTTGCTGATTTTTTTTTACTGTAGGGGATTATTGTATGTTGTACGTGCTAATTGTGAAATCCACGAGCATTGTATGTAAATATGGCAACTATTCTCATAATATATACAATATCGCTCCAACAAAACGAGATGAACTAATTAATACGAGTGACTCTATTCTGAATCGCGCAAATGTGTATATGTTGGTCGGAGAATGGATAGAGTACACAATTGTAATTAAAGCCCCATTGTATAGGGTTTAGACGGAGCGCACTGCAGTGTACATAATACCAAGCTGACAGGGAATCTCATACGTTCGACTTAAAATAGAAAATCATTTAATTTATATTTTTACTCCTCACTAACCCAGGGGTACATATTGGAGAGTTATGATTTCGCAATTTTTAAGGATATTTTGTTTATTGCAGATTATTAACTAGTATCATGCTGAGATTGCTTTCTGAAAGTTTCATCAGAATGAATCTGTGTGTGTGTGCTATGTACATACGTCGTGTTAATTTATTTATTTATTATTATTTTATTATTTATTTATACCTGTTATCACACCATATTTATAATGACAACAATAAGTAGATTACTGCTGCCTAACAAGGAAATACTGTTCTAGGGAAAGCAGTTTACAATTTTTATTGACAATTATTTGCAATTTTACTATGAACCAGGTGATTGTTCCCGTCCCATTCTTAAATATGTACACAATCTCAACTTTCTGCACTCACAATCATTACCTCAACAAACATATGGGCTCAATCAAAACAGATCAACCAGATCCCAATGTCCGCCATAAAACCTGTCATAAATCCAATCTCTGACGCGATTTTCATTTCAGAGCCATAGAAAGAGACTAGTTAAATATGTTGGTGTAATTAATATGAATTATTATGTTTATTTACCTTTATCGATTATAGACTAACGCACTCTTTCGATTCTTTTAAAATTTTGCAAATATGTATATCTAATACTTGCTTAGACCCCATTATATTTTGAAGGATATCTGAATAATGTTTCTCTATATTTTTAACTTTCAAATATCTCAATGTGACTTCAAGCTCAGGAAACTCGAAATTTGTTATTTTAATATTCAAATTGGTAAAAAGGCACACCACTTTCATAAAATGGCGTTGAAGGATTTTCAAGTTTTGACAATAAAATATTTAAATAAAAAAATAATTAAAAAAACTCATTTCATAAAATTGCTGATAACTTTCTATAGAAACTTTGATTACTCTATAGAGTGCCCACCCACTCGTTTAACATGACTACGTAAGGGATACCGGCTTTATGGATTTGGGTCCATTATTATAGTCATCCGAACAAGCACACTTCGTAGCATTTGGAAGTGTTTGCAATCTACTAAGGAAAATATGAATTCGGGTCTTAAAAAGGCCAGCCCCCCAAGACAACGTGTCATTTAGTTCAAGAAAAGATCAATGTATGGAAGTGACAGTTGTCATATGACTGGCAACTGTCACTTCCATACCTTGAACTTCTTTTCTTGAGCTAAATGACACGTTGTACCTATAGGGGGGCAGGGTTGTAAGAAGGTGTTGTTTCACAGCTCGGCTGCTGCGTTAGTAAAATAGTTTGAGAAGCGCCTGGTTCGTCTATGATGGAGATTTACCTACTGTAAACGGTTATTGAGTTTGAGTAAAACGAATGAATCCGTTCTTCTGAGCATATCCCGTGGTAGTATCTATAGAATATACTTCGAATACCGACCTTGCGTCTGTGGTTCAGTGATTGTAATCCATCAGTCAATCAGACGTACAGCACGCCTTTGTACAGTATCGGGGGTGTTTAGTAGGTATTGGGGGGCTGCACACTAGAGGTTACTAACATATTCTATGATTAGAGTATATTTATTAAGTTGGTTAGCCGTTCGGCTTTTGTGCGGGCTTCCTGGGTTCGATTCCCAGCAGAAAAGAAATTTATTTAAATTCATTTATCTCACAAATATTGCTTCTCTGGGCTGGAAACACTGGTTAGTTGGAATAAATTGCCTTTTGGCAAAAAACTCGCCACTCGCGCAGGGTGCAAGGAAGTGTTTATTATTATTATTATTTGCATTATGTAAAGAATAAAAAAAAATAGTCGAATATTCTTTTTTAATTGCATATACGTAAACAATGGATTTTTTTCCCTTTCGGGAGTCAAGTGATATTTTTATTGACAAACATTTTTTCAACATCTACATCTCAAAAAGGTTTCTCCGTTACTCCATAGATGGCAATAGTAATAATGCATTATTTTCTGGTAAAATGTTACACACTATTCAAATATATAGAACTTTCAAAATTACATCGATAAGGGAACTCAATAAGAAGGCATAATTGGTGAACGTTGCGCAAGCGCATAAAGTGATCACGTAAACCAGCCGATGACAGGTCGTAAGCCCTGTAGGTGCCTCGAGTTCCTGGTTCTTCTACAATATCCCAACTTCGTCTCTATTGAGATGTTGAAAAATGTATGTCAATAAAAAAAAAAAAAAGTTTTTAAAAAATACCTACGCGCTCTATGTATATATTACGCTCATTTTTTAGATATTATTGAAAAAGAAAAAAATAATACGATTACATAAAAAATAAAATATACAACTATGTAATTTTTGTTTTTTTTTTGGTTTTTGGAATTTATAAGCCCATTTTTGTACACGAGAAAAGTGCACAAAAGGGTTATCAAAAATATATACGTAGGTATAACCATTGAACTATATGAACTGTATAAAACGCTCTCGTTTATTTCTAAATCGACAATATTTGTCGGTACTTGTTGGGTTTCCTTACTCCCGAGATTAAAGTCCCGGATTTGATTCCCGGTGAAGACATAGTTTAACACTGTATTTTCAATCTATATTTGTGAGATGCTCAATAATTTTTTTGAGTCTCCAACAAATTTGGTAAATTTGTTATCAGGTGTGTGTTAAATTAATGTTTTTTGTTAGTTGCTCGATAAACAAAACAAAGTATATATTTCTGTCTCCCAATTAGTGATGAGCAAACACAATACCAAAAACAAGACCAGGGTGGTCTTGGTCTTGCCCAGGTGTGTTGTTCTTGCATTTACAGATGTGGTTATGGTCTTGGTTATTCATACTCGATCGAGTCTTAGTCTCGGTCTTAAATGTCAAGTCTTGCAACTTTTACAAAAAAATATTTTTTATTTTCTATTATAATTTTAAAATTTCAAATACGTTACATAATTTTTAATTAAAAATTAACAAGTTTATTAAATTTTGTGAAACTGCATAATTGCGTTAATTCATGCAAAACTCTTGGTCATGTAAGTCTTGGTCTTGATATTGCACCCTCTGGTATTGTTCTTGGTTTTGCAGTGACACATGATGTGTTCTTGGCCTTGCAAGTCTAGTAAGACCATGACTGCAATATTTGGTCTAGCGAACTTTTGCTCATCACTACTCCCAACAAAGATCACGTCATGATTTTAATGTATCATTTACATTTAACACTAGTTGACTCAGTCCGCTACATTCGGACATTAATTCTGTACGATTAAATCCAACGTTTATAGCGAACACGCCATGTCTGCCATATTTTGCACACGATATAACACAGCCATGACAAAATTAATTCTCGTAGCAACTCCGATTGTTTGGGAGTATTTTGTCGGATGAGAAACGATTCGAGTTAATTTAATACTTTTGACAGCCGTTAAAACTTTAACTGCCAACTCTAGCTGGTTAAAATCAAAGTCTGGTTAAAACTTGTTATTATATTACTTTAACCTCGCAGTGCTTGGTAAAATTAAACTTTACCATAGGTAAACCACATCTACATGAAAAGTATATACCTACAAACTATTGCTGAGGAAGATTTAAAAATATATTTAAATATCTTTATACATATATATATATATATATATATATATATATATATATATATATATATATATATATATATATATATATATATATATATATATATATATATATATATATATATATATATATATATATATATATATATATATATATATATATATATATATATATATATATATATATATATATATATATATATATATATATATATATATATATATATATATATATATATATATATATATATATATATATATATATATATATATATATATATATATATATATATATATATATATATATATATATATATATATATATATATATATATATATATATATATATATATATATATATATAGTCCTTCCGTACGTGTGTATGTCACTGAACTCCTCTTAAACGGCTGAACCGATTTTGGTGCAACTTTTTGTGTGTTTTTATGTGAGTCCCTGAATAGATTAGATTCACAAAAAGGAATTTCATAAAAGAATAATAAAAATTAGAATCGTTATAAATATTTTCGGAATACGCATTTTGAAAAGTGGGAACATTGGCTTCCAATATGTCATAATATTATGCAATGTTGGTTATGACATTAAAACTTTATGTTTTTCTCACTTGATGTATTTGTTTTCATATTTTTAATATTTTATGAAATTATTAAGTTGTTTGTAAGTATATTTTCTTATTATTATTGTATAAAGCTATTTAGTTTTTTACGAGTATATTCTGTTTTATTAAGTGGTATTATGACGATAGGTATATCAAAGTTATCTCAATGTAATGTTTCGTAATATTTCCGTTTAAATATTTAAATAATTTATGAATATTATGTTAAATTATTTAGTCATATGTATAATATTATCATTATATTATCCTGTGATATTATTAAATGTGATATAATATTCTGTACTCGATAGCCAAATTTTAAAAACATCCGTAATGTAAAGTGAGGTTATAAATATATATTTTGTGATCGAAACGTCAAGATCACACAATAAACGTATATTAGAGAGAATTTTCTATAGTAATAAAATGTACACCTTCGTACTATAAAATTAGGTTATAAATATATATTTTAATATAAAATTAGGTTATAAATATATATTTTACTATAAAATAAGGTTATAAGTATATATTTTGTGTGAAAGACATATAGAAACTCTTATGGCATTTTTAATTTTTTTAAATTTTTTAAATGATAACTGGACAAAATTCAAAATGGACCAATATTATTCTTTGAACAGTCCAAACTTCTAAATATCCAACTCAAATAATAGAGAGAGAGAGAGATATTGAGAGAGGGTGGGGGGGGGGGGGGGAACGTCTGTCGGGTCCGCTAGTGTAAGTATATATATTTAAAATATAAACAATTTCGTTCATGGTCTCAATTTACGATATCAATAAATAGACAATGCCAATAAACTACATGTTGTTCTATACTGCAGTTATTTTGTATTAAAAATTAAAGTTGATATATAAATAATCAAAAGAAAACTATTTATAAAAACATACAATACACACAAATAACCGCAAAATGGATACAGTTTTGCCGTTAGACAATAAACCTTCCATTTAGCATCATTATGTGCAATGTACATTGTACATAATATATGATTGTGTACAAAAGGTAAAAAAATAAAAAAAAAATGCATGTATTTTTATACCGCGATGTTCAGTAGCATGAAGGATACATATGAAAACATAATAAATAGAACGAACTTGCTGATTACCAAAATAGGATTTTTAAAAAATTCTATTTATGTACATAGTTGATGGTACCGTTAAAATATTAAATCTATCGATTTTTTTTTAATTGGATGTACGCAAACATTGGATTTTGATCCCTATTGGCAGGCAAATGATATTTTTATTGACAAACTTATAATATGTCAATAGAGACGAAGTTGGAATATTATCGAAGAACCAGGAACTCAAGGCACCTACAGGGCTTGCGACCTGTCACCGGCTGGTTTACTTGATCACTTTATGCGCTTGCGCAACGTTCACCAATTATGCCTTCTTATTGAGTTCCCTTATCGATGTAATTTTTGAAAGTTCTCTATATTTGAATAAAGTGTAACAATTCATTTGAAAATAATGCATTATAACTATTATGTATTATATTACGTTTACATACACATTGGTACAAGTAGGTAAACAAGCCAAAAATGAAATCTTCAGGGGTGACATCTGTGCGAGACACCGTCACCTCATTTATAAAGACTGTTGCTTCCATTGTTTACAATTAAACTAATTTCTCAATAGATGGCGTTACAAAAAACGTTTCTTCGTTACTTCATAGATGGCAATAGTATTAATGTCTTATTTTCAGGTGAATCGTTACACATTATTCAAATATATAGAACATTCAAAAATTACATTGATAAGGGAACTCAATAAGAAGGCATAATCGTTGAACGTTGCGCAAGCGCATAAAGTGATCACGTAAACCAGCCGATGACAGGTTTTAAGCCCTGTAGGTGCCTTGAGTTCTAGTTCTTCTATAGGTAATATCCCATCTTCGTCTCTATTGAGATATTAAAAGTTTGTCAAAAAATATTAAAATTATTTTTTCGTGATGCACCAGAAATGAGAGTAAGTTATTCATACTTAGGTATACGCCATTGATAGAGTTTATTTCCCGTGAGTTTTTCCCCTTAAGTTTGAGTAAAAATTATGAGACCATTCACATTGTATGTAAGTAGAAAAGTTGTTGTCCAAATAATATTTGTAATATAAGGAACTAGAATTATACGAAAGTACATGAAAAATAATGTACGTAACAAATAATATTTGTAATATAAGGAACTAGAATTATACGAAAGTACATGTAAAATAATGTACGTAACAAATGATATTTGTAATATAAGGAACTAGAATTATACGAAGTACATGTAAAATAATGTACGTATCAAATATTGCAACAAAAACGTGGAAAACTTCAAAAAATATCGTGGCAAATACATTTTAATTAAATTTATTTTTTCGAACGAAAGTTCTGGATGGAATTTCTTTTCAATTTAAAATTTTTTAAAATATATAATATTTTTTTATTTCACTATTTCTTTTAAAACTGCCTATAACCGGATTCGTGCTATACACATTATCAAGAACTTATTTATGCTTAGTTCTTAACCGGTTGTAGATAGTCATAAAATAAATCATGGAATAGTAAATTGGTATTTTTAATATTATTTAATAATTCTATGTATTTTAAAACAAATAAATACAGTTAATAATAAAATACTTTCAAAGATATGATTTCAATTCGATTAATTTTAATACTTCTGATATATACTTTAACAATTTAAAAAAAACGGATACGACTCTACGAACACTGAAATGACTTCATTTTGAGAAAAAAGTCAGTGAAGTAAAATAAGTAAATTCATTTACAAAAGAAAAAATAACGTACACACCAGCTTATGTCTTTGGGATAGTGTTGTTGAAACATCCTATTTACGTGATTATTTATTTATTTATTTATTTATTTATTAAATAAACACCACCAGAACATAGGAATACACATAAAACATAATACAGACAGTTAGAATCAGCATAATAGTTCCACTGCTCCAATAACAGGTGTTTACAACATATATTGAATATATATCGTTTAATTGAATATTAAATATATATTACTAATACAAACATTTATAGAAAGTAAATTTTAATTTATTTAATTAGCCTTTAGAAAATAATTTAAATAGGTAACTATAACACACACAGTGTAGTGTATTGTTAAAACACGCTTCAGAGAAGCAATTATTAAGGGAAAACATCTCATAATGATTGTTGACTTGCTCGTATTAAACGCTTAAAGGTGCTGAGGCTGTTTGAGAATATGTCGTATGTATATATAATTAGATATCTATATATTTTTTTTAGTTTATTGAATTTGATCAATATTTGTTAATTGTCCTCGATTGGTAATAAATTAATAAAAACATTTTGAAATAACAAATTTCATACCCAGTGTTTGAATGGTTGTGCGATAGATTATAAAGAAACACAATTTTTACACTTTGAAAATAGATATCTGAAGCGCTGCTCTCACATCGGGAGTTGATTTGAGACTGGAGAAGGTAGAAATCGAGAATATTTGAGTTGCGCGAGATGGGGATGCAAGTGAGGGTTGTGGAGGGATGGGTTGGCTTGGTGGTTTGCAAAGGGGGTGCGTAGGTGAGCAAGGGGTGAAATATTATTATTGTATGTTATGTAATCGGGTAAAAACATTACTTAATCGAGTTAGATTTTTTAATCAAACAAAAATGATTATGGCTCTACATGTATAATATATATTTTTGCTTTTAATCGGACGAGGCCCTTATCAACTGGTACCAGTTGATAAGGGCCTAGTAAGCCGAAACGGTCGTCCTTTTATAAGGAAAATATACACATAGAACCATAATCATTTTTGTTTGATGAAAAATACATATTATAATGGAGTTTTACACATTAAATACCGTCAGTATTGACAATTTAAAAAATATTACACAATGGTATTAGAAGAAAATTGGTAGGAATTTCATATGATCAACCGCTGCGTTTTGAAATCGATTCAACTGATGATAGATGTATTCAAGTTATTTCTATCGCAATAGTTGCAATAGAATTATGATTAATTTATTGAGATATTCAAATCATGTCATGTATTGACTATTTATTATCATATATTGCTTCATTAAAACGATTTATTATCATATATTGCTTATTTAAAAATTATTTTATTTACACTTTTATGACATAGAAACTTTATAACGGTCTTATGTTGATTTTTTGATGACGTAACAGTTTTTTTTCTACCTAATTTTTGGTAAAAAGATGAATTGTCATTCTTTTGTCAATAGTTTTATGAAGTATTTATTTATTTATTTACAATTTTTGGGAGACTAACAGTTACACAATACAGTTTTACATTTAATACAATAATTAAATAGCCAATTATAAGTCTCCGCTGATAGGAGACTTATGATTGGCTGGTATAATTGGTATAGTCAAATACTACATAAACGAACTTAATACGGCTATTGAATCTCTTAAAAACGACAGAACGTCGAGTTTATGACTTGAAAAAATGAAACTTCTAAACGTCTGGTTGAGACCAAAGTTACAGCTATTTTGAAACCAGGAAAGGAATCAACTGATCCAAAAGCTATAGACCGATACCAGTTTTGTGACACAAATACAAAATATTGGAAAGAATAATCCTCGATAGAATCTCCCAATGCGATGATAAAAAATTGATTAGATATCAGGCTGGCTTCAGATCAAGATAATTATACTGCGGAAAGATACTGAATCAAACACAGTAAGTATAAAGAGAATTTGTTCGAGTCTATACTTTTATAACTGGTCTGGCTTTTATAGATATAACAGTTGCCTATGATCAACGAATAGGAGAAGACCAAAAAATACATGGATGGCGCAAAGGAGTTCACATTTGGTGAAACAAGAATTAACATCGGAGGCGGCTCAAAACCGAAGAGTGAACAGCCTGAGGACGAGGAGAGCTGACCCCAACAGTCTTCATCGAAGATAAGTTGGGAAGAGGCCAGGAAGAAGAAGTTGCCTATGATATGTACGGTGAACCACAAAATGTTGATGAAAAAAAAATTGAATTTTACAAAAACAAGAACAGCCGCTGGAGAAATCAGATAAATGGCCTGCTGCAGGGCAGCGTCGTCTTGGATTTTGTACACCATGACGAGTCAAAGACACCTCTTACACGACTATACACTTACGCTGATGATACAGCGATTGTCGCTCAGGGATATACCTTCGAAGAATCGGAACAGAAGCTTACCGCTGCTCTCGAATATCTTGGAAGTATTATGATGAGAAATATCCTAAACCGAATCCAACCAAAACTAAATTATGCGATTTCCATTTGCGCAATCGATATGCTTTTAAAATCCTGCATGTCATATCGAGAGATGAACTGTTGATGCATTGTTTTGGTCTTAAAAACCTGGGTGTAACGCTTAAACGTACACTGTCATTCAAGGAAGATTATCGTAATACCAGTAGAAAGTATGCAGTAGAAATAATATTACAATAGAAAATAACGGGCTAGGGAACTTGGCCATCCATTTTAAGTACTTCAGATGTGGGATTATGTTTTTCCGCCGCTGAGTATGGTCACCTGTATGGTTTTCCTCACAACATGCAAAACACATAGATATAGCATTAAATGAAACCGGGCGTATAACCAGAGTATGTGAGATATGTCCCTTAATAGGTATTGCCCCTCCAAATGTCAGAAGAAAGGTAATTGCAAACTGAAAGAACGTAGGGAGAAACGGACCCAAGACATCTTTTGTTTGGTAACATGCCACCGATGGCGAGGTTAGTAATAATAAATAATTAACATAGCGCCGTTTAATGATTCAGGATCATTCCAAGTGCGCTTATATTCTGTCTTATGTTGCTCCACGAAACAAAGTTGTTTTTAGTTCTCTACAGAAAGTGCTCTTGCTTTGCGTACTGCGGGCATCTGGAGGCAATCTAGTCCACTTTATAGGACCACTCACACTACATTGATCATAGTAAGCCGCTTTGTTGGCTCTGTCCAACTCCTTTAGGAAGTTATAACTCTGTGATCTAGAAGACATGAGTACGATTTGTCTCCCAGATAGCTCTTTTCTCTGACACAGCTCTTGAATGTATTGTGGTGCCAGGTTATTCAAAGCAATAAACACCGTCAAACAAATTTTGTAGTCAACTCACTTTAAAATTAATATTTTTTTTGAGAACGACATCCCACTTTCAGAAAGAGCAAGGCAAAATAACTGGATTGATCAGCACGGTGGACGTATGAAACAAGATGTCGGAGACTTTGGGACTGGGATACCATCTACCCTACCGCACATGGAAGACACTAAATGGACTCCTTGTACGTGTCACAAGATATAAATAGAACTTGTAGGTACAGGTGGAGTATAGGACGAGAAGATGTATCTTGGGATTGCAGGGAAGTCCATGACCAAAAACATCTTCTTGTCTGCCGAAACATGGTAACATTTTTCTAATTATTTTAAAGTGAGATGATCATGTTCTTCCGCAGAAAGATAAATAAACGGAAAAAAAATGTAAGATATACTAATCATGAGAAGAATTTTGAAGTCAATTTAACTTAATGAGATGGGTTTACAAGGAAATTAAAAAAAATGTTGGATATTACAAAAGAAGACAACTAGCTATTAAATCTCTAAATAATAACCGGTAATTGAAGTAAAATAGCGTGATATATAAATATCGAAGAGAAAAACTGCCGATTTTTTTTTTGCCGATATTAAGAAAACATATATATTTGTCGCACCGCTTGTTACTTAAGTTTATGTAAATACATACTAACAATGACAAAATTTTTAATTAACATTCGCAAAGCCCGTTTGCCTAGATAATTAAATTACACCAGAAAACACACAATGCAAGTCATTATAAAAATGATCTGTAGATGATTAAAACTATTAATATATCAACTACTCAACATGAGGCTTGAAACTATTTAATAAGCGTATAATTGATTTTGTCGCTAACAAATAATATAAAATCTATAACTATACATACACAATATAACGCTGTATTTTTTGGATTCATATCTACCCAGGAACCCAGGTATACATACTTAGATTATAATATAGTACCTACATCCATCATTCACGCCATTTCCCTCTTTCTTAAATTTCTCTCTTTCAGGATGACGGTCACACGATCATAAGATCCTTTTCTTGAACGACCTAGATCTCTTGTTCCATTTCTGACATTGACTTCGTCTGGCGTTTCATTGTTCCCAATTGGCCAAACCATCTCAATGTCTTCATGATTATTTGTACTGATGATATCTATATCTTACATTCTTTCACAGTGCTCTCATTTCTTACCCTGCCATATATCGTCTAGACACAAGTTCGTCTTAGCGATCTCTTACACTTTCATGCTACTTCTACCATGTATTGTCACACTTGCATACGCCTAGTAAATATATTCAAAATCTATTTTAATTTTATAAATCATAAAATTTAATACACTTAATCGAGTGTTAGGTGTTTGTTGTGATAATTCTTTTCCACTATCATTCGTTCTGGTTTTGGCAACCGAATGGTTCATCAGTAGAACTTTAACACGAGATCAAAGATCTGTGAGAATAAAAAACTCAAAGACATTGGACACAAAGCAGCAACAAGTGTAGCTGTAGTACACGGGTCGGGTTGCCTTATGGCTTCTTGGAAAATAATTACTATCAAATAATGGACTTAGGACGACAGAAGGCATCGCGTTATTAAATGAACCAGAAATGTAGAGTAAGGTTTTAAAAAAAATACGCCTGAAGTGATGCAAACCGTATAACATTTTTTTGTGATCACGTAAACCAGTCGATGACCGGTCTAAAGCCCTGTAGGTGCCTAATTTCCCGTTTCACCTATAAATATATATTCCAAATTCGTCTCTATTGACATATTAAGTTTGTCAAAGAATAATTTCTATTAAAAATAATACGGCATATATTCCACGGCATTTCCCTGCAAGTCACATCAATAATTCAATATCATTAGTTTAATATGTCCATGAATCTCTATGTATTTTTAAGAAAAAAAAATATAAATATATTAATTTGTAGATAAGTATTCTTTTGAGCAATCGGATAATTTTGTATTGTACTAATTTCCCAAACAACACTAACATAAAATGTTCGACTACTTCTACCAAATATATTATGTAGCTTAATATTAGATTCATTAGAAGCTCTGCCCAATCGATTGGTTACGTGGAAGAATGTGTTTACTATTGCCATTACATGTAACATTTTCAGTGATTGAAGAAATCATTTATTTGAAAAATAAATCTAATAAATCATTGGTGACATTTAGTGTGAGCGTACAAACAAGAACATTAATAATACTCGCTGAACTAAATATGTGCATTGCACGGAAGGGTGTATATACGAGTATATATAATCCAACCAACGCCACAGAAATACTCATACATGTATAACATAAAGAAAAATGTATTTTCATTTTGCATAAATATATTGCAACGCCAAAGAAATCCAATATACGATTGCTCTTTCTCAAAAGAAATTGATTATATTTCTTGTATTATTATATAATATATATATGTAGTTTGTTCAGATTCGAGTTTATAGATATATATCACACATAGAATCCACCCATCGTATGCATCATACAAATTCAATGAATATAAATTGACCAAATAAATAAAATATTATTTGGTAAGATATATATTAAAAGTAAAGTTGTGATGAAATTTTCGTGAAGTTTAAAACATATAAATAGGTACGTATTATATTGCTTGATGAAAAATTAGAAAAGTGGTACGTATAAATATCGTAAAAAACACTAAAATATAACGATGATCTGACGAAGCAAATATGAAAAGGGTGGAAAGAAAATGCAAATATAAAGGGGTGAAAAGGAATATTCTGGCACTACTATTCAAATAAGATATTTGTATTTTTCGATAAAATAAAAATAGTGCATTTATAGCACTTTGAATTAACGTGATAAGGTAAGATAGAATAATGTGGTGATCGTACCACATTTGTGACTCTAAATAAGCAAAAGGAATGATGTGATAATTATGTATGTATATTTATATTGAACATTCGTCTGTACTGAGATATTAAAATAACTGTCAAAAAAATATCACTTTTCCCGACAGGGAAAAAATGCAATGTTTGCGTTTATGATTTTCCTTAAATAACTCAATATTGGTTATACCTACGTTTCCCTGTAACCATTTTTTGACACTGACTAGGATCGGTCACCTGGTGAACATCTTCACAGTGTTTCTCTCGACAGAAACACTAGTATAGTTTTCGGAAACCACGTGGGCTGCGCAGAGTGAAAATTTAAGAGGACATATAAAGCTAAATTTAGTGACTGATAACATGATATAATAAAACCGCTCAATGCTCTATGAAGTTACGCGTTCGTAAGGGTAACTATGGCGTGCGTTAAAAAAGGTTTATACGTGATTTAAACTATCGGAAACCCCAAGTTTGTTAGTTTTTTTCATTTTAAGAACAAACCTCAGTTGTAATGAAAAAACTATATCGGTCATTCACTTTGATTTTATGCACTCTTAAAGCATATAAAATATTTATTGCTCCATCACACAATACATAGTTATGGAGTAATTTAAAAAAAATGCTGTAAAAATGTATATTTTTAATATTTTTTTATGAGAATTTTAAAATGAACATCAATAGAGAAATGTTGAAAAGACATTTTTTTTCTAGGAACACTCTGTTTAACATATTCGAGGGATTTGATTTGAAATTGAGGTGTTTATGTTTATATGGCCCCTTAAGTTATTTGCTTTGCTGGCATATTATATGCAAGCCGCCACCCTTGATTACGGAAAATGTATGAGCAAATTATGTAGCTAAGGGACTAGGTACAAATTAATCCAATAGTACGAATGCAGCAATACTTATAATATTTATTCAATAAAGTTAGCGACCGTTTGAGAATACGCCCACTTGTCAAGTTGAGTAAAATAGAGGAGTTGGCAACGTCCATCACAATATTAAGTTAAGCCACGTGCAGCAAAGGGGAAAGAAAATTACAATTATTGAATTTTTTTTAATCTTTTTTTTTCTTATTGTTTAAAATATATTAAAATATATAAAATTTTTGTCAATGAACAAGTTGTGTTCTATGACCGGATTTGACAACGGATACCAATAGAGAAAAAGCGGTCTTAACGAAGGTATATTCCTAGTAAAAAATAAATAACATTCGCGGTAATAAATAAAAAAAAATGTATAAAATGTGCCACTATGTTGACTCGTGAAAATGTATTTTTTGTGTTCTTATGGTGTATTTTTATTGCAACTGATTCAATCTTTATACAAAAAGATGGATCGAAGAAAAGTTAATAGTACACATATTATTATTGTTGATGTTTTATAGAACACTCAATATTCATTTTTATCTTACCATTGTTTTGAAAAGTATCATAATATATTATGATAGTATCTACCCAGATGAGACTGCAAATACCTTGATACCGTGAATATATTTCAAAATATTGAATATTTTTGTTATAGTCAATTTAATCAATTTAATTTGGTAATGACGAAAAAAAATAATAATTTAAATTTTTTTTTTCCGAAATTGTAGATTATTTGAAATCACGACTATTTGATAATACATAAGATCATCATTGAAAAATGAGAGTCACCGTTAAATTAAGGTTGTATTTCGCAAGTACTTTGTCAAATACCAATTGGTGAGTTAAAATTAAACACTACTAGTTTCGGGAGAGCACTGCTCCCATCGATAGGTGTATTATAACTACCTTATATTATGTCAATGTTGTATATAATAATTTTATATATATATATTTTTTTTGTGTATATTATAATTTTTTTGTTCTTTATAAAATACATAGCCTATATTTAAAATGAACATGTCTCGAAAAGAGTCTAGGTTATGGTAGATAAAGAAGAAGAATTTGTATAATTTGTATAATTTTACAATTTTAAAGTTTTAAACCGATTACAAATATATGACACAAAATATAAGGTGAACCAAATAACTTTGTTAAAATTACAAACAATTTCTGCGGGGACTACAATAATCATTTGTATAATATGTTTTCGGTGAAGAAATTTTCCATTTAATTTGTTAATGGAAGTCAAAATGATTACTAAGCCAATTGACCATTACGTTAATGTTACTTGAACATGTCTCAGGTCAATTTTCTTTTAATCAAATTAGTTGATGCTTTTCCTTCAATAAATTAAGAAAAACATGCAATTTGAAATCGAGTTTCTGATTCATGGACATTTTGTATTCATACCTTTTTTTTCAAAATGTTTTTATAAAATTTCAACTGGAATTCGATCGCAAAACGATTCGATACTCAAAAAGGGTGACAACAACAACCCTTTTTCAACCCTGTGTGAAATTATATTATTTCATGAGTTGATTAAAATAATTAAATATATTATTGTTGAAAATTTAGCATTAATTTTATAATTAAAGTTAATTCATCATCATCATCATCATCATCATCTGTGGCTCCACAACCCAGGTCGGGTCTTAGCCTCCTGCAGAGCCCGCCTCCATGACTGTCGATCCTGCGACGCATTGCGCCAGTTATGGACGCCGATGCTGTTCGCATCCTTCACCACTCCGTCCAGCCATCGAAGCTTCGGCCTTCCAACTTTTCTTCGTCCCCCCGGTGCACCATTCATGATCCGTCTTGGAACGTCCTCCTCGTTCATTCTTTGGACGTGTCCAGCCCATCTGAGTCTACCAATTCTTATTTCTTTCAGTATGGTAGGCTCCTTGTACAGATCATACAATTCGTAGTTGTGCCTGATACGCCACTCTCCATTGTCACAAGTCGGGCCGTAGATCCTCCTCAGCACCTTCCTCTCAAAAATTTCCAGGGCTCTTTCATCAGATTTAGCGATTGCCCAACATTCTGATCCATATGAGAGTACTGGCCGAATTAGAGTCTTATAGAGGAGGACTTTCGTTTTTCTGGTGAGGTGACGAGACTTCATGTGCCTCTGCAACCCATAGTAGCACCGATTTGCGGACACTATTCGGCGTTTAATTTCAGTTGAGACATTGTTGTCACTTGTCACCATAGTACCGAGGTACACAAACTCGCTAGCAGTTTCGAATGTGTAATCGTCGACTCGCAAATCTGGCGGTTTTCGACGTTCATGCACTGGCATATACTTTGTCTTTCCCTCGTTTACCATCAACCCCATATTCCTTGCTGATGCAGCCAGGGCTTTAAATGCAATTTTTAAATCATTTTCCGAGCGTGCAATGATATCTATATCATCAGCGTAGGCAAGGAGTTGCACAGATTTATTGAAGATATGGCCACCAATTTGAATACCCGAGTCTCGGATGGCCTTTTCCAGTGCCAAGTTAAACAGTGTGCACGCAAGTGCGTCTCCCTGCCTCAGTCCGTTGAAAGTCTTCAGGGGTTCGGACATGTCCTGTTGTATTCTAACTCGACATTCGACGTTGGACATTGTGAGCTTCACTAGGTTTACTAGTTTCTTGGGGATATTAAACTCATCCATGGCTCTGTAGAGTTTTTCTCGGTTTACTGTGTCGTAAGCAGCCCTAAAGTCAACAAATAGATGGTATGTGTCAACGTTGAACTCTATAGTTTTTTCCAGTATCTGTCTCAGGCAGAAAATTTGGTCAGTTGTGGACATTCCCTTACGGAACCCAGTTTGATATTTTCCGATAATGCCATCCGAGTATTTCCCCAGTCTGTCACACAAAATATTTGACATGATCTTGTATGAGACATTCAGCAGAGTAATGCCTCTGTAATTAGAGCATTTCATGGGATCTCCTTTTTTATGGAGAGGGCAAATTATTCCACAGTTCCATTCACTTGGCAGGGTTTCGGAGCACCAAACAGATTTTATTATATAATGTATGTGGATGTGGAGCTTCTCCCCGCCATATTTAATCAATTCCGCGGGAATATTGTCTGTTCCAGGTGATTTATTATTATGCAGGCTTTTAATGGCACGCACCACCTCCTCTACTGTCGGTGGCGGCTCAGTATTGCTGGCATCATCGTTGTAGACGTCCCTAGTACCCGTTAGGCTCTCACTCCCACTTACATTCAGAAGAGTGTCAAAATATTCCATCCATCTATTCAGAATTTGCTGTTTCTCACTCAGAATGTTTCCCTCACTATCGTGGCACATCGTAAGCCTGGGCTTGAACTCCTTTCTCTGTTGGTTGACCCTCTGGTAAAAGAGTCGGCTCTTGTTATGGGCGTTCGCTAGTTCAACTTCTCTGATCTGATTTTCAAGGAATACACGTTTTTTCTTTCTATGCAGTTTCTTTTCCTTCTTTCTCAGGTCCCTATATTCTAATACTGCCTGACGTGTATGGTGTCGCTGTTGCATTCTGAGGTATGCATCATTCTTTAAATTGGTCGCGTATTGGCATTCCGCATCAAACCACGTTTCTCGCGATTGTGCACGCCTTCTTCCCAGAATTTCATCAGCTGCAGTGGTAACCACAGATCTAACACAGTTCCAGTAGGAGTCAACATCATCCTGCTCTACATCTGTATTGATATCATCCAGCCTGGGGCCCATAGCCGCAGCAAACTGTTCTGCTGTTTCTTGTGACTTCAGGCGTTCTACATCAAATTTATTCGTGCGTAAATTAAAGTTAATTACAAACAGTAATTAATTAATGCAGCCTAAAAGATTGCAAACAAATTTATTCGTATATAATATAATATGTTAAAAAAACGGTTTTATTTATGGCCAAACTGTTAAATTCTTGAGGTTGAGAAATTTCAAACAAAAAACTTGAATTTTAAAAGCGTGTAAATTTCACGGTACCTTCTAAGAAAACTTTCCCGGGAAAGTCATCAACGATTTTCCAGGTAACCGATAAATCTGGCGATCTCTCGCTATATTTTATGTTAAAAATATAGACATTTGGTAATATCCTATACAAGACGACGAAACGAAATAAGAATTAAGCTTTTCGTATCAGATTTTGTTAGAAATAATTTAGTAAAATAACACAGTTTAATTATTAATTTGAAAGTTATTGTAATAGTTATGTACATTTTGTGAATTATAAGAAATATCGAAACTATTTGAAAATCCCATAGTCAAAAATAATGATCAATTCCTCAGCGTTTTAAATGATGAAAATTCGGAGTTTATAATATAGTCAAGGAAAATAAAAATTGATAATTAAAATACAACGAGAAGAATAGAATATGAAATGTTGAACAAGTAATGTTGAAAATTGGTATCCAATCACAGAATTTATGTTTGCTACAGTGAGTTTTCATAGATTACAGTTACGCCCTCTTACTGAATTTATATTTTTCATCAAAATAAAATTACAAATACTCGTGACTTAGATATCGCATTTCATATTAATATGTATATTTGGGTCAATTTTATGCTTAAATTGCTATAATTATGACAAAAAATACGAATGCAATTAAATTATATGACAACATTATATCGATTTTTATGTTAAATTGTTCCGAGCTAATTGGGTACCGAGGATCGTAAATTTACACAGAAATAATTAATGACAACGTTTAATATAATCGTGTTTATTATATTTCTAAAGTAAAATGCGAGAATGACTACGTACGGAATAAATGTGTCATATATATATATATATATATATATATATATATATATATATATATATATATAATATATATATATATATATATATATATATATATATATCATACATACATACACACACACACCCAAACACAGATAATTTTTAACTTAGAGGAGTAATGTATTAAGTTAGAAACGAAAACCTGAAATTAAAACACTAAACAATTCACAGTAAAATGGAGCATGATTAAAGTGTCGCGCAGCCAAAAAACAGATAGGGTGCAAAGCGCGCAAAACAGGAATAACAGTGGAGGTTATCATTGGAGTATGTAACTCGCTAGCTATGTAAGAGAGGTAAAAAAAATGTGAAGAGGCATTACCTTGTGCGATAGAGTGGACGGACGAGAAGACGAAGCGCGGTGGATATTGGCACGATAGCGCAGTTATTAGAAGTCACAGTCAGTCCATTGTCAGTTTGGTTAGGCGGATATAGCAGGTGTAGTGTGCAGGCAAGTAAACAGAACGGAGGGTCCGGTGACGCCCCAGCCGGGTCGTTCGAGCGGCGGCCGAATGGCGTCACAACCCCACAAGCACCGATCGATACTGTTCTGCGCCTACACACGCGCACTGCGCTATCAGAGCATTTCTACTTAACTCATTGCTACCACCTTTCTTTAAACTTCTATCGGCCGCTACCAGTATCAGCTCGGCTTAGCTTAGCTTACTTATTATTACATATATACCACCGTACCGTACCGCACCGCACCGATATCATATACTTACTACAAAACTACACCCCTTAAATCGACATCGAATACATTTTACACCATTTATAAACGTGCACACCTCCTAATTACACAAAATGCTTGCATTTTACGTTTATATTTCAATACAACTACAAACATTAACGTCTCATTTCATATACTGCAACCCGAATATTTCATTTATTCACACTAAATCAAAAATAAAATAATAACTCTTCTAAGTACAGATAACCGTTGAGATTCTAAAACAAAAATGAGGTTTTCTGTACCTACATTACGAGCGATCGTCGTCATTGTCAGCACTTTTTTAAATAAACGGAAATTATTTTGTAAATATTTAAAACCTGACTCGGTCGACTTCCATACAACGATTTTTGATGGTTTGTGGAACGTTAGGTGACGAATGGACAAATGATAGGCGATCGTTTATATAATCTTAAAAAAATCTTATTTACCTATTTAACAATCAGCACACACAAACACATTATCTTCGATTAAAAAACTTATGAACGGTTCTCGATAAAAATAAAACGCACTACCATCTTACACCAAATATTCCGCCCCACTAAATCCTTGGGCAACCGAATAGGGTCTGCGCTTTCTGCGCGCGCAAAATTTTTCACTCCATCAAGGATGTTGACTTGAAATCAGAATTGAGCATATTTTTTGGAAACAATTTTAAATAATAGAAATACAGAAGTCGATTTCTATTTGTCTAGAAACAACACATAAATGTAACAACTTTTAAAATGAAATACTTGTCAATAAATTAATATACTTTTATGAAAAGTATTAAAATTCATATTTTGTTATATTATATAGATTGAAATTTATAATTTTCTATAATTTTAATTTAAAATAGACTTTCTATATGCAATTGTGTTATTAATCTTTATCTGTGATACAATGCTTCAGAATGTGGCAACTTGTAATTGGGTGCGTTTTGAATTAAAATTTGACATAGAAGATGTTATATGCTCGAAAAACAATACAAAATTATATAAAATAATGTCCCATGTGTTATTTATTTATAAATATTTTGGAAACGTTAGAAGTAATTTAATAATGCTTTGTAAAGTGGGAACAATTGGCATTTTGTTCTTGAATCCTAGGCTCGATATCCAATAAAAAATATACCCAAATATATATCTGGATATAATATAAATATGTAACTCAAAACATAAAAAAATATAAAATCTGTGTCCCATGCGATAATGTACTGCTTCTCCGATTTGAAAACACTCAACTAAATAAATTAAAAAATACACTGGTTGGAAATCAATTGCTATTTGGCGATAAATTCTCTACTTGTGCAAGATGAAAATTTGTATGTTTTAATTATTCAGTGCTGTTACGAATTTACGGACTTATAAAAACCAAATAACGTCAATTTATTTGATGCTTTTATAAATCATCTATGTTAGTATCGGAATACTATTTACTGTTGGGTTAGTTGAATAACATTATCTTTTGGTAATTAACTCGTATTTGATGGTATATAATCCAACTGTCGATTCGTTCATGAGAATTCAATTCTCTGAATGAATCGACATTATTAAGCCAAGACGCGTTACGAAGGAAGATTTTGTATGGCGTAGTGGTTTTTGCATGCTAATAACACCAACTAGAGGCCTCGCAGCATATATGTTCCCATACATCGATTTACTCAGAATTCAGAGTAACACACACACACACACACACAACTCACATTCTATGTGAGTTTTGTGTGTGTGTGTGTGTGTGTGTGTGTGTGTGTGTGTGTGTGTGTGAGGGTGTGTGTGTGTGTGTCCCCTTATAACTTTAGATCCGCTCAATTTACAGAGCCCAAATTTTCAGAATATATAAAAAGTTATAGGCCTACAAAAGTTTTAAACTCAGAATTGTGAATTTTCGTTTCAGTCAGGGGTTATCAACTTTTGAAATTTTGGTTTATTTTTCCATGTATCTCAAAAACCATAAAAGCTAGAACGCTGAAAATTGGTATAAACATAGACAAATACAAAATCATAAATATTTTTTTTTTAAAATTCCAAGGTTTCTCAAACATTTTTTATTAAGAAAAATATTTTTTTTATGACAAATTTATGTGTTTAACTGCCTATATTTCCAAATTTTTTAAAAATATCGAAAAAAGCCGAAACACCCCAACTAGAAAATTTCATTTTCTATAAAAAAATTTAAAATTGTATTAGCACATCTCAATTTTTTTTAACAATTTTTATTAAAATTGAATTTAGTGACGATATTGCTTCATACAATTTGTATGGCATTAGTCTTCTTCTAAGAAGACTTATTAATAGTTTGTTACTAATCTCCAAACATACATACATACCATCATGTTGTTTCATTTTCTGGGTGGGATCAAAGGACTGACCTCCATACTATCCTATCTTGACATACATACCTAGGTACATGTGTTGTATAGAAAACCAAATATCTTAAAATATTAAATAATTTGTATTTATGGGTTTATAGTTTGATTCTTATTCTTCAACTATACATACTATCGATATCGACAGTTGGATCTCATGTGTTACATGCAACTAGTTTTAAAAAAAATATTCAATGGAGGAGATTGGGGAGGGGGTGTATCTATTTTTAAAACAGGTTGAATAATTCCATTAGGCAATCCGAAAGGTTTTGTAAAAATTATACCGGACACTTGTTCCTTAATGTGTGTTTTTGCGGATTGATGGATTATTTTCACACATGACATACATTTTTAATTTAAATAAGATAATTCATGTAATATTTAGAAATCTATTTAGATAAATAATTCACAAACAACACAATCAATTTTTTTAAACACCCTAAATGGGCTTTTACATAATTTATTAAATTAATGCATAGATTTATGAACCACGAAATAAAATACATACATAATTATAATAAAACAATAACAAAAAATAAGATAGTGAATAAACAAAAACGTAAAAACAAAAATAAGATAGTGAATAAACAAAAACGTAAAAACAAAAATATGATAGTGAATAAACAAAAACGTAAAAACAAAAAATATAAAATTAAAATTAAAAAAAACATATAATCGGATGCTATACCATATGTTATGCCGACCGCCGTGGCACAATTGGTAAGCCGTTTGGCTTCTGTGCGGGCGTCCTGGGTTCGATTCCCAGCAGAGGAGAAATTTATTTAAATTCATTTCTCTCTCAAATATTGCTTCTCTTGGCTGGAAACACTGGTTAGTTGGAAGAAATTGCCATTTGGCAATAAACTCGCGACTTGCGCAGGGTGTAAGGAAGTGTTTATTATTATTATTATTATTATTATTATACGATCTATAGAAGTCTTTTTTGCATTAATATATATAACAGCAAACAATATCAATAGAACCAAACTCATTACCTTTAGATATGTACATATAAATTGCATGTATCTAAGATTAGTGCGGAAATATAGAATAAGATATGACGGTTTGAAATTCTTAACATTCTGACATTCGATTTTTTTTGTCAGCCTCATTAGGAAATATTGTGATAATGTCATGTTTGTTTCGTTTCAGTAGTTTTTGATATTTGTTTTAATTTTAATCAAAAAATTTCTCGAGTGACTACACAGTGTGGTTTTTCGCTAAAAGATAATATGTAAAGCGAATTAAAAGATACACTTTACATACACTATGTTTTCATATAGAAAAACGTTCGTGGGAGGAACCTTTGTATTTTGAATAAAAAATATTCTTCTTTGATGAAGAAAATATAATAATGAAAAATTCAACAAGTATTATAATGGACATTTTTTTTCAATATTATATTTAGTTTTAAAAAGATTTTCTGTAACCCACAGTTACCATGTAGAAGATCGCAGCTGTTGTGAATTAATGTATCAAAGGGATTTAGTTAAAAAATATTAAAAATATTATATTTTATATACCTAATAAGAGGATCTAGTTTTTTTCATCAAAGCATCTGGAAATATTCACACTTGATTAGAACATAAAACTATTTTGAGTTTTAAAAGGACGGGAAGGTCGAAACTGACAGCCGATTACTGAGTAGCAACTACTCGGTATGAACTGGACGACTGCTGCTCTGGATAGAACAGAATGGAGAAGACCCGCCAATGGTTATTAGATAGAGAAGAAGAAACTATAATATTGACTATACACATAGAAATTCAATTTTATATTTCATAAGTGAATTTAATTTCTATTATAAATACATTCATCCAACAAAAAAATAAATAAACACGAGTAGATCTATCGCTGGAAAAACCCTCCGAGATATCCTTCTGAGGGGAGATCACCCAATAGATGGAAGGACAGTTGGACTTCATTACCTCAGGAAGCATAGTTTCTGTATCACAGACAATAGGTCAACCAAAAGAAAAGAATGAGAATATTATATTAGAAAATGAATAATGATTATTCTTTTCAATTAGATAGTCTTCCAATAAATATATGTTAAGTATTTTTAAAATACATTGATTCGATAAAATTAGACGTATGGTAGATTGTTAAAAAATAAAGTGTTGCTTAACGACACAATTTTGAACAATTTTATGATTTCACATAAGGTAACTATTGGTAGTTTTAGTTTGAACTTTGTTGAAACTTTGTAAACTAATCTTTATGGCTAAACGAGCTATAAAATGTAGCTCAAAGAAGCAGTTAAGTGTAATAAAATACGTCTGGTCACATCGAAGCCTCGATGACATAATGTAAATTTAATTATATGAAGCCTTTACAATGATAATACGTATTTTCGATTCCATTTAACTGCTATTGCAAGCTACATTAGACAGTTTGTGTTAATGATCATTGCTCGATTTATTTATTATACTTGAAACCAAAAATAAGTATATAGCAAACACGGATTGAATTGTTTTGAGGTATACTGAGGTATACTGTACTTAGGACAATTTGTATGAATTTGAAGTTAAGTAGATGAAGTTCTTAAAAATTAACATGGATCCTTACCACGTAGTAAAAGGTCAATATCCAAAAATGAATATATCTAAAATAAAGGAATGATTTAAAATTTGTGTATGTTTATATGCATATATAGTAGTATGAATGGGAACCGCAAGTGTAGATCTTTAGAAGATTCATAATTCTAAGCTATTTTTAAGAATTTATGACGAGAGAAGGTACCTAGTCAATTAATTTTACATAAAAACGAAAATAATTTGCTTAAGGGGGGGACTGCTGCCAACGTACCTATTTTTCAATTTGATATTCCATCATTAATTCTTATCAAATCGTTATGAAAAAAATAATTTAGATAGTTTAGATATTAATAAACAAAAATTTACCTTAAATTTTTGATAATGTTTCGTATAAATTCTTGTAGAAAAATAATGGCATACCCCGATTTTCAACGTTTATCATATATTTTTAATAAACTATAAGGCGTAGAGTAAAATATTTTTTTTTAAATTAAAGAAGACAAAAATATCATGAAAAATATGATGTGACGTTGCATTAATGCTTCAGGTTTAGTAAATAAACCTAAAAAATAAACATTTATTTTCCATTAAGCGCCATTGCGTAATAAAAGTTTTTTTGGTATATTTACTTAAACTGATGCGTTAATGCAACGTCATATCATATTTTTCCAGGTATTTTGTTCTTCTTTAATTTATAAAAAAAAAATATTCTATACCTTATATTTTTTTTAGAAATTTAAGATAAATTTCAAAAATCGAGGGATGCTTATTATTTTCCTACAAGAATATATACAGCACATAATCAAAAAGTTAAGGTATATTTCTCTTTATTAATATCCAAACTGACTAGGTTATTTTTTTCAAAATGATTCGTTTAGTAATAATGATGGTATATCAAATTGAAAAAATAGGTACGTTGGCAGTAGTTCATTGGTTTTTTTTATAAATAGATATTTTTTTTCATATTGTGGGTGAATATATAAAAGGTTGGGGCAGGATTGATTGTGACCCAACTTAATCGAGTATGACGTTTTATTATTTAAATTAATCATTTTTATTTTTCTCATCATAGTTTAATATTGTAACTCGCTCACGAGAGACGACATAAATAATGAACAGTTTACCATTTCGAGAAATCGGAAAACAAATATGACATGGATTCAATTGAAAAAAAAACATAAATATCTCGATATTGTAATCTGTTTTCTTGTTGTTATTAATTTATCACAATAATGATGAACCCATTGTTTAACGTTTAGTAATGATTCATAATAAGTTCCAACAACAGAACCTATCATGAATTATTACTAAAAGTCATTTTTCTACTATTTAAGATCATTTTTTTAGATCTTTTTTAGATTTATTCTTGTAAAACATATAATGTATATAAGTATTAATATTTTTTTATTAATATCAAAAAACACAAAATTAAAATAATATTTGGTACCTACGTAGCACTTATCGCATATTCTAAACTTGCAACACTCAAATTGAATTCATAGATTTTTAAAATAACCCCAATTCGTGTTGTGATCATCCCCAAATATTCGAGCTTCCAAAAGTAGGTCTTGGTATTTGTGCGCAGTGCGCATGCACGACCGTCAAGATGGCTGCTAGGAATGGAAATTTACATTGAGCGATACCAACGTGAAGAAAACGTTATAATATTTCATATAATATGGCTACTATTTTCAAAAGTTAAATTATGTGTAGTTGAAACCTGATTTATTTTAAAAGAAAATTAAGAAAAGTAACAATAAATTAATGTGTTATTATATTCTACTGTACTATTGGATATCAAAAAAAAAATATTATTAAGAACAAACATGTCAAAATTCATTTTAAAATTGAAGAAATAACTGGAGAAAATTAATAATGAAATTTTCAACATGATTCACTATTATTAACTACATTCTTATTTCCGATAGTCGTGGCACATTCGGAAAGCCGTTTGATTTCAGTGCGAGCGTCTTACGCTCATTCCCATCAGTGGTGAATTTAATTAAATTTGTATCTAGAGCATTTTTTGCTGTAAACACTGATGAATTTGTCAAATTGCAATATATTCGTCCATTGTGCATGGTACAACAAGTGTTTACTATTATTATCATCATTACTAAACGAGTGGGTTGTGGCTAACGCTAAAATCCTCACTAACAAGTCACTCCATAAAGTGTTCAAATTTTATATGGAAAATTTTAAGCATTTTCATGAAATGAGTTTGTTAAATTATTTTTTTATTTAAATATTTTATTATGAAAACTTGATAATTCTACAATGCCATTTTATGAATGTGATGAGCCTTTTTACCAATTTGAAAATAAAAATTTCAAATATTAAGTTTCCTCAGCTTGGGGTCACTTAGAAATATTTGATAGTTAAAAAAAATGAGAAGAACTATTCAGATATCATTAGAAATCAAATGGAGTCTACTAAGCGAGTATTAGAAATACATATTTGCAAAATTTGAAAAGAATCGAATGAGTACTTTATTCTATAATAGATAAAGTAAAATGAACACGCCGTACATAGCACATAGTACCTACACAGCACATAATATACAAATACATTGTGATGAAACTTTCAGAATATAATCTCAGCATTATACTAGTTGATAATCTGCCATAAAAAAGCCTTAGAAATCATAACTCCCCACTATATCCCCTTGGGTTAGTGAGGAGTAAAAATACGGTGCAATATGAGCGGCAAATTTTTTTTAATATTACCCGGAGCAGGTTTTGAATATTTCTAAAGAAAACTAAGCTGCAGTTGTTGAAATAATTTCATTTAATTGAAATTGTATAAGCATTGGTTCATTCATTCATTCATTCATATATACATACGAATATGAATAAAAATAATAATAAAGAGCCGTTAAGTGGTACAAGTTCACTGCATGGGCGCTTAGGTACTTGATGAATAAATTGAAAAAACAGAAAATAGGCATTCCTTTAAAATAAAAATAAAGAAACAGCTCTAAGTTATACATAATAGCTATTCCAACTGTCGATTCGTTCATGAGAATTCAATGCTCTGAATGAATCGACATTATTAAGCCAAGATGCGTGTACGAAGGAACAATTTGTATGGCGTAGTGGACTTTTTGCATGCTAATATCACCAACAAGAGACCTCGCAGCATATATGTATGTTCCCATACATCGATTTACTCAGAATTCAGAGTAGAACATTTTAGGTGAGTTTTGTGTGTGTGTGTCCGTCCCCCCTTATAACCTTTGATCCGCTCAATTTACAGAGCCCAAATTTTCAGAATATATAAACAATTATAGGCCTACAAAACTTTTATACTCATAATTGTGAAATTTTGTTTCAGTCAGGGGTTATAAACTTTTGAAATTTTGGTTTATTTTTCCATGTATCTCAAAAACCATAAAAGCTAGAATGCTGAATATTGGTATAAACATAGACAAATACAAAATCTCAAATTGTTTTTTTTTTTATAAATTCCAGGGTTTCTCAAACATTTTTTATTAAGAAAAATATTTTTTTTATATAAATTTATGAGTTTAACTGCCTATATTTCCAATTTCTTTAAAAATATCGAAAAAAGCCGAAACACCCCAACTAGAAAATTTAATTTTCTATAAAAAATATTACAATTGTATTAGCACATCTCAATTTTTTTTTAACAATTTTTATAAAAATTGAATTTAGCGACGACATTGATTCATACAATTTGTATGGCAGTAGCCTACACACAATATCTAAGAAGACTTAATAGTTTGTTACTAATCTCCAAACATACATACATACCATCATGCTGTTTTCATATTCTGGGTGGGATCAAAGGACTGACCTCCATACTATCCTATCTTGACATACATACCTAGGTACATGTGTTGTATAGAAAACCAAATATCTTAAAATATTAAATAATTTGTAATTATGGGTTTATAGTTTGGTAATAATTCTTCAACTATACATACTATCGCTATCGACAGCTGGATCTCATGTGTTACATGCAACTAGTTTTTATGTATTTTTATCGTTATTTGTATTATTATATAAATGTACTTTTTATGTACGAATAATATTGGAATTCATTATTACAGTTTCACTGTTTCGAGATCCATCAACCCTGGCACAGGATTTTTCCCTAGTGTGGCATCGCAGATACAATAATTATTGTCTATCAATATATGTATAAATAAATGAACAAATGTAGGCTCTACGGAACAAGGCAGTCCTAAGTATTCTAACGAAGATGTCAATACTTTGAGGTCCACGTATGTCAAGGGGCAATTTATTCTACTTTGAAAGCCCGTTCAAACTAAAACTGTGATCATAGTAAGCCGCTTTATTGACTTCATTTCTTTTGAGGAGTTGGTACTCTGTGATCCTGATGATCTCAACGAATGCTGTCTTCCTGATGGAACATTCTTTTGACACAGTTCTTGTGGAGCCAAGTCGTTCAGAGATCGTAAAAGAGTTCATAAAAAGGCACCATATTCAGAATGGGTGGTAAACCTCATTTTTGAACTATGTGAGATGTTTTATGACAAATTTTTAACATCTCAATAGAGACAAAGTTGGAATATTAGAGGAGAACCAAGAATTCAAGGTAGCTCCATGGCTTACGACCTGTCATCTGTTGGTTTAGGTGATCACTTTATGTAGGTATATGCAACTATAAAAAATATTCGATATTTAAATACATTCAACAAAGGGAAGTCATAAAATATAATAAAAACTCAAAAATGTATTTGTTATATCAGATAACTATTTCACATATAAAAGAAAAAAATTGGGCTTATGTGCTTGCGCATACATATGCCTTCTTATTGAGTTCTCTCCACAGTTTTCATACCGGTCCATTCCCGAGCAGTCCGGTCCAATCGGCGAAATCAAAACCCTCACTATTACCCATATCATGGATACAATTATTATATTGAGTTCTATAATATCTTTAGGTGTCATAGAACTCCATTATGATAATTATACCCATGATATGGGTAATCACGATGGTTATGATTTCGCCCGTTGGACCAGACTTGCCCCCTAGGACAGGGAGGCTTTCACTACGGTGGCGGTGGTCGTAAACGTCCTGACATGACACGAGAAAAACAATAAGAAGATTGAGTTCCCTATCAATCCAATTTTAAATAATCCAAAAGTTCTATGTGTTTTAAAATATTAAAGTTCTATGCATAAAAATCTGTTGTTTTGAAAATAAGACGAAAAGGCTATCGCCATCTATGATGTCACGAAGAATCTTTTTCTGTAACGCCATCTATTGAGAAGTTCAAGGTTTGTAAACAATGAACGCAACAGTCCTTATATACGAGGCGATGGTGTTTTTAGCTTATTTTCAAACGAACAGATATGTTCAAAATATATGAAACTTTCAAAAATTGGATTTATATGGAACTCAATGAGAATTCTAAGGGCTGGTATTACAGTCTCAGTTTAAGAGCTAAACTCAAGTTTTACAAAAATATAGCGTATCACAGTGTCCGTTTAGGCCTAATCTTCCCTCAAATACGTCACTAAAACGACAAATATTTAACTCAACGTTTCTGGCGGATTAAGTACTTAACGGTGAGTCAACTGTCATTTGCTAGGCAACGCGTGTAGTTTCAGTGTTCTATCACTAGAGGCGTTAGTTGTATCGACGGTGGCGCCACACAACAAAACAAACTGACAGCCATATTGAAACGAACATGGGCATTAAAAATCATTATTTTGGTGAAAAAAATTAAATTTACCATATTGGATAATAAAGCAATAGTATATTTTTAACTGTAAAAATAATTCCGCCTTCAAAAATATATACAAACAATTAATTAAAATCACTCACCCATCTCCACTTTCATCCAACATCTTTTTTCTCTTAATAATTCACGTGTACTGTCTGTTATTTCAAAATTCATTTCATTGAATGACAGCAATATTAATAAAGGAGTGCGCTGCAGAAATTTCCGTTCCCCTAGCTATAATTTTCCAACGAACCTTTAGCGAGGGCTCCTTACCAAATATATGGAAAAGAGCACTCATTACCCCTATCCACAAAAACGGCGATGTTAATAATATTGAAAACTATAGACCGATTTCTAAGCTGACATTATTCAGTAAGATATTAGAAAAAAATGTTGTAGACCAAATTAACCCAATTATTAGGACTGCAATCTCCGAAAAGCAACATGGATTTCTTTGTAAAAGATCAGTTGAAACAAATATTTTAGAATTCTCTCAGGTCGCAATATCAGCTCTACATGAGAATTACCAACTTGACGCGATATACATGGATTTCGCTAAAGCCTTTGACAAGATTAACCACGACATTTTGTTATTAAAAATTTGGAACTTCGGCATACGCGGTAATCTATATAGATGGCTTGAATCTTATGTTAAGAATCGATCTCAAGCAGTTGCTGTGAGAGGGTTTACATCATGCTTTAGACCTACACCATCCGGAGTTCCTCAAGGATCTCATCTTGGACCTTTGCTCTTTCTCATATATATAAATGACATATCCACTTGTATTAAAAATTCCGAAATAATTCTATTTGCTGACGACACTAAATTATTTAAAACTATTCGATCAACTCAAGACTGCCTACAACTACAAAATGACATTGACAATCTCACCGAATACTGCAAAAAAAACCATCTTTACCTTAACACCGGAAAATGTTTCATTGTAACATTTAAAAGAATAAAAACTCCCATCGAATTCATTTACAAAATCAATGACTCCAGTCTCTCCCGTAAATCCGAGGCAAAAGACCTGGGAGTAATTGTGGACGATAAGCTTAACTTTATTTCCCACATTAATAATGTTATTAGTAGAAGCTACAAGGGTTTAGGCTTTGTCCTAAGGGTGACCAAACCATTTAAGAATATTGACTGTCTAAAAATTTTATTTAACGCATATGTTCGAAGTCACGTGGAATTCGCAACCACTGTATGGAATCCTCATTATAAGGGCCCGCTCACATTGGATACGAATTTGGTCGTACGTAAACGTACGATGCTGGTCGTACGAATCGAGTGCGCGCACTGGCTTGCTCACATTGGATGCGAATTCGCATCGTACGTATACGTACGATACTGGTCGAGTGCGCGCACTAGATACGGCTTTCTCCGATTTTTTATACGAATTTGATCGTACGTCGACGTACGATGCTGGTCATACAATTTTATGTATTTAAGATTTGGTACACGGATAACAAACAATACACATAAACATAATATCAATCACAACAAAGCTACCGTGCATACAAAAATCACACAAAGCACAGCCTCTCTGTGGGTTAGCCAATTTTTTTTTAGATAAAAATGAATATGTCCTTGTTAAACAAGTACATATACATCTTCTTACGTTTCCTAAAATAAGAAAATAAATGCTTGTGCTATAGGTGAACGAAATCGGTTGAGGTAGGATTCGAACTCGCGACCACTGGATTACTAGCCCAGCGCGCTAATCGCTCTGCCATCGACCCATCTAATTTTATTCCCATTTATTTATTTATTCATTTATTTAATATTTCTTCTCGGGCAACTAACAGATACTATGTCAAATATTTATTCAACACGCACCCAATAACAAGTTGCCACATTCTGGAGACTTACGATATTAGTCGTCTCACAGATCCAGACTGAAAACACAATTAAAAACTGTGCCTCCACCGGGAATCGAACCCGGGACCTTTGGATCAGCAGTCAGATACCCAACCAACTGAGCAACGAAGGCCGACAATTGTAATATATATATAGACAAAATTATCTTGTTTATAACATTTTATAATAACATATTCTCTTCACATAGCACAAAACATCTCAAAACCTTGGGGTAAGCAAATTATAAAAAACAGGTAACAACACATGAAGAGAATTTTAAAATAACAGTTTACAAAGATAAAAATACCAAGTCATAAAAAAATCATAAACATTTGTGTCCAAAAACAAAATTTTCTGTATCCATTTATGTGTAATCAAAGTACGAACGGAGCAAAATATCCAAACAAGTTTGGATCGAATTCGTATGTCGGAACTATACGCACGTCAACGTACGACTAACTCGCACCCAGTGTGAGCACTCTCATAATGCTCAAAGGAACGGGATTATTCGTGCGTTTTCGACGTTTTCGTACGTATTCGGACTACTGAATTTCGTACGTAAACGTATCCAATGTGAGCATGTCCATGATCGAACTCAGACGTCGTAACAATTCGTGCGTATACGTACGACCACAGTACGACAACGTACGATCACGTACGACCAACTCGCATCCAGTGTGAGCACTCTCATAGTACATCTAGTATCGGGATCGTTCGTGCATTTACGTACGTTTACGCACGAGCGAAATTCGTACGAAAACGCATCCAATGTGAGCGAGGCCTAAGTTGCACATAAATAACATAGAAAGAATCCAAAAAAAATTCATCAAACACCTCGATTTTAGAACTAGGCGATTTGGTATCAGTTATGAGGAATCTTTAAAACATCACCAAATGTTACCACTTAACAAAAGAAGGGGTATAACTGATATATGTTTCCTATATAAATTACTTAACAACCAAATAGTTAGTCCGTATCTCTTAGGACAAATCCCATTCAACTGCCCCGCCAGACAAAACCGCCAGAACCTCCTCTTTTACACTAAATACTCAAGAACAAACTATGCAAACAACACTTTTATTAACCGCAGCTGCAATATGTACAATAACCTTAATCATAAGCCAGATATTTTTAACAATAGCCTACATTCATTAAAAAAACAACTAACATCAATATTATAATGAATACTTTATGTACCAAATTGTACAATTTTTGGTATGTCCAATACTGTATTAATATGACAACTCACCCTTTCCTCCTCTCCTACCTTTCTTCATGTCCCACCCTCGCTTCATAAAATACACACACACACACACACACACACACATCACAATTGTACACTTACACCACACTTTTGTCTTTGACTTTGTACTGAATTGTCTTTATTATGTATATTAATCTGTGGAACAATGTAATTGGCTTACTTTCCTGATTGTTATTTTTTTATTAATGTAAAACATGTAACAGCTGTTTTGTTTCCCAAAATAAAATAAATAAATAAATAAATAAATAAATAAATAAATAAATAAATAAATAAATAAATAAATAAATAAATAAATAAATAAATAAATAAATAAATAAATAAATAAATAAATAAATAAATAAATAAATAAATAAATAAATAAATAAATAAATAAATAAATAAATAAATAAATAAATAAATAAATAAATAAATCTAAAGTAATAAAGCAATCAAAATGTTAGTGTATGTGTGTGTGTATGTGTGTGTGTGTGTGTGTGTTTGTCTCACGCCTTCTGAAAAACCAAGAGCATCTAAAAATCTAATTTAAGTGCGAACATGTACCAGTATACCTGATGCAGTGTCACGCTAAAAAGAATGCGATAAAAATGCTTAATTTTAAAAATATTTAAATAATTATTTTTTTCATACAAAATTTTCCAAGTCATATCTGTCAAAAAAGTGTACATTTTGCACGCAAATATCTGTTAGTTTAAAAGTTAGAAGTAGGTATTTACACAAAAAAAATATATTTTGAAGTATAACTTAGCGTTTAAGTGAAAAACATGGTGAATATTTGGTATAATTATAATGTTTAACTTATTTTTAAAGTAAGCCTTTTGTACATAAACGCCGCCATTTTAATATCTTTTCATACAATATTTCATTTTCCCACCGAATGAATATGTTCTTGAAAATAATAAACCTTTGAAATAAATGTAATTATGAAATAATAAAATGAAACACAAGACATTACGGCAAGTTTTAAGACATATATTGTAAAAATGTGTTATTTATTAGTGAAGATATAGGCATAATAAAATTGCATAATTTGTAAATAATATTTGATTTTTCTGACAATTTTCATTTTTATGGCATCGAACAAACCAATGTAGGTACCTACATATTCAAAAAATGTATCCGAACCATTCGATATTACTTATGTGTTCGAATCGTTTCCATGGCTACAGAAAGAATGTGATATTCAAATAAAATTTGTTAGGAATCGAATTTATTTAGAAGTTTGTTGTAGGTAGGTACCTACCTAATACTATTTACTTACAAATCAACAATAATATACCTATACTGATTTCCTATAGGAAAATTATTTTATTTATTTATTTATCAACCGTTTGTCCGATTATAATGAAACTTTGGTGAATTGTCGAGCGTATGCCCAGGATGGTTTTTGGATTTAAACTTTTTTCTTATTCTTCTTCTTCTTCGTGTATTTGGTCGTTTTACCTATGAAGGGGGAGTATCCTGGGAAAAGAAGGTCCGACTGTCCCTCCATCTCTTCACAGGTCTTCCAGGACGGGTTCTGCATATAAACTTTTTTCTTCTTTTTCTTCAACGTGTACTTGGTCATCTTACCTATGAAGATGAACTATCCTGGGAGATGAAGGTCCAATTTTCCTTCCATCTCTTCGCAGGTTTCTGGATTTAAACTTTTTTCTTCTTCCGTCTATTTGGTCATTTTACCTTTGAAGGTGGACTAACCTGGGAGAAGAATGTCCAATTTTCCTTCCATCTCTTCGCAGGTATCTGGATTTTAACTTATTTCTTCTTCTTCTTCTTCATCGTGTATTTTTGCTCATTTTACCTATGAAGTTGGAGAATCCTGGGAGAAGAAGGTCCAACTGTCCTTCCATCTCTTCGCAGGTATCTGGGTTTAAACTTTTTTCTTCTTCTTCGTGTATTTAGTCATTTTACCTATTAAGTAGAGCATCCTGGGAAAAGAAGGTTCTTTCATCTCTTCGCGGTTCTTCCAGGATGGTTTCTGGATTTAAACTTTTCTTAACCGACTGATGGGACGGGATGTAATGAAGGGAAGGGAGGCACTAAAGGGCCTGAAGGGACGGGAGGTATAAAACTGCCTGAAGGGACGGAAGGTACTGAAGGGCCTGATGGGAAGGGACGTAATGAGGGATTAAAGGGACGGGAGGTACTGAAGGGCCTGAAGCGGCGGGTCCTGGAGTCTAATTCTTTTTCTTCTTAATTTTATGTAGACCTTTAGGGCAGTTTTTATACAAACTATTTCTTTTATGTATACATTTGGGTCATTTTTTTATAAAAATTATTTCCTTTAGTCTAATTATTATTCTTCTTCATTTAAGTACGTAGACTTTTGGGAGAGTTTTAATACAAACTATTTCCAATAGTCTTATTCATTTTCTTTTATGTAGACCTTTTGGTCAGTATTTATACAAACTATTTCCAATAGTCTAAATATTCTTCTTCTTCTTTTTTGTAGACCTTTGGGTGAGCTTTTATACGATCTATTTCCAATAGTCTAATTCTTCTATTAGGTATATGTATTTTTACTTATTTTATGTAGACCATTGGAATAGTTTTTTATACAAACTATTTCTTATAGTCTTATACTTATTTTTCTCTTTTTTATTTAGTCTTTTGGGTTAGTTTTAAGTCTAATAGTCTATTGTGCAGAAATATTAATAACGATATGCACACTTGATGAAAATACATATGAAATGAATGGGATATGGGATGTGACGATATAACCTGCACTAGAATCTTTTCAATACTTTTGTTTAATTAAATTTAAACCATTTATATCATCCTATTTTGAATAATTTTCAACACCTAATATTTAAAGAATGGGGGTTGTGGCCATTACTGAACTCTTCACAACATTTATATTCAAATTAAAAACTATTTACTATAGTTCAAGTCTTCTTCTTCTTCGTTAATGAAGACTTTCAGTCAAATTGAGCAAAAATATAATGCACACTTGATGAAAAAATATAAAAATAAATGGGATGTGACCAATACTAGATCTTTTCAGTACCTACGTTTGTTTAATCAAATTTTAACCACATCCCAACATCCAAAATTACTAAATTTTCAATAGGTACACATTACAATTTGTTTTCGATGATAATATTTAAAAATGGGGGTTGTGGCCAAACCAATCTCTTTACAACGTTGATAAACAGTCATATTTAAAACCATTACGCATAGTCCATGCGAGCAGAAATTGTATAAATATTATACTTCATTCACACTTTATAGCAATATATAAAAAAGAATGGGTTGTGGCCATCACTTGAACATTTTACAATACTTAAACTCAATCAAATTTCAAACCACTTTTCATAGTCTGATATTGCAAAATAATTGGGTGACAATATTATAAAAACGATTGCTTTTTCTTTCATAATTTTACATTCTTGGCCAACGGCGGGACATAAAAGCTAGTTTATAATAAAATTAACTTTTCTCCTCTGACATGAAATAATTGGCACATAGCACTCTTTACAGGGCGAATTGCCTTAAACTAAAAAAAGCAATCGTATTTCAAGTCGTAGCGTCCCGTTTTGTAGGTCGTATTATTTGAGGTTATTTAAAATTTGACAGATAATAATCACAGAAAAAGTAAAATATGTCTATAATTGAAAATTTATTAGGTAACTGACATGTCATATTGCACTGTAATACGGAAATGGATTTAATCTCCCCTTAACATTAATCTTGAGTTTAACAAACTCAATGAGTTGAGGGCCGACTGTAATACCGGCCCATAATTGGTGAATTTGCGCATGCGCATAAAGTGACCACGTAAACCAGCCGATGACAGGTCGTGAACCCTGTAGGAACCTTCAGTTCCCGGTTCTTCTCTAATACTCCAACTTCGTCGCTATTGAAATGTAAAAAAAATGTCACATATCATTGACTCCGGCAGAGAAAAAATAGAATGTTTGCGAATATGCAGCTATAAAAATATTCGATTTATGTCGGATGTTATTTTGCCTGTTGTATTTTCGATAACCCGGTTATTACGGAACGCATGAAAAAATATTAATAAAAAAGGATGGTACAAGTATTATGTCATTATATTATTGGTAGCTGATAAGATGTATCATTTCAATCTCAATTAAGTAAATATCAAATATGTTATTTAAAAAAAAAAATTAAAATAATAAAAAAATGAATATTTCCTTGTTAAACAAGTACATATACATCTTCCTACGTTCCCTAAAATAAGCACATAAATGCTTGTGCTATAGGTGAAAGAAATCGGTCGATGCAGGATTCGAACTCGCGATCACTGGATTACTAGCCCAGCGCGTTAACCGCTCTGCCATTGACCCATCTTTTGTTCCGACATACCAAAGAATTATGTAGATAAGTTAGCTGTGGATATTTAGTTGGAAGAAATTGCAAGGAAGGGTGCAAGAAAGTGTTCATTATTATTATTTCTGGCTCCTTAATACCTTCTCATGTTTATCACCTGGTGGGATATTGGGGTAGCACGAGCAACGCTGCCAAGTGCTATCCTTAATGAGTGTATGAAATGTGGTGTTTTGTATGTTGGTGCCATGTGTAGTATTTATGTGTTAGTAAGGTCAGTAGTGTCGTCGATTTGGAGGAATTTCCCCACCAGTCTGCATGTCTTTAATATGGTTGCTTTTTGCATGGTGACGTATGTGTATTTAGGTAATTGGATGGTTTCTAAACTAATAAGTTTAATGGAATAATTCCTGTGGTGGAAATTACTATTGGTACTATTATCACAGATTGCATGTCCCAGATTCGCTTGATTTCGTCTTGCAAGTCAGTGTATTTTCTATTTTTTTTATTATTATTATTATAAGTTTTAGAACATCAGAATTATTTTTGATATTCACAATATTAGAAAAAGTAGGTACATAAGTATTCAATATAATATTACTGAATTAATAAAAAAGATATTCGTAAAAAAAAACTAAAAATACGTGTTTCGTAGAACCAAGAACATTATCATAAAACGGCTATTATGTCGGCCTTCATGATTCGGTTGGTTAGATCTGAATCCTGAACGGAAGGTCTCGGGTTCGATTCCAGTTTTCGAGGTACAGTCTGGATCTGTGAGGCGATAAATATCGTAAGTCTCCGGAATGTGTGTAATAAATAAAATTGACAGAGTACCTGTTAGTTAGTTCAGTAAAATCAGTAAAATAAATAAGACAAGATCATTATTATAAGTTTAAAAATTTCTTATCATTCGCACGATATAGTAATAAAACATATTATAACATTAGTTTAATATATATTTTTTTCAAATATTACAAAAAAATGTTAGTGTAATGTCTAGTTTTTTTAATTAATTTGAACCTCAGCATTACGTAAGAAGGTAATTCATTTATTTATTTATTGTTAATACAAAAACACTTACATATTTAGGTTAAGTAAGCAACGCCCCACTAGGCAAGACCTGTTCTGAGGCTGTTACTTTTATACAAATTATTTACACATAGAGGATACAAAATATATAAGGTGCACAAATGTTACATTCAAGTAGTTAAAATAAAATATTACAAAAGAGTAGGAAGTAAAGTTTTAGATTAAAGAAAAGAAATGAAATAAAGGAAATAAAAGGAAATAAGTCAGATGTTAAATGTGGACAACTCCCTCAGCATAAAGCCTGCCCGAAGAAATCAGATATTTTTTTCTAAGAATTTTAAAGGAATTGTGATGTGGTGTTTTCATAATGCTATTTTCTAGTTTATTAAATATACATACATTATGTCCAATTCTGATTCGTCTAAATTTATCCGTCTGAATTTTAGTACATGAAAAATGTTAAAAAGGTGCTTGCATTTATACGGGACTCATTACGTTACACTGAGCGAACAAAATCCTTTTATCCATGGTCGCCCGTTGGTTACAGACGTTTTCGTACTCTGAAACAATCAGAATAGGACATAATATTGTACTAAGAATTAGTCTACTTTATAAAATGTACTATCATTTACTAAGAATTCTTTCTCTATATTCACGTAATAATATTATTTTACATGATACTAATAACAGACTATTTTATTAAAAATAAACGAATGTTTTTCATTTGTATTACTTACGAAGCAACAAAATATTTCCCAAATTTGTAAAGGTAAAGGTTCGGGTCTTTGATATATGAAATTGCATACATATTGCGTGTAGAGCGCCATCTGAAATGGATGTGTTGAATTTGATATGTATCCATTTTATAAGTTGCCAACACTTGAATTGTTTTTCCTTTAATTGTGATCAGCAATATTATTTTCTCAGAACCTACTTAAACAATGTAAATTGAAATTGATAATAATTACGAATATAAATTTATTTTAAGAAAAATAAATTCAACATTAGTATTATGTGTTCAAAATTGGATGAATTTTCAATTAGCAATGATCATTCGCGTAGGTACAATATCTGACCTACAAAAACAGACGAATAATTCAATATGACTTTATGTAGTAGGTAGGTATACATGAAAAATGACCTAGTAATTAAAATATTTTTAAGAATATTCATTGTTTCGACGGTTACCTTGTGGTATACCATAATTCAATTTTATTATATTATTAAATTGCTATTAATCACTTGAATGGTTGTGGTTATAGCAATTCTTTATATAGTCATAGTCATATAATTCTTAATATAGTATAGTATATAGCAATTCTTTATAAGTTATAGCTCAAGTGGTTATAGAAATTTAATTTTATAATAAAATTAAAATATTTTTAGTATAATAATACGGAAAAATTTATAACACAACTTTAAAAATGTCAAAATATGTTTGTTTATGTATTTATTAATGAACACTTCATTGCAAACAGTGCATGAATTTTTTTCGACATATGGCAATTTCATTTTATCAGTGATCCCAGTCCAAAGAAGTAACAATTGCGTGGGTAAACTATTGAAATAAATAATATATCAATTAACTGAGAGTCGAAATACGGACGTCCAAACAGAATTAAAAAAACCTTCTACAATGGCGACACGACCTTCTTCAGGTCTAATGAAATACAGTTAGTAAGTCTTTTGCTAAATATAAATATGTATTGTAATATTTTATATATTTTTTATTTTGTTTTATGTTTATTTAAATAAATAAAAATAATTAGATGTCCTATATACTATCCTACTTACTTATAAACGTTAACTATCCATAGTACCTGGTTATAGAGCGCGATTAACGAAAAGGTTTAATTATAAATCGTGACTATCTTTATTACGCCTTAATTTAGTAGACGTCAAGTTAGGACGGGTCGAGAGGTTGTTTAACGCTTGACAAACGCGTCATACCAAATATTTCAAAATAGCAGATCTTACGCATATTTGAGAATGACAGAAAAATTGAATCCTTATAAAGTTTTTCCTTGTTATTATTCATCGCAATCGTATTTTAATTGACTCAACGTACATGGCACAATGCGGTTTGTTATCATTTTTCTAATTTTTGACTTCTATGAAACCAATGCGGCCATTATTTATATTAGATTCTTAAACAAATATAAGATTCCCATAGGACAAAATTTTCACAATACACCAAACACACAAAAAATTATCACGAAACTCATAGTGTGCACTTTGAGAAATTTAAGTAAAGTTTTTTGATACCTGTTTAAGAAACATTTAGAAAGAAGAAATTTTAAGTAAAATTGCATTACTAGCAAGATGAGCATGTATGAGACAGTGTATCAATGTTGATGAGGCGATGTACGTGTCAAGATGAAGAATGCGGTGTTCGGTTCTCACTGCCTACCCTTTGACACAACTATAGAGACACAAACAATATCAATATAAAGTTAATCACTCAATTTTCCCATACAGAAGCTTTTTTATTTCTGTTATATACATTTTTCATACAGATATGAAATTTATTTCACATTGATATGGCAGACCATAGATTTTTTCTTTAAATTTTGACAATCCTTGAATTCATTTTTGATGAATGTATTTTTTTTATCAACATTCCAAACAGTATACAAAAAACTCGATTTTCCAGACCGTGAGAGCATTTTGAAAATTTAGACAGATGACATCATAGAGAAGAAAATTAAACTGATATTTATGGAAAACTAATCAGCTCTTGTTCTATGCACTTTACACATATGATGTAAATATGAAGTCGATCGGACTTATAGTTTGGGCTGTAGAGAGGACACAAAAAGGATAATCCGTACTCCGAACGCCGTACGGCGTACGCCATACATACAAACATATCACGACGAAACTCACAGTGTGCACTCTCTACATGATACCCGTTGAGAAATTGTTGTAAAAAATACACTTAAAAATTGTGAAATCATGACTCTCCACTATTCCATAGTGTGGAGAGTAAAAATAAATGAGGGTGTTCGTAAACTATTCGGTGAAATAGTTAGTCACATCTTAGTATAATTTTATAATAAGTACCTAAGATTTTTTTACTGACAAACTTTTTAACATCTCAACAGAGATGAAGTCGGGATATGATAGAAGAACCAGAAACTCAAGGCATCTACAGGGCTTACGACTTGTCATCGGCTGGTTTACGTGATCATTTTATACGCTTGCGACGTTCACCAATTATGCCTTCTTATTGAGTTCCCTTGTCAATGTATTTTTTTTTGAAAGTTCTATATATTTGAATAGTGTGTGACAATTCACTTGAAAAAAAAATAATAAAAAAATAATGAATAAAAAAAAAAGTTTGGCAATAAAAAAAAAATAATTAATGATTAATTTTAATTCTACTGTGAACTACAAAATTAAACGTAGATAATAAAAATAAACGAAGCACTTCAGAATAGAGAAGTTTTCAAAGATATAGTTTTTACAGATTTTTCAAAAAGAAGGTAAAGGTTATATTATGAACTCAGATATGTGTATTCTCAGACTAATCCCGTTCACTCCAGTTCCATCAGCCATTCTGTCTGTTTTTCGCGGTCTTCAAGCTGATATTATTCTTGGCCATTTTAATTTCAGGTTAAGAATACGGTAGAATTATTATCTACTGTAAAGTCATGTCAAAATTCTATATAAATGTAATAAAGGGAGAAAATAAGACCGATTAGAGATGCTGGATATTTATATAGAAAAAAAAATAATACCAAAAAGACCCTTATTAATTTACAAACAGATTTCTCTACTTCAACTCTACTTAAACGTTTATAAATATATTATTCATATACCAAGTAATCAATAATTAGAAATGGTATTTCCAACCATTTATTATTATGATTTTCGGCCTTCGTGGCTTTGTTGGAAGGGTATCTGACTGCTGATCCAAAGGTCCCGGGTTCGATTCCCGGTGGAGACACAGTTTTTAATTGTGTTTTCACTCTGGATCTGTGAGACGATTAATATCGTAGGTCTTCAGAATGTGGCAACTTTTAATGGGTGCTTGTTAAAAGAATATTTGACATAGTACCTGTTAGTTGCCCGAAAAGCAATATTAAATAAATAAATAAATAAATTATAGGTATATTATGCAAACAAACAACTCAATACTTTTGTATTTCACTGCCCTAATATATGTATTTTGTTACAGGTATGTACATAGTTAATCCTTACATTGCTGTTGTCAACCATTGGTCATACAAGTTCAATAATAGATACAGACACCATCATGCCATGTCCCCAATAAAGAAGAAAACTGAAAATAATTTAATCCACCCTAATTTGACACCATCATGCCATGTCCCCAATAAAGAAGAAAACTGAAGTTAATTTAAATTTTTGTTCTTTGTCTGAACACATCATTTTGCACCCTGTCTTTCATCCCAGCATGGCCCTTCGGGTGACCCTAGTTTATCGGCATTTACTGGGTCATTGACACAGTCTCCAAGCCATAAATTGCTCAGGCTACTAGCAGGATATATGTCAAATATTCATATAACACGCACCCAATAACAAGTTGCCTAATTTTGGAAGAAGTAAAAAAGGTTACTGGAAGAACAAAATGAAAACAATTTTATTAAAAATTAATATATTTTTACAAACATATGACCTCTAACAAGAAGGTTTTATACATTTTAAACACAACCTAGTAAGTCATTCATTTAAAACATACATTATTATAATATCGATTCAATTCAAACAGATCATCGGCTTAGTAGACATGATTATTTCAATATTGTATTATGAGCAATACAGACAATTATAATACTGTTCTAAATGGTAATTTATTTTTTATTTGTATAGAAAAAATAGTTGTTTAACTACAGATAAATAAAGATTACTTTATTTACGCGTATAACGTGTTACCGTGAGCATTTTGTCAAAAAAAAAAGAATTCAGACCCAATAGTTTGGCATTTATTCAAAATAACCTCTAATTTTTATTGTATAAAGGAACTTATATTTTGAGTATATTAAAACATGGTAATTAGAATCGATACAACATTAAAAAATATTTAGAATAATTTGGCACTTGCGAATTATTGAAAAAAAAAAGTTTGAATAAAACATGACAGAATTTTTATTGGGTAATACAATATAGCGGACTAATATGTGAGTACGTAACAGAAATAAACATTAAACACATAGAATATAATAACATAATTAGAATTAATATTAAAATAGAAAAAAAATTACATCATAATATGAATGACAACGTTATTTTGTATGTATAAACTTAAAAATAAAATTCATTAAATGAAACGTGAATACTATTATAGGTATATAATAATTCGTGATTATTTCGATAGTACATAATAGTTAAAATGAAATTAAAGTATGTAGGTAACTGCATATTTATATCTAATAATTTTTAATAAATGAAGTGTTATGTAAGTTTTCAGAAATCAACAACAAAAAATATTTTTTTTTAACAAATATATAAGAATTATTTTGTAAGTAAGACAAAATACATCCATGAACTAAAAATCATAAAAACATAATACAAAACACAGAATATTTTTTAAACTGAATTATATAAAAAATCATAATTAATTATTAGAAGTTCCTTCGTTTTTATTCTATTTATCTTCGTAATTTTTTTTTTGGAATAAATATGTTTTTTAATGGACACCATGAAAATTCATTATAACAAGACAAACTAAAATTTTCAGTTATTGAAAACGATTTATAAAAGAAAATATAATAATCGGTGATATTAGTAAAATTTATATAATTAATATTAATTTTGTGAAATTATTGGACAAATATTGTATGAATAAAGTTAAAATATTTTGGCTAACAACGTAATATTTTCAATAGACTATATTTGGACATCTCGGTATTGTTTATAATCAACAATTCTGATGAAATATTCATCGCGAATAATTTTTAAATACCCTGAAGCAATTAAGAAAAGAATTATCCAGAAAATCAAGCAATTACAGAACTTTGATCGTCTGGCTTACGTGTCTTTATTATATTAGCTTTTTTTAATTTTCCTGTAATTATTATAAAGCTGTCTTAAGTTTTTTGAGTTCTGATTACCTCAAATTAATTTATCTTAAATTTGAATCAAAGAGCGCTCTTTTATCTTATGAATTCATCCATCACACCAACATAAAAGAGTGATCACTCTTGTTTGTTTTGTACAGTTTGCCCATCCAGGCTTTATTTAAAAATATATTTAAAAACCCGTTTTAAAATAAATATCAAAAATCACGGTGTAATAAAAATAACTAACCGTCAACGAGATTTAATACAACATTTATTTATTAATTTCCTGATTCACGGCAAAAATTGCCTTTTACATAAGTACTTTCATACAAAAAATACACATATTGAAACAACATCATAGAATAAAGGTATAAAATAATTAAAATGTTGGCTTAATAAAATAAAAAAAAGATAATCAATCAATCAGTCAGTGGCGCTACAACCCATCGTGGGTCCTGGCCTCCTCCAGAAGCTTCCTCCACCCCTCCCTGACCATCGCTTCTTGCCGCCAATTTATAACGCCCATCGTCCCTCTCTGCTCCATCTAACTTTACCATTAAATAAAAAAAGAGGTACTACAATAATGTAAAATAAAGATATCTTAACATTAAATAAAAAAGAGATATTATAATAAAATAAAATAAAGATACTTTAACATTAATAAAAACAGGTACTAGGTATAATAAAATAAAATAAAGATACCTTAACATTAAATAAAAAAGAGGTACTTTAATGAAATAAAATAAAGATGCCTTAACATTAAATAAAAAAGAGGTGGTAAAATAAAATAAAGTAAAGATACCTTCACATTAAATAAAAAAGTGGTACTTTAATGAAATAAAGTAAAGATAGCTTAACATTAAATAAAAAAGAGGTGGTAAAATAAAATAAAGTAAAGATACCTTCACATTAAATAAAAAAGAGGTACTTTAATGAAATAAAGTAAAGATACCTTCACATTAAATAAAAAAGAGGTACTTTAATGAAATAAAGTAAAGATACCTTCACATTAAATAAAAAAGAGGTACTTTAATGAAATAAAGTAAAGATACCTTCACATTAAATAAAAAAGAGGTGGTAAAATAAAATAAAGTAAAGATACCTTCACATTAAATAAAAAAGTGGTACTTTAATGAAATAAAGTAAAGATAGCTTAACATTAAATAAAAAAGAGGTGGTAAAATAAAATAAAGTAAAGATACCTTCACATTAAATAAAAAAGAGGTACTTTAATGAAATAAAGTAAAGATACCTTCACATTAAATAAAAAAGAGGTACTTTAATGAAATAAAGTAAAGATACCTACACATTAAATAAAAAAGAGGTACTTTAATGAAATAAAGTAAAGATACCTTCACATTAAATAAAAAAGTGGTACTTTAATGAAATAAAGTTAAGATAGCTTAACATTAAATAAAAAAGAGGTGGTAAAATAAAATAAAGTAAAGATACCTTCACATTAAATAAAAAAGAGGTACTTTAATGAAATAAAGTAAAGATACCTTCACATTAAATAAAAAAGAGGTACTTTAATGAAATAAAGTAAAGATACCTTCACATTAAATAAAAAAGTGGTACTTTAATGAAATAAAGTAAAGATAGCTTAACATTAAATAAAAAAGAGGTGGTAAAATAAAATAAAGTAAAGATACCTTCACATTAAATAAAAAAGAGGTACTTTAATGAAATAAAGTAAAGATACCTTAACATTAAATAAAAAAGAGGTGGTAAAATAAAATAAAGTAAAGATACCTTCACATTAAATAAAAAAAGGTATTATAATAAAACAAAATTAAGATACCTTACATTAAAAAAAATTAAGAGACTACACTCTTAAACATTCAATAAAAAAGATTAACATTAAAAACAAATAAAAAACAGTATAATATAAAATGTGGTTGTTACGTTTTTAGTAAATAACCAATTAAACATTAAAAACAAATAAAAAACAGTATAATATAAAATGTGGTTGTTACGTTTTTAGTAAATAACCAATTAAACATAATAATGACAACATTTTTTTTTAATTTGACATAAATTTCCAGGTAACAAAAAGTTTTACACAGTTTATGCTAATATTTCTGAAAAACAGTCTTTTGAAACACCTTATACAATCGTATTATATACTTCATTAAAATGAAATTAAACATTTTAAGTTTATAGACAGTTTCGATTAAAAAAAACATACATTCTAATAAATGTAGATTGAAAAGTATACTCCAAAACCGAAATAATCTTGAAACAAATGTCAATTTTTGGAGTTCGGGAATATGTAGAATAATTATTAATGGGTTCAATGTTTATTTTACATATTTATTTAATATTTATTACACACAAATCTTTCATACCACACATATTTTTCAGGCGCCCTGTTACATTAATATTTCAGGTAATTAATACATATATAATATATTAATTTCCTTCGGATACCGTCTTTTTATAAAAACTTATTACATGAAGTTATTATTACCTACAAATATTTCATATTCAATAAACTCGTTTGGGGACAATGACGGCCAAATAAGATTAAATTAAATACAACAGCCGTCTGCTTTGTGTATTTATGGGTTAATGGAATATAATAATACCGTGGAAAATTTTATTTATCTTTGTAACGTACAATTAACACATATTATAAGTGAATCAATAATAATTTTGTTTTTGGTCAAGAACTCAATATACTTTTGATTGGTTACATCCGTGTCATTATTTATATTATGAAAATTCAAATACAAGATGCAATGATCTATTTATTTAAACAAACGATAAATAAATAAAACATTACTATAAAGATATTTATATTTTAATAATTTAAGTAAAACAGTTCTGTTAAAGACTGACTATATTTTAACGTTAGTGAAAGTAAAACCTTTAACCAGATTGCTTAACCTTCAAAAACAAATTTATTTTTAATTTAATAACGTATAATAATGTTCAATATTATTTTTTTTAATTAACAAAAAAATAACATAACTGAGAATGCGATATTTTTTATAAAAATACGCATCTTAATATTCTGATTGTAAACACTTTTTCTTAATTCACAATCATAACCGTATTATATATATGTAATATAAATATTCAAAAGTATCCTCCTAACATATAACACAAATTGTCTATATCTTCAATTTTGGCTGAGTGTATTTTATATTAGTACAATTTCGTCGTTTATTTATTTTTTATTTTTATATGTAATTAGTATGTCAACTATAGGCTACTAATTTATTAACAGATGCTCTTTCCAAAAATATTTAATTTACATAAATTGGCGCTCCTATTATATTAATAATGTTCGCTCCACGTTTTAGTTTATTGTTTGATTGTTGAAGCTGTCATGTCAAAACCTTTCAGGCTCTATTGTGAGCGGTGCTTGACGGAAACGAAAGTCCACCATTGGTTGCATAACCAGCATCTGTTGCTGAAACAAAATATCATATTATTATAAGTTTTATTTTCGAAAATTCAACAAATATAAAAATTTCATTGATTACAAAAAAATGCACAGAGATGATTTTAACAATAGATAATTTCATCTAAGCTTCATAAACTGTCACCAACATTGGAATGTCTCAAGCTTCGCTGGATCGAGAGAGAGGTGGATTGGAGAAATCGAGCACTTGGTGCAGACCAATCTTAGGATTGTGAAGAAGGGGGATTTACTAGAAAAAAAAATAACCGTCCCCCTGTCAATTTCCTAATACATATAGTAACAATAATTTCTGCTGGTGTTTCCTAACTAGGAATCTAAAACATTTTTGTTGTGATTTAATAAGAAAAGACAAGGCCCCCGAGTCAAATTGAAAACGCTGTTTATTTATTTATTTATTTATTTAATATTGCTTCTCGGGCAACTAACAGGTACTATGTCAAATATTACTTTAACACGCACCCAATAACAAGTTGCCACATTCTGGAGACTTACGATATTAATCGTCTCACAGATCCAGACTGAAAACACAATTAAAAACTGTGTCTCCACCGGGAATCGAACCCGGGACCTTTGGATCAGCAGTCAGATACCCAACCAACTGAGCCACGAAGGCCGACAAAGCTTAACTTAACTTAACTTAAAGCTTAACGCTTAGTGATAACTTCGTTATCACTAAGCGTTATTTTTTTATGGGATAGATATCTTTTCTTCAACAAACGTCAAATCTCATACAAGAAAATTGCATTTTCAATTAGACTCATGGGCATGTATTTAATGTTTCATGAAAATTCATTTATTTGCTTATCTAGTGGCAGAAATCGGTTTCCCAGAAATGGGATGGTCCTGATGTCTTATTTAGTTTCTTGAATAGATGGTTGATGGATGTATGTATGAGCACAATAAGGAGAATGAATTAGGAATGCTTTACGAAGAAAACATACAAAGGAATAGAATAGAGATTGGGGCCGCTTAAAGAAAGGATGACTCGACCACGTGAACGACATTCTGTAAAGTTGATGAGGAAATGTGAGCAAAATTATTGGATTTGTTAAAGAGCTTGGGAACTTTGATGAAATTGGACATTAGATACTAAAACAGTCATATTCTTAGGTACCTACATATGTAGTATGCTATCTGCCTACATCCAATCCTTCATTATTTTGGACACTTTGCAAGAGGGGCCCCAGATTATCTCGAAAAGCTCGTCGTAATGGGAGGTGTGGAGAGCAGAAGATCCAGAGGTCGCTCACCAATCCAATGAAGTCCAGTCAGGTCAAGGCCTTGGTTCTCCCCAAGACTGTCCTACATGGAGGTAGACCATTTGGCGGGTGATTGAGTGTCGCTGCCATCTTCAAACAAGAGGCCAATGAGGAAAAAGATTTATTCGTATACTTACTGTTCTATCGCACGTGTATGAGTATCTAGCTACAGGCATAAGTTGTGGTGCTGCATCACGCGGCCTAGCCCTGGGTGCACCCGATACCGTGTACATTCGACTTGGTACTCGGTTCAAATACTCGAAAGCTCTTTCCTCTTCTGAATATTCGTCATCTCCTCCTGAAACCAAAAAAATCATTTATTTATTTTTAGTTTTGGTATCATTAAAAATATTGTAAATTTTAATATAGATTTATATGACCTTTTTCTATCTTGATACTTATGAAAAATAAATGAGTTGCTTGTGGTCATCACTAAACACTCCCTAATTTAAATTGGCGAATAAGTTATCATAAATACTTAATTTGAATATGATATTCAAAATCATTGAATGTGTTTTATTCATAAGATGTCTTATTAGGAGACACATGACGATAATCTTCGCACAAATATAAACTTAAAAACCGTGTTTTATTCTGTAATCGAATCTAGGATAATTGGTTCAAGAGGCTGTTATTTTACTACAAATTCCAAACTCTTTATTTTCATGGTATTTATTTATGATAATTATTATTAACATAATGAAATTCTAAGACGAGAAGCGTCGGATAGTTGGCGCCTTATCTCATGATATGGTTACTGGTTCCGACAGCTACCTGAAGAGAAGTTACTAGTTTTGATAATATGTAATAAAACATAACACAAAGCCGCTCCGAGGGTGAACAGAGCTTAAAGCTCTTAAACGTTCGCAATGGAGTGGGGTAGATGACAGCGAAATTCCTTTCAATAACATGAAAAGTTTTGAAATAATTTTGATATTCATATTTAATAAAAATTCAAAAGTTTGTGTCCAGTTCAGTTCATTTTAGCAATGAGGTTCGCTACCAATTCTGGGGGGCTACTCATGACACATTCTTAATAAGTTCTTAGCTTGCCTTAATCTTAAAAATGTATAAATCACTTCTCGACCATAATCCAATAATAATCTTTCTCTACATTAATCATGAAAATTTGTTGATATCTTTAGCATGAAATTGTCATGAATTGTTGTGTAAATTTATAGTATTATTTAATTCATTTAACCTCAAAGATTGCTAAAGTCTGAAGCTGATCATAATTTTACTGTAATCAACTTCATCAGTAGCCCTGCTGAATGTAGGGGTTTTTTTTGAGAGACGAAATTGGTATAAATTAAAGAAAAAGTTTACCTTGTGGTATAATGTCAGGATTCTTCTCCTCAATACTGTCGAGGCTGTCGATGTGGCATTGCTGAACCGGTCTTGGCTCGTACTGCTGTCCCGGTGGCGTGGGAGGTTGCTGTGGCACCGCCACTCCCGGCTCTGCCCCTCCAGCCTTGCCCGACCCACCGCTGCCCCATGGTCTTCCGCGCACCGCTCCAGCGACGAGAGCCACGCAAACCAACAAAGACGCAACAGCGCCGACAACGGCACCCATCAAGGGCGTCATCTGAAGTATCGCTGGTAAATATGCTGGAAAAATACAACACCATTTTATAAACATTATATTATTTATTTTATTTGATGTCGTGCGGACAATTCTTTGTGTTTATCATGGTTACGTAAGGGACATAAGCTATTAGGATTTGAGTCATTATACTCTCCCAAAGAAGAGCAACGACGTTGCGTTAGGGAGGATTTGAAATCTGCACAAGAATATATATTAATTCGGATCTAGATCCAGATTATAAGAAGGTGGAAACACAGAAGACGGAAGACGGTATTCTTGGTGGAATTTCATGATGAATATGGGTCTATAGATGACCATCATCATCAGAGTGCGGTCATCGTCAGATTGTTAGTATTATCAATAAATTATCAGTAAAACGAATATGAAATAAACGATAGGTACCGATATCAAACATTGAGTATGTAAACAAGCCAAAAATGAAATAATATTTCAGGCGCAGTTCAGGGGTGTCATCTGTGCGAGAGCACCGTCGCCTCATTTATAAGGACTGTTGCTTTCATTGTTTACAAATAAACCAATCTCTCAATATATGGTGTTACAAAAGGGTTTCTTCTTTACTTCATAGACGGCAATAGCAATAATGTCTTATTTTCAGGTGATTAGTTACTCATTATTCAAATATATAGAACTTTCCAAATTTGCATTGATAAGGGAACTCAATAAGAAGGCATAATTGGTAAACGTTGCGTAAGCGCATTAAGTGATCACGTAAACGAGCCGATGACAGGTCGTAAGCCCTGTAGATGCCTTAAGTTCCTGGTTCTTTTGTAGTATTCCAACTTCGTCTCTAATGAGATGCTGAAAAGTTTGTCAAAAAAAAAATCAAACAATTATATTTGGACACAAAAAAACAGTGCAGATACATATATACACATTATATCTTGTTCATATTGGGAAACGCAGAAAGAACTGTCCGCTATTCAGTCTCTATTTCGCATCTCTAAATGAACAAGTGCTACACTATAGTACGAGTACACTCTCAATACCAAAACACCACACATCCCATTTTACAATTCACGTAACCCGGCTGTTGAACCACTTGCCCAATGGTATAAGAGAAACTCCTAGTTTGATTGTTTTCAAGAAGCTTCTGAAGTCACACTTATTATCCACAAACCTACATAGCCTTCATCCCATCCTTTGAAATTTTATTTGGACATAATCGTATTTAAGATTAATTTTTTGGATAAGACCTTGTATTATTTATCACGAAAATGATAAAAAAAATATAAGATTTATTTATACTTGCTTTGTGTGGTTGACTGGTAGAAATTGCCTACGGGAAATATTTCCGCCTCACCGTGATAATTATGTTTTGCGTAATAAACGAATACCTCTTCAATCTCTTCAAGAGGAAAACCGGTGAAAAAAAAAAACAAACAAACAATGGAGGAGTTCTCAAAGTTAACCATATTATTTAAAGAGGTGATTTACGAAATTTATGAAATATTGAACATGTGTTTATAATCACACTCTTTTGTGTTTGTGTCACTTAAAAATTGGGCAGATCGAGTTTTTTAATTCCTGCTTGTAGTTTTTTAATTCCTGTTTTCTGCTTGTTGGGGGTATTTACAGCACACTTACAGTTGTTGTCTATCAAAGTCAACGTTCATAACGTGACCATCACACTGGGAGAGAATACCATAATTAAGGTCCATAAGCCACCTTCATCTTCATGGCCAAAATACACCTTTTCTACAAATTCCTACTCTGCTATGTATGTGGGTGAATTAAACAGCTACCACACACAGTGAAAATACAAATAAAACAAAAATATTGTAAAAGTTGGTTAACTAGGCAGACGATCATAACATTCACATATGTATATATATGTGTGTGTGTGTATGTATATGTGTATGTATATATGTATATGTATGTGTATATATATATATATATGTGTATATGTGTGTATATGTATATGTGTATGTATGTGTATATGTGTGTGTATATGTATATGTGTATGTGTGTGTATGTATGTATATGTGTATGTATGTGTGTATATGTGTATATATGTGTGTGTGTGTATGTATGTATGTATGTGTGTGTATATATATATATATTTTTGTATTGATTGATATTTTGTTTGTATTCTATTATTTTAAATTGTTAAAGAAAAAAAAAAAGATTTTTTTTATTTGAATAGTTTAATGTTTTTATTCTATTATTATTATAAATTTGAAAAAAAAAATGTTTCATTTTATTGGTAATTTGCTTTTATTCCATTATTATTATTTTAAATTTGTAAAAAATGTTGTGTATTTGATTGGTATAGTGTTTTTATTCTATTATTATTATAAATTTATAAAAAAAATATTTTTATCTGATTAGTAAAATGTTTTTATTCTATTACTATTATTTTAAATTTGTAAAAAAAAAATGTTTTATATGATTGGAATTTTGTCTTATTTAATTTAATTGTAAAGTGCTATTTATTCTGTAATTTAATTGTCATTTAATTTAATTATTTATTGCAATTAATTTTGTTTATAAATTGGTGTATATTATATTTTGTTTTTTTACTTTTTATTTTTGTATAAATTTCTAATTGAATTGTTTAGTGTTTACTATTTGTTGTAATTGTGAATTTATATTATGATCATTTTAAATTTGTAAAAGAAAAAATGTTTTTATTAGATATCGACCTGGCAACTTACAAATATTGTAACGACGGTGTAGTGGATGTTGGTGTCTCTTTCTCGCACGGTGTCTGTAGTGCTGTGTGGGTGGGACGCCAGCTCTGTAGGTACCTGTAAGTTGTAGTGTCAGGTCGATGTATGTGGACATTTGTGCCATTCTGATTCGTTTCAGAGTACGAAAACGTCTATTAACCAACGGGCGCTTGTGTAAAAGGATTTCATCCGCGCGGTTCGACGTAATGAGGTCCGTATAAATGCAGTCAACTTTTTGACATTTCTCATATACTAAAATTCAGACAGATAAATTTGGACGAATCGGAGTGGGACATATTTCGAATTGTGTGAAGGATTTTGTATTTTTATGAATTATTGTGTTGTTTTTCTTTTGTTTAATGCGAGTTTTGTTTTATTTTTACCATATTTTTATAATAATGAATACTATAATGATATAATATTATAATGAATACTTTATGTACCAAATTGTACAATTTTTGGTATGTCCAATACTGTATTAATATGACAACTCACCCTTTCCTCCTCTCCTACCTTTCTTCATGTCCCACCCTCGCTTCATAAAATACACACATACACACACACACACATACACACACATCACAATTGTACACTTACACCACACTTTTGTCTTTGACTTTGTACTGAATTGTCTTTTATTATGTATATTATTCTGTGGAACAATGTAATTGGCTTACTTTCCTGATTGTTATTTTTTTATTAATGTAAAACATGTAACAGCTGTTTTGTTTCCCAAAATAAAATAAATAAATAAATAAATAAATAAATAATGGCCAAGAGGCCGTGTATGTAATAAATAAATAAATAAATAAATAAATAAATAAATAAAACTTCGACGCCGACCGCGAATTATTCCGATCAGTCGGATGGAATCGAGACTACAAGCCGGACCTATGCTTTGTAACAATTTGTAACAGCCTCGCGAAAGTTAAGCATCGCACATTTGAAGCGGAAGAGTTCACTGTATCATCTGATTTGAATTTGTTGCTTGTGTTAGTTGGAAATAAACTATCCACTGTACACAAATTAGATAAACTTGAAATTTTTTTACCTATGTGTTTTTCTGCTGATTTCAAAGTTTGGGCAATCAGCACACATTGGTCGCTGTTTCCCTTTTTGTTGACAGCTACCAGGATGACTTCGTACGAATGGCCGCTGTCCAGGCCGGTGATGAAGAAGTGGGGTGTGTTGGAGGTTATCGTGCTGACGAGTTGTCTGTTGTGGGTCTGGCTGAACACTTCCACGGAGAACTCTTGGGGCAGACCGCCGTCAAAGCCCTCCACACACTCGATCAGCAATGAGTCTGCGGTCTGATTGGTGATCGTGCAATTCGACAACATGTCTGGTTTACCTGAAAACAATACATTTTATATGTACTATGCAGAATACATGTGAATATTTAAAGTTCCAAATCCCTCTTAATATGATTAAGTGAATAAATCTTAACTCACAAAAGTGTTAAAATTTTCAAAAGATTTTTTAATTATCAAATATCGTATTTTTGACTTTGTGGTACATTTTAACAAAAATTAACTAAATTTTTAACTTTGTTTACACCACGTGAGAATTGAATTAGCGACCGGTTTCGGAACTAACCGTTCCCTCCTCAGGCAGAATTTCAACTAAACGCAGAATGTGACTGTGTGCTTAAAAGAAAACTATGTATTTGTATATTTGTGGTAGGTCATTAGGGGCGGGTCTTGTGTAGAATGGCTTTGATTGGTACGATTGATGGAAAGGGGAAACATATTTAAAAGCGGGCTGTAAGTTAAATTTATTTGATTATTTATTATATATCTGTTTGAATTAATTGCTTTTTTTATTTCAAGTGACACTAAGATAATTTAGAGTCACAGAAATAGGTCGAGGCACGGTGGAATTCAAAATCGCGTTCACTGTATAATTAGTTGAGCGCGATAGCCGCTCTGCCATCTATTAAAGTAATTTCCAATTTTTACTTATTAAACTTGTTCAGATATTTACCAGCGGGCGTCAGGACATAAACGCACGGTTCCTTTTGAACTCCGATCTCGTTCTCACCCCAACACAGCAGAGTGCCGAAATCCGCCTCAGTTTTCGGAGTGTACTGCGCCACGCTCCTCGCCTTGTCTACGGACACGTGCGATGAGGGTATGTCTGTCATCTCAGAGTCGCTGGTGTTGAACTTCCAAGTGAAGTTGACGTTGGTAGGGTTGGCTTCGACCTCGCAGGGAATCATCGCCGGCTCGTTGCGGGCAGCACCCAGATATTTTGGCTGCCCGGGCCGACATATGGGAGCGACTGTGGATATAATTTGATATGAAAATGAATTTACTGAACAAAAAATAAAATGTCTCTTTAAACTCATACTTCATTTGGAAAAGAAAACGATATAGGTTTTAAGCGCCCAGCACAATTCAATATAATATTTCGAAACCAATTTTTGTATCTTGTTATCTGGTTTATAATTTCTCTGTGTATATTGACATTGAGATAACGAATAAAAGGTACAAATATACTTTGTTTTATACATTTTTCATCTAATTATAAAATAATAGTACCTATAGGTCGTCAATCTTTGACTTTGGTTTGACTCATCATAAAAATACGCGACACATTTGACACCCATCGGTATATTTCATATTTTTACATACCTATTTAATAAATAAAATATTATACAATCTACATGTTATCAAACATGTAGAATATGTCATTGTTACATGTTATTAAAACATGTCGATAGTATATATTTGCGATGAATCATATCAAAGTAAAGCGAGGACGGCCTATACCAATCGTTTATTTCATTCATAATATCATATGTTATATCTTGTTATATATTTATTTTATATGAAAATATTAGAAAAAAGTAATTAATTGTATTCAGTACATAAAGAATTTTATTTTAGAATCAGTTTTTGTGTGAGCGTTTGAACAAAATAAATAAAAATGAGAGAAACCTATCTGAAACATTATGAGACCCAAAATATAGATAACTCTAAGAACTAATCAAATGATCTTTACCTAATAATTTATTAAATTATTTATTATTTATCCATATATTTAATTCAATTAATGTAAATACGAGTATGAAAACAATTCATCAAAGAACACAACGTTATGGTTCACTATTTAGTATATTTAAAATTAAATTTATAATTGTGTTTTTGGTTAGTTTCATCGTGTTTTTGTAAAAAATCTTCGTTGACCAATTATCTCAAATAAACACACGTATTCACTCATATACTTTGTAAATGAAATATAAACATAAATTTTATATTAATTGGTTGAGAAAAAAAAATATTAAACTATTATATACAAGATAAAATATTCATTTGTTACTAAGGATGACATTATTATTTTATTTTTGATTCAATTGAAGCTAGCAATGTAAAAAGTATGATATATGTATAAAAATAATAAATTTTACAAAGTATTTCTTAGAAAATTTCAAGCAATCATGTTCTTGTCTATCGAAAATACGGTATAGATTTTGGAAAAGTTTTAGGACAGCTTAGGATTTTCTAAGAAATCTTAAAATAAATATCACCCGTAGATATAAAACAAATCACAAAGCATTTAATTGTGATGCCTATGAAGTTCACGTGGGCAACAAAGGTCTTCAAACGGTTTTTTTAATTAATGTCGTACAAAATATAAATCCACCTTTTTTGTATTAATTTAAAAATGGTTAATACTAATTTTCATACCAGTTTTATAAATATTTGTACATATATCGGTAAATGAATATGCAAAGGAAGAACGCTTTAATTTGTTAGTTAACGCGAATCGCATTTAGCAAAAATATAATAAAGTTAAATTTATACAACGTAATGTAAATTTACCTTGCGCTATGAAAAATTCATAATGCTATCTACATTTTGACTTGATTTTTGTAAACCTCTAAACATATTCAACATATTTTATGACTATATATAAAAAAACTATATATCTTTCGCAGCGAAAAACAATAAAAAATCAATAATTTTGCAACATGTATGCTAATATTCTTTAATGGGGGGAGGGAGAAAGATGAATCGTTGACGTGGTTCTTTTGGATTACTAATGTTAAATTTCTATACAGAAACCATTCTATCAATTGATTAACAAAACATGCGTCTTTATTAAATTATGTCGATGTAAATTTTCAATAAAATACGCATATTTTTGACAAAGCTTATAAGGGCTTCGTTTGATTCAAATGAACAATGGAGAATGAAAATATATAATATGAAATTAGTTCAAGTGTAAATATTTAAAGGCAAATGTGTGACAAATTTTTCGCGTTACTTTGGTAATTTTTAATCATACTTGAAAAATCTTATTTATAGTTATTAACCTTGTTTCAATCACGCATAAAATGACGTGATTCAAACAACGTTAACAATACAAGATTAAATTGATTGAAATAATGTCATAAAGTTTCAAATACTCCCAAACTGGGAAATAATTTAAGTTTTTTCGTTATATTATAGCGTAAGGTAAACGATTCATTTTAGGTGGGAATGTAAAATATAAGATTGTTTCATACATTTGATATCCAGATGGACTGGGTTGCTCTCGCCGTCTCCTTCCCTATTGCTGGCCACACAAGTGTATAGTCCAGACCTGCTTCTGTTGACGTTCTGCAGCACCAAGCTTTGATTGCTGACCAAGGTACCGTCCAGAGCGTTGTTGTACAACTGCTTCCCCTGTTTCATTACCAATATTGTACACCTTAGTTTAACTGACTTACATATCACAACATTTTAAAACTGAGCAATATTTATCGAGAAACCAAGCAAAATGTATAAAAACAAAAATTAATATAGTATCTAAGACACATTAAACATCCAATATAAATTAAAGGACAACAATATTTGATATTTTGTCAAGTTGAAAAGTAAAAATTGATGAAACTTCACCTTTATTTAAGAGGATTTAACATTGATAATACGTGTAAGTTTGATTATTTTATTCAATGGTGAAGTATTTAAAATATAAAACAAGTCGTTCAATATTTCAACTTTTTGTTTGCCCTGTAAGTGTCAGCAATTAATTAATTACTCTGCTAGAGTATTCACAAATTTAAGAAGGAAAATATATTTTGTTTCGTTACGAATTCGATGGCTATGTTTCAAATGTTTTGCTAAATGAATGATGCGAAATTTGTATGCACATTTTGGAATTGAATTTCAACATTTGTATGACAGTTCATTGTTTTGAAGGAAAATCTATTTCAACATTATATTCATGCGAGTTCAATACACACCATCATTAAACTGGTATGAAGATTGAGCAAACGTTTTTAAAAAATAAGCAGTGTTGTAAAATCCACCGGAAATAATCGATTTTAAGTAACAAACCTTGTCGCATTTTATCTGGTTTCTCAAATAATAATTGTTAAGTTTTGTTTCTGTCCACTTTAAAGATAAAGATTTTCATAATATCATTATAGAGATTCATATTATCATTACAAAGACATCAAAATAAAGATTTTTTTTTAAATCTCACTGTTCACAAATAAGAAATAATAAAAAATACTTTTGAAACGTTTAGAAAATACAATAGAAATATAAAAATTGCAAATTTATTAACCAATTTTATTTTAAAATTCAGTGGTATCGAACTAACACGAAAACAACGAATTTTCTATTATAAGTATTTAAAAAAAGTGCATTTACATCTACCTACTAACAAATCAAATTATCACCACAATTCACAAATAATAAATTATGTAAATAAAAGTATACTTACGCGCAAATAAAATATTTAATAAAACAATCCTTGCAAAATTACAAAACATATTTTTTGTATATGATACAAGTCAATTTGATATATTTGAATAAACATTTTATTTACAAAATAACAAATGGAAATATTTATTTTGCACAAAAAGAATTTGATACATCAACAAAGGGCAATAGTAGGTACACATCAACCAACCACGCAGAACACAATGTAATTAATCAAGTGCCGAATGATTAATTATATTGTGTTTAAATAATTAAATGATTCCTGTCAAACAAAGAACCTTAATTAGCCAATTACAAAAATAGTGACAGATAATAAATATATATTCGCACGCGCTGCCATAGAACAATTAAATAAATCAATACAGGAATGAATAATTACTAAAACATTCGCATTATTTGCCAATTTTGTAATGTAGAAATGAGTATTTTGAATAATTTATCATCGTATTGCTACCATCATTTCACTATACATACATATTATGTTCACACGCTAATACCATCATGGCATATCCCACAATGTGGAGAAACCAGTTACAGATTTGCGGGTGTGCATTGCCTTATAAAAGGAAGCACGACACGGGTGTGTATCACCAAACACAAGTCTCGTCTAACCTAAAATGACAACATTCGGAATGGGTAGTGAACCTCATTGCTGAACTATGCAAGATGTGATTTTGACTCTTGTATTTTTAAGTTATCCGGTTTTTACGGCACACCCGAAAATGATGATAATAGAAAGAATGGATTTTTGTAGTTTAAATAAACGCTTCATTATTTTTTTTGTATAATTAATTTTTATATTGTGACAAAAACATGTGGAATATAGGACATCGTTTGGTGGAGTAGCTCCAGAAGAAGATATTGGAGGGACCACGTAGCCAGAATGGACAGTGATAGACTTGCGTAGGTATATAGCAGCAAATGAAATACCTTCTGGTTGCCGTCTAACCGGAAGATCACACAAGAGATGGAAGTCATCACAGGAGCCATAGTTTTTAATTACAGACCAATAGGTCTAATAAACGAAACAAAGATAAAGACGACAATAACATTTTAGGATAAAAATTTCTCTGTCTCTGCTTTAATTTTGACAAAATTAAATTTAAGAGTCTTTAATATATAATTGCAATTAATCTTTTATTTAAATAATTATTATAGTTTAATTTTATTTTTTTATCCAAAAAAAGAATATAAAATAATCACTTCTTTATTAGGGTATGATTTCATAGAGACAAGTGGAAGGAGACATATTTCCTTTTAAAAATGTGATATTTTAGAAAAATATGATAAACATGGTTTGTTTGTTACCCAAAACCAATTTCTATCTACCAACTTATAGGGTTTCGGTTCAGAAACGTAAAAATACCTTGATATGTATTTATTAATAGAACAAAAATTTAATCTAAGGCGCTATGATAAAAAAAATACATCCTTGTTTGTTACAGCAATCAAAGTTTTACTCTCTTCTGTATTAACATATAACTTTTTACTTTAAAATGATTGTTTTGATGATATTGTCATATTAATGACGCTATTTGATAATGGAAACTATTATATTTGATTAATTCGATGTTTGACGTTTTTTTTGCAAATCATATATTTGTTTCAAAATTAATATTTTTTCCAGATAGTGATATCATGAAGACGAAAGGTCCTCGCGTAAAACATTAAAACAGAATTTACTTTTATATATGCATATTAAAATACCTTAATAATAATGTTGTTTAAGTACAAATTAGAGATTTTTTATGTTATTTCTACGCAGAGGACGCCAGCTAATGGTATACGGGATTAATAAAGCTTTCAGTGGACAGGAAACGTTTAAAGGATTTAAATATTATATGGGTACGTTAAACATTGAAAAAATAATGTTTTTTTATGTACATACATATATGCTCAAACAATGAGGGAAAAAAGCAAAAATAATTGAATTTGTATCTTGAAAAATTTGTAATGTATTAAGAAGGTACTAGTAAGTATTAACTGATAGAAGGGACATTTTAAGTTTAGCAAGGCTATTCATGAAGTTCAGAAGGCATGAAGAAGATTGAGACCCAAATAAGTAGAAAAAAAAATCTAGGTACAAAATACAACTTTATTTAATGGATAACTTTACTTTATTCAATGGATAAACATTTTATCCATTAAATAAAGTAAAGACAGTATTCCTTATTCTGTTGAATAGATCTACTAGGTGGAATTATTTCGCGAGTATTTCAAGATGTAATTTTGTGAGTGCAATTTCAGTATGCGATTGCTGCGTTAAAAATGCAACATAAATTATGGGAGTTTTGATAGAGCGGTATGTATGGGGTTGTATTACACAAGCCAGCTAATAATATATTGCAAGCTATAATGTCTTCTTTTCTCTTTTCAATATAACCAATCTTCTTTGTCTCCATTGAAATGCATCCGAAATCCATACACTTCAGTAATTTGAGATATGATTTACTTGATCACACAAACGTTAATTTGTTTTATTTACTGTCAAAAATAAATCTTATTAATTTTAGATACATAGAATCTTATTGATGACTGAATAAATCAAACATGGTTTTTAAATTTATACTCTATAAATATTGTTTGTGCAAAGTAATATAAGTCAAACAAAATTAATTTCATAATATAATATATCACAATATGGTGTGGTATGTTATATTTACATATTCCGATATTCAAGTTTTACTTATGACTTCATAAAATCAAATTTTTAAGTAAATTTGGTATAGTATATTCTTAAAGGGCACTTGAAAAATATACTATGATTTTTTTCAATTGTCAATACTGACGGTGTTTAATGTGTCGAACTCCATTATACTAGTTTTTTTTTATAAAACAAAAATGATTATGGTTCTACATGTATATTTTCTTTCTAATAGGACGAAACGGTCGTCCTATTATAAGGAAAATATACATGTAGAAACATAATAATTTTTGTTTGATTAAAAAATACCTATTATGCTATGCTTGATGATAAAGGTAAATTTTGTTGGATAATTTAAAAACAAATCCAGTTCTTAGATAAACACCATTAATTTTGAACAATTAAATAAAACTAGAACGCTAATAAGCTGAAAAACCTAAATATTGTATACCGTAATATTTATTTAATATTATTTATTTGTTTAAATTTCGTATGCTTCTGCATTGGGTCCGATCTTACAAGTTTAATTGAAAAAAGCATTTTATATGACATGTATGAGAATAATTTAAAATAAATTAATGTTATGCTTTAAGAATTTTAAATATTTTCATATATACAATCATTGAGAATTTCATATAATATGACTATTTAACAGAAATAAATAAAAACACACAGAAAAAATATTATAATAAAAAAAAATGTGACAGCGAGAGTAGTGACTCGATAATAGATCAAAGATAATATGAAATGCTTAGATTATATACCTTATAATTCTATGATTAAATGTTTATTCTTCAAAACTTAAAACCCAAATACCGAATTTGTTTTCAACCACAATTTAAATGTTAAAGTTACCAACACGATACTCTACGCGACGAAATAAACCAATCCGCGGTATTAAAAATATTGGTGCGGTAACAGCAGAGCATGACCACGACCAAAATATTACTTTGTGAAATGAATTTCAAACGATCGAAAAAAAATTATTTCCTTGAAATTTGATATCGTCCTTATTTTACAAAAAAAAAATGTGTTTGATCATCCAATACTGACGTATGCAAAATGATGTTTTAACAGTAACCTTTTTCAGCATAGTCTTATCAATTTTTAGGAGGCAATTAGAAAGATTTAGAAAAGTCAACTATGAAAGATATACCTATGTATATCGTAATGATATATTCCAGTGCAATATGGTGACATAATGATTTAGCAATAGATTATAAAAAAACAGTTTAATATTATGTAAGTATACAAGCAGACGTTTTCACCCGAATTTTAGATTCGTTCTCAAGCTTGAGGCTGGTCTCGAGCACACGTTTTCAACCAAAATGGTATTAAAGATAGAGCTTGATCTCAAGACCGTTTTCGAAATGTATAGATTAAATTTAATTTCAATGTTTGAAACTTTCACGTCTTGATAGAACCTTATAATTATTTTATCAATAAAATAATATAACAAGTAATGCACTCTTATTATTTCAGTGGTTAGCACGACTGCATTTCACCAGTATTGCTATTTGAAAAGCATTGTCCGAATGCTGAATATGGCTCGAATACAAGACAAATGATATTTTTTAAATATAAATGGCAGCTGGATGTGTCACATTTATTTTGAAAAATACGTTCACATCTGCAATATAACAATGCTCGCTACTGATAGAAAAGCTATCTACGACAGTATATGGAACGTACCTACCTCAACGCAATAATACCAAAGGAATGGGGTGGCAAATGTATCAGAGTAAATATGTGTTGAAGAACTCGTTCTCGCGGTAGATCACGGGTTCGCTGTACGGACTCAACAAGAGCGTGCACATGTAGTTCTATTGAGGATTACGGGCGAATGGAAAAAAGTAGCCTTTATAACAACATATATGAACCTCTTCGACACCTTCGTATTCGATACAATCAAATGGATTATCGATTTCAACTGATAGAGGTATTTGGGTCTATTCTTCTGTATGAAATTTAACATTAGTACCGTTTGATGCAATTTTCTGTGGCGACCATATTTTTAAATGAATTTAAAAAATTATCGTTAAAATTGATCATTGGTGTATAATTAGATAAATTACAAATATTCATTTGACATGATAATAATAATTGATTTAAAAAATGTGGATTTATTGTCATAAGTAGAATGTAGTACATCCCTTATGGCTAATTAGCGTGGAAAGGAGAGGAGAAAACCTACGTTAAATTGTGGACAGCGACAGGCTGAAGAAAATTTTCAATTCACTATGAATATTCTTCTTCCTTTAGTAGACCTGTCCGTCTGTTATTCAAAAAACAATGCCTCCTGAGATGTTGAAGTTCAACTATCTTTCCATCTATTGGGTGGTTTTCCAGGTAGACGGTTACCAGGGGGGATTTCATTTGCTGCTATAAACGCAAGTCTATCACTGTCTATTCTGGCTACGTGGTCTTCTTCTGGATCTACTCCACCGAACAATGTCCTCTATTTCACATGTGTCTTATCTCAACATTGCGAAGACGATCTCGGAGAGTTTTTTTCAGTAATTGACATAAGAACCTTCATTTCTGTAGTCCTTAGGAACTCATTGACTAGTGGGGGGTTGAGATCCAGATGGATTATTGAAGGTATTTTATCGTTGACGTCATGGTGGTATATCGTTGACCTTTATATATAAGGTTCGGGACTTAATTAACAATAACACCAATATAACAAAAAATCAAGAAAACATTTCCAATGTATCACACCCATTGCTATTACCCAATTCTAGATATTATATAATAATATCTACCAAAGTAGGTGCTGAAGAAATTACACCAAAAGAATATTGGATGTTCACAGAATTCAAGTGAAAAATTAATACAAAGAGAGTTATCGATAAGGATGGATAGATGGATGGGAGTCGGTGAATAAGTGATTTCTCATCTCTGAAATGTGTGGAGAACATTATAGGGATAAGTGATACCCATTCGTGTGTCTTTCTATTTTTTATTTATAGGGCAGCGTGTTAAAGAGAAATTGAAGGAAAGTGGATGAAATAATAATGCGGAAACGGACCATTAGATAAATATCTAGTTCATTACAGGAATACTTCAACTGCTTCATCTACTTGAGAGTGGGAGGAAATTTTGGAAATTTTATGTTCGATTTTTTTATCATTTATTTCTTCATTGCACTTAAGTTCCAAACTTTTTTGGAGTAAAATAACTTAACTATAGAATCAATGCCTTATGTTCTTTTATTTCCGCCGACATTCTTAAGTCTTTTCGCCATGGAGGGGGAGGGGGGTGGGGGGGGGGAGGGTGTGTATGTACATATACTAACCAAGCCAAAAAACTTGGTTGTATGCTTGGTGAAATTTGCGCTCTGCGCATCCATGTGACTTGCTCAAGTTGTTTTCCGATAGTTAAGAGAATTTAAGTTAGCTATTTTAAAGTCTGGTTGACAAAAACATTACGCATTTGAAGACTAAAGTTTTGTAAGTTGTTTTCCTGTTTGACTATCTAAAATACATTTAATCGCTTATTTTTAATAGAGTATGTTTATCTATTGGTAAAACTACACATAAATCGTTCTATAAAAATATGAACCTAGTACTAAAATGCGATGTTAAATAAATTATTTCTTCCAAACAAATTAAAATGATACCTGTATATATTCATATTACGTGAATAAAAATATTTTTTTTTACATACAACGCCGCGTACTATTAAACAGAGTCAGTTGACATTCGTTCTTATAGCTCAATCATATTAGTTAAAATAGTAAAGTAAATCGTAAATTTCAGTTTTCTTTATACGTCTTTTCATTCTCGCTGTCACACGTAATTTAATATGAAAAAGATAAATTTACTTACGTTATGCATCCATCTTATTTGGTAGATCCATGGATTAGATTTGATGTTGCATTCGAAGTATACATCGGCTGATTCTCGTATCATCGTCGAATTGAGACTGCTCCCAAGTTCCAATGAGACCAGTGGTACATCTATCAAGTACAATCATATTGTAACTATACAGATTCTGTATTGATTCCATTTACTTAAATAAAAGCGCATTTTGCAGTTATACCTAAATAACCAATAATCCAACTGTCGATTTGTTCAGGAGAACTTTGTTCTCTTAACATATCGACAATGTATCAAGCCAGAATACGAGAGAATTGTATGGAGAGGTCTACTTTTTTCACGGCTTTTCCAACTTTGAAGTAAAAAAACACCAACTTAGAGGCTTCGCAGCATATATGTTCCCATACTATCCTATCTTGACTACCTAGGTACATGTGTTGCATAGAAAACTAAATATCATAAAATAATAAATAATTTGTATTTATGGGTTTGGTACTTATTCTTCAACTATACATACTATCGCTGTCGACAGTTGGATCTCATGTGTTACATGCAACTAGTTATATAGTTTCAATTTGATTTTTCGGAGGTCGATTTCATAAAAATCTAGAAAAAATACCTTATTGGAATGAAAGCTTTGAATCAAACTAAAAAAAAACATGACTGCGGCTGCTTTATTTGCTAAAGAAAAAAAAGTAAAAGGATTTGGTAGAATATAGGAAAATAATTTTGTGGTTATCTAGTAGGTAGGTACCTACCTAGTGAGTTTTTAAAGTACAATGTTGTTCGTATAGTGTTTCTATTCTTTCATAGATGTCAGTGGTATGAAGTTGGTCAAATAATATTATTCAGTGCACGATCAAAACCAACATTAATGAGTATTTATAAACGTAAATAGTACTTTATTTTCACCACTTATTTACCTATTTTATAAAAAATATATACCCTAACATTTAAAGTAATCGATCTTATCTTCCTGAGGAGAATAATTAGGTAATAAGTATAGTCTGAGAGATAGCAACGTCTAAAAACAAATATTTTTTTAATGGCTGTTTTTTTTGGTATTTTCTTCCTTAATAGATATGAAAAGATAAGTTTGGCACCTGGGAGGAGTTGCGTATATCAGTGCGCATCTCCTTTCTACAGGTGACAATGCAGATTGTAGTATTATTTGTATGTATAAAGATGATACGCACTGGTAAACGCAACCATTCCCAGGTGCCAGACTTACCTTTTTGATACATAATATATTCAATAAGAAAAAAAATCAAAAATCTAGCCTTTAAAAACGATTCATCGAAAACGTTTGTATTCACAGATTATTATATACTTGTTCCCATTTCTTTATCCATACGAAGAAGGAAACGTATAGCGATATATTTTTCATAAAATAATGTGAATTGACATGTGGTAAAAACAAATTATTGTTTACAATTAAATTTAAATGTATTATTACCAAGTGATTTCTTGTTTATTCAAAAAGACAGTTCAGTGATTTTCCATAAAATGAGTGTGTATTGATTGCTGTGAATTACATATATAATTAAAAATAGACTTACGTTGAATGTCAAGTTTCCATCCGTCCTCTAAGCCGCTATCTGGTATGAGGCTTTGTACTCCACGACACGACAAATACTTCCCGCTGTCTGATATTGTTGGCGTGAAGGTGAGCACGCTGACAGTTGTATTACCATCGGCAGTTGTCTGAAATGAAAGACGAGTTTTCTCTTCAACATTCACCTTTATTTCCTCTCGTTCCGTCATATTTCATACTCAATTTCGATCGAAATTAATAACCAATAGTCGGGCTTGTGAAACTTTCCGTTCGCAAACCGGTCAACAAACAGTTACGGGAGAGTTTAATTTCCATTTATAATTTAAACATATTACCATCCGGGCTTGGAAACGTTTGGCATATGATAAACCAACAATACCTTCTTTTAAATATTTGTATAGATTGATATTACGTCACAATATCACTTAGGACATTCCATAGTCTAGCTGATTGTACTTAAAAAGACGAGTTATCAATTCATTTTGCATTCAAATAAGAAAAATAACAAATTTCTACTTATTTGAATTCACTAAAACGATTAAATATAATATAGTAAAATGGTTCCAAGAATTAATTATATTTTTAATTATTGTACTTTGAAATATTATGTGATCTCTGTGATGTTCCTTTATGAGGTATTTTTATGTGGAAGAAATAAATAAATAACACTTCTAAAACATTTTTTGAAATTAGTTAAAAAAAAAATTAAAAAAAAAAGTGTCGGAATTGATTGAAAAAAATAATGTAAATCAAATAACAACATTACATAACAACATTCGTTTCTATAAATAAAAGCGTTTATTTATATATTTAATTGAACTCGTGAGCTTTTTAAGGGCCTTAACATACTTATATACCGTAGTTATAGCCACTGAGGATGGTGGCTGTGTCTAGCGAAAGCGCCTGTATAATTTATTATTTCCCACGTGGATTACAACTTTGTTTTTTAAAACATTTGTAATTAAATGTATGTTTAAAAACCATGAAATTGTGATTCTTTGAAAAATAACAGCATCCAATTAATTAAAAATATGCATATCAAATAATTAAAAGTTGTAAGTCGTTTTTGTAATAACTGTGCCATCGATTCAACGGTTTCATAATTACTGTTGTAATTGTGTACTGAAACTCTTCCTAAATTGCCTATTGATTGATATCTTTGTTGATAAACTTGATTTAATTAGATTTAAGCATAGAATAATAATAAAACTATAGAATACTCATTCCCATACAATACCTCGCTGAAAAAGTGAAGACGTTTTATTGGCCGGCTCGTGTCAATATATGTATGACTCTGCTGGTAGACATTGTTCGTATAGTACTACTCGTTATGACTGCGTAAATAATTTTGCAAGCAGTTAAAAAATTCCCTATTCGGAGAACGTATCACGCAGACTGCCAAATGATTACTGAATGCTCGTAGCAAAATGTTGACCAAATTAGTCAACATAAAGCAATCGCGTTTACTGGAGGCTAAAGAGTATTCTATACTATTATTATTCTATGGACTTAAGTAAGTTAGACTAAAGACTAAATACTTTTAAAACAGTGCAAATCATATAAAAATTATATTTCATATAAAAATTATAATACACTCAATCTATCATCTTTTATGTTAATCTAATATATTTTTTGATCATGGGCCCACTTTAGTAAGGGCCCGTGACGCAAGTCCCAACCACCTTTCACCTGTACTCAAATACCTATACTAAAATTCCCATACAAAAATTGTATTCCATTTACGCAAACATTGGATTTTTTTCTCTGTCGGGACATAAAGTGGTCACGTATACCAGCCGATGACAGGTCGAAAGCCCTGTAGGTGCCTGAGTTCCTGGTTCTTCTATGATATCCCAACTTCATCTCTATTGAGATGTTATTGTCTATAAAAAAATCTTTTATGTTGTTGACTTTGGAATGAAGAGTATAAATACTATTGATTTGACGAATCCCAAAACAATTTGAACGAACACTTACCTTCAATATGTTTTTAAACCTTTTTAACACTTTCTTTTCTCGTCTGAAGAATGAAATAGTTTTATATTGGTTGAAGTTTAAAATTATATTGTTTTGCAATAATGAAATTACCGTGTCTTTGAAATTTTTCATGGCAACGCTGCCTTTCCACCACGTAATAGTTGGAGCAGGCCTGGCTCCGACCACTTCGCAGACCAGCTCACACGTGGTGTCCGCAGACAGTGGCTTATTTTCTCCCCGCAATCGAACCCACAAAGGTCTCACTGTAACAAAAAATACAAAATCACTGTAAAAAAATACGATGAATTGAAACAAATATCGAATTGGAGGATACTCGTACTTCTAAACTACTTATGCTCGTATTTTGAAGAAAAAGTTTATACTTCCGTAATGTGACCCGTACAGAGTTAGATTTTAATATCATCTAACTCTGTACGGGTCACATTACGGAAGTATAAAATTGATTAAAGTAAAATAGATATACAACACTCTTAACGGGTGTAGAGCAAAAAAAATGTGACCCGTATGCGTATTTACCTTTCCGTGTTGATTAGGAGGCAAGTACTGCCTCGAATTAAGCACTAGTTTGTTGCGCTAATACACTTGAAAACTCTTGTTGAATTCAAGGCACGGGCCCTCCAAATGCACACCGTTTAATACGTGTTCAATTCAAGGCACGCGACTTTCAATCGAACACAGGTTTATAAATTTTACCATGCGTATTGATTGAGCGTTGCTAGGCTGTGTTAGAGGATTTTTTTGTGTATAATATTTTGTTTTAATAGATTAATCTACATTAAATCAAAAAAATTCAGTAAGACAATTTTTTGTATGAGATTGGTCGTTTGGAGGACACGTGTCTTGAATTCAACACGAATTTTTGAGTGCGTTAGCGCAACAAACTAGTGCCTAATTCAAGGCAGTAATTGCCTCCTAATCAACACGGAAAGGTTAATACGCGACCCGTATTTCTTGACATCTTTTTACACAAGAAGCCTATATATGTATATAGTTCTCATTCGAATCCTACCTTACTTGATTGCGATTTCTGATAATAAAAGGTTTTTACAAATATAGGGATATTATTTACTTATTTATTCATACATATAAATAATTGACAAATAATATTCTTAACTGCAATGCTTTTGTTTTTTTTTTGTAATATCTTCTGGAACAACTCTGACTTTACACTTTCAAACGACTATCTAACTTTCGCTCGAATCTCTTGAAATATTTCGGCAAATCATTGTAAGTAGCACACGAATCAAAAATGTAACCGAACTCAAAACTTTAATACGTTTATGCGAAATTTGGACCATACGGGTTATATAGTAGGACAATAAATCGCAAAATTTAAAATGACCTCATAACAGAGTATTTTATAGTTCAAATCAAGAAAAATATCATTTTATGAATGAAAAAATAATGATATAGCTATTTGCCAATAATAATTTAGGTTTTGATGTTCAGTGTATTTCCAAGGTCTCATGTTCGTATATATTTTTAATATCGCAAGCACAATTTGCATTCAAGTTGATATAAAAATTCTGTCGACGATCTATATTATTATGTTTATGAATTTTCCGACGTTTTTTCGCGACTCGACAATTCGTCAAAATTTCCTATATTGCGTGTTTCCATGGATACGCTATCGCGAAGAATAAGACCAAGAATTTTTCAAATATTCGTCTTCTATAAATGAAACATCCAAGAGAGATGAAGGGATTATAATATGATGAAGGAATATCCTAAACCGAATGGAATTTAACCAGTACTTCCTTTTGTATCGATTTTTGAATATTCATTTAATACTTTTGTAGGTATACCTACTTACATTCTAGGTATTTGCTTTGTAAACTTGGTACGTAAAATACCTTTGAAGCAGAAAGCTACATAGTATGAAGAATTAAATACGTTGATAAGAAGGCAGTAATACTATTTCCTTGTGAAAATGGGAAATGAAATCTTTGAATGTAGACTTCCATGTTATATGATTGGTACTAGATAGCTATAGTTTAGCCCTTTCATAATAAATTCAGTTTCAGTGATGAAAAATGCTGAGAATTTATATCATCTTCCTATGAAGTATTTAATATTAAGGTAAGGATATTGGTTGGGCTATAAATAGTGTTATTTTTTTATATTTATTTTATATGATATGTCGACTAAATGATCGAGGTCTGCCATCTGTGGAATGGACAGTCATTTTTTTGGGATTTATTTTGACATCATATCACAGACAGACGTAGATCTATGCAGTATTTTGCATCGACTTCAGTTCCTTGGTGCTACTTCAGTTGTCAAGATTTGAGCTCCGCCGGTACATAACTAACCTGCTGTGTATCCCTACCTAGTGTCAATTACTTGTGGTATGAAAAATATCTAGTTGTAGGGTACTTTGATGCTTATTGTAAGAAATCCATGATATGGGTAAGCATGAGGGTTTTGATTTAACCGTTTGACCAGACATGCCCTCCAGGTGAGCCACGAAAGCTGACAACGAGTTTTCTTTCTTCAATTTCCAAGACAATTCTCCTGATCACATCCAAAAATCTGTAGATAACGTTAAAAATTAAAAATATAGGAAGTGCCTTGCTTTTATATTGCAGGTTTGGTTGCATGGGTCAGCTAATATTATATATGTTTTGTTAAGTATATTGAGCATATATTCCTTTATTACGTCCAGCGGGCCTATTCCGGTTCGTTATCTGTTTTGCGCGGACATTCATACCATCAAGGCATATCCCACAATGTGGGGTAACCAGCGAAAGATGTGTGGGTGTCATTGCCTTATAAAAGGGAGCACAACACATCTGTGTATACCCACACACCAGTCTCATCTCACCTAAAAAGGCACTACATTCAGAATGGGTGGTGAACCTCATTGCTGAACAATGTCAGATGTTATTGTTGTCTGTTGTATTTTTGATTAGCCGGACATTAGCCCTCGTAAACTTCCGTGCATTATGTCGAGAAAACCTCCGTTCGCCATTCATAACGCGATATTCTGATTGGAGCGAAATACGTACATATAACATTCGACAGGTGAATTTATTCGCAATGTTTTATGCGGTATATCGAGGTGGTGTTACGTTTTATGTAAAGACATAGTTATGAATGACAGCTCCTGGATAGGTAACTTTATATTCTGAAATTATATTAAGTAAAGATTAGCGGAACTTATCGCAAAATATTACATGTGAATGGGAATAAGGACACAAATATATAAAAATATTTCTCTTCACCACCATCCAGAACTTACATAATATGTACCTACCAACGTTTATACATTGCGGGTAATTATTCAGTTCAGCGGGTCAAATTTATGCAGACAGGGGAAGTAATTTATTGGTAGAAAATGCAAAAAAAAATACATTCCATTGCATATAATATCACATTATTCATGTCCAAATAAATACACGTAGGTAACCAATTAATAATTTTACTGAGTAGCATGAAATGAATTTGACTCTATAGGTTACAGTTCAACAAAGAAAGCAGTGTGCATAGCTTTCATTGTTTTTTTTGACGAAAAAACGTCTTTCTTTCATTAATGCGTCAATTTTTTATAGTTGGTTTATTTAGAGCGTTAAATGGGTTTTTTATTATTTGTATTATATGTTTTTTTTTAATCAATATGTCCTTGTTAAACAAGTACATATACATCTTCCTACATTCCCTAAATTAAGCATAAATGCTTGTGGTATAGGTGAACGAAATCTGTCGAGGCAGGATTCGAACTCGCGACCACTGGATTACAAGCCCAGCGCGCTAACCCCTCTGCCATCGACCCATCTTATGTGGATATCCTTGGATGAACACCGATTTTTTAAACCTAACCTACAAAAGTTTGGTAAAAATAGGTTGGTTATAGTTTGTATGTAGTTATAATTGCGACTGGCGTGAGCCAGTTGCATTGTATATTAAAAAAAGTAACTAAATTGGTGTGAATACTAGACAAACCGTCTGTACATGATGTATCAAAAACAAAAGTTGATGTACAAACTAGGCCATCCATCTTATGTAGGTACTGTATCAAATAGTAATTTAACACTCACCCAATACTATGTTATCATAATCTGGTGACTAGTGACATTAACCGTCTCACAGATCCAGATTGAAAGAACAATTATTATTTAATACTATATGTTTTATTAGCTTACAGTTCATGTCTAGAGTGACAGCGCTGGATATGGGCGGACTGAGATCCGAGTTGGTCGCTAGGCACGTGAGCACGGCATGGAGGTGGTGCCTTCTTAGAGACTCCAGTTTGAGGATGTTCTGGGTGCGACGTTCGGGCAACAGACCATAGCTGTCGTCTAGAAGGGCGCTGTCGCGCCACCACGTCACTCGGGGAGGAGGTCGACCTGGGAAATGGAATAGAGCACAAATTACATACTACATATTTCATCAGGGCCAAGTATAGCTATTTATTATTAAGGGTGCATATAAACTGAATCACCCCAATTTCAAATCAAATTCATCAAATTTTAAGCAGTGTGTTTCTAGAAAAAGTACCATAACTATTTTCAGCATTTCTCTAGTGCATGTTCGTCACACAATTTTAAAATTCAGCCTAAATTCCACTAAAAAGAATTTTAAAAATATCTTTTGAAAATGATGAAAATTTCATAATTTTCATAATTATTCATAAAACGTCTGATTCAGTAACTTTTTAAGAACGTTCCGGCCAAAATAGGGACGTTTATATTCCATTTAGTCATGTTTATATTTTATAACGCTGAAATAAGACCGTTAATCTTAAATCTACAATTTTAGTACGTTCCTATTTTAGTTACAATAGTTACAGAATACGGGGTATTGTTAGATTAAATAAGTATATTTTAGAGAAACAGCTGAAGCCATGATCAATTGTTAGAAACTAATTACTTTGTCTTGACAAAGCATTATATCCTTTTGTGTGTTTACGTTAGCTTTATCTTTATGTATCTTGTAGTCACCAGACAAGCGGTCAGTTTGATAAATGATCTATCAATTACAAATGGACTGCAACGTCCCTGGATTTTTGTTATACAATACCATTACTAAGTTTATTTAAAAAAGGAACTATTCTAAGACAACTAGTTTCTAATTACTACATTTTCATTTTTTAATTTGAAGATGAAAATAAATATGGGATTGTTAAACAAGTTGGTACATATACGTCTTCTTACGTTCCTTAAATTAAGCATTAATGCATAAACAAAGGATAAAATGAAATCGGCTGTGAATGGATTCGAACTCGCGACCTTTTGAAGGATATCTAATCAGTGCTTTTCAATTTTTTTACCAAATATTTCAATGTGACCCCAAGCTCAGGAATCTTCAAAATTGATATTTTATTTTCAAATTGTTATAAAGGCACATCATTTTCATAAAATGGCATTGAATAATTTTCAAGTTTTCATAATAAAATATTTAAATCATAAATAAATTAACAAACACATTTCGTGAAAATGTTGAAAATATTCCATACAAAATTTGAATACGTTGTGGAGATACTGTTTACTGAGGAATATAGAGTTGGCCGCAACCATCTCGTTTCTCAGCGTTTTACTGTCTTAATAACAATTTTGTAGATAAATTTTGTTTTTATTCATATTTGAAAAAAAAAACTTAATTGTGAAAAAAAAAAAAATTAAAAATTAAAAATATGTAAATAGGTAATTAATTTTTTAAAATATAAAATTAATAATTATTTTTACATATTTTTTTTAAATTGAAAACTTATTTTATATTTTAAATTTTTATTTTGTTTAGTTTGCCCGGATAAATGTTTGTGCAAAAAGTTCAAGAATGTATTTATAAAACGTAGGTACATTCTTATTAATTTGCATGGCAGTCACAAACCACGCCGTCATATGGCGTCACATTTCAACAATGCTTACACTTAGATTGTTGTAGATAATTTATAGTCCTCAGAATTGGAAATTTCTTTACGTAAAGTCAGTAAATGACCTCAATAAATCTCTTGTATAATGTGTTGTTTTTTTTTATTTACATAAACATAACGTCGTAAATACTAAATGTTAGGACTACGCTTATGTAATAAAAAGCATATGTTTTATGTCGGGGAGGGAGCGGCGGCAGTCTTTTTCCACCGAGGAAATGTAGGCATGACAAAACCCATAATAATTTTGTTGGCATCTTTTCTTATATTATATTTTCGAGATGCCTGCGCTGTGACTTTGTTAAATGTTTGCTCAGGAAAAATCTACAATGTTTTGACAGACGTGCCCATTTTTTTCGATGTAGTCTTTTATGTGCGTATATTTTGTATTCAGTTCCGAAGGTACCGACTGTACGATAGATATGTTACGACAATGAAAAAATCTCTACTCGAGATGGACAGATAATAATAAAAAAATACTTAAGAATACTTAATTCAGTATCATCTTAATGATAAAATTTAGTTGATATTGTACCATTCTCAAACTAGTTGAATCGTTGTATGTTACACGTGAGATCCAACTGTCGATGGCGTTAATATGTAAAGTTGAAGAATACCTACCAAAAAATAAACCCTTTCATCCAAATTATTTATACAAAACAATTAAGATTTCCCGTAGGTATTATGCAATAAATTCTTTTTGGTATTTTGTTAACTACACAAAACATTTATTTTTAATTTTTATTAATTTAATAAAAATAAGATGCATACTTTAATACAAAATAACATATAAATAATGAAAATCATATCATAATTAAAGATTTATTCATCCCTAGGTTGAGATAGGATCTCGTGTTTGAGGGAGGATTTTTGTCTTGTCCTCATTGATTAATTCAACAATCTCTTAGTTATCTATGTATGGTAGTAATAACATATACACGCATACTTACATACACACACATACATACATACATACATACATATACATATACATACACACGCATACATGTAAATTCAAAATTTAACATTATTTATGAAAAGTTATTATTAGTATTATTAGAGCTGCCAATAAGTCTTAATACTCATTTCTTGAACAAAGCGTATTCTGTTATTTTTTATTTTATTTTATTCGGAAAGCATACAGCAAACATAATAATATTAATAACAAAAATGATACATACAGTTTCATGCCCAAGTAACATGTTTTCACTTATATAAAAAAAGTAATACTTTTTTATTTATTTTATATATTAATAAATTCTTTTTCTTTCACTATCATAGGGCGGGTACATTCGAAACACGATGAGAATAGGAACATCAAATATTACCTTGGCTTAATTTGCAATTTTCATAGCAAAAGTAAAGGGAACAAGCAAGCAGTAAAAAAAACATATTTTTAAATTATTCTGGTTAAAATTAAAATGCACAAACAAATGTAAAAATTGAAAATTTAAGAGATAAATTCAACATCAAATTATTCTTGTAAGAGCTCTACTTAATTCATCTGGAAATTCATTGAAGTGTTTTATGCCTTCAATGACTTTCTTTTGTGTAAAATAATATTGGGTTGCAGACGTTTTGAGTCGGGGGTTGGTTATATTATGTTTTGATCGTGTTCTGGTATTACCTTCTATTGATATCATGTATTTCAATACATTAATTTTTAAATATTGTTAATAAAGTATTTTTTTCTGTAAATTTCTAGAATACAAAATTGTTTAAATAATTCACTCGAGGGGAAGTCTATTGTTTTTTTATAGAATTATTTTTATGATAAGTTGCTGAGTTATTTCAAGTTGTTTTTATATGTATGTTCCACCCCATCCAAGAATTCTATATTGTATTATGGATTGAAAAAATGGAAAATATATTCTTTCAAATTTGGTAACGTCAGAATATTTCGTAATTGTAAAAATAAGGGAATTAATTGTTTATTCGGTTTTTTGTTGATTATGAAATGTTTCCATTTTAAATTTTTATCTAGAGTAATTTTAAGATATTTTGCTTCGTCTTCCTCAATTATTTTATTAATTTGCTTCAGTTATGTTAATATTAATGTCGTTTGTTCTTTCATTGGTGTTTTAAGAAAAGTGAACCAAAACTGTTATCTTTGAATTTAAGGAAAGCAAATTGCTATGAAACCATACTTTAAATTTACTACCTAGGTATATTTGCTAAGTGTGTTACATTCTTCCAAGATTTTTCTCTAAAAATAAGCAGTGTCGTTGGCAATTGATATTATTTTTACGTTCATATATATGTATTAAATATTTTATTTACGTAGGTTATGAACAATATTGGACCTAGAACAGTATCCTGTGGTATTCCGAAGTAACTTGTTTTTAGGGGTTCACTTTCGCTACTTCCACCACCACCTGTTCTGCATATGGGGACTGTAAACGGCCCCTTCACAGAACGCTAAGTGAACGACAAGAAAAAAAAAATGCACAGCACGAAAAGTAGCTCGTGGAGCCCTCTAGATAAGCAATCTTGGCATCATAGTGCAAAAGAACAATCGACGAATATGAATGTAAGATTTACACTCGTGGACTTCAGATATTTTTAAATAAAAAAACATCAGAGGTATGACCAAGATCTCTGTAAAATATTAACCTACTGGGAATCTAACAATAGTAAGGCGTTATAACTATGACAAAACTTCTTAAAGGCTACTTCTTAGGGGTTCACTTATATGAATTTAGTAAATTTTTCTTTGTTGATGAGATAGCTATTGAACCATGTTTTAACTGTTAAATTTATGTAAGTATAGGACAGCCAGGCTTTTTTCCTACCTCGAATGTAAGCAACTTGATAGTATGTTTGTATGTATAAAGATTAAGCATCAAACTATTGAAAGTCCCCGTAGATATTGCGTATTATGCCATACAAATTGTATGATTCGATGTCGTCACTAAATACATTTTTTAGCAAAAAATCTTAAGATAAGTTTGAGGTGTACTGCTACTGTGAAAATGTTTTTTTAGAGAAAATTAAATTGTCTAGTTGTTGTGTATCGGGGTTTTTCGACATAAAAAATGGAAATACATGCGTTTAATCACATAATTATGTCATTAAAATGTTGTTAGTAAAAATAGTTTGAGAATCATTGAAACTTTTTCATTAAAACAAATTAGAAATAAAAAATAAAAATTAAAATGTTAATAACCCCTGACTGTAAAAAAAAATCTGAGTGTAAATTTCTGTAGACCAAAACAATTTCTTCTGGCATATGGCATTCTAAAATATGCCATAAAATTACCAACGCTATTTATGAATTGTATCCATTAAATAGCGCAAGATGTGAAGGTATACATAATATTATATATTTTTAAAAATCTTGTAGTGATGTAAGTAAGTACCATTATTCTTGGGATAAAACCCATTGTTTAATTGTACAAAATACATCCAGGTTCAAGATCATACAAAATATTGTGTAGGTAAACCATTTTTAATTTACATAATTATCTTTTTTTCCATAATGTAGGTAGGTATAGGTACCTAAATATATTGTGAACTGTCCGGGTTTATTGTCATAAGGAAATTATTCCAACCATTAAATTTTTGTGTGAGATACGATTTTTAAATTAATTAGTAAAAAGCAATTGCAGATTATTTTCACAAATACAAGCAAGACGCTCCTACACACGCTATTAAAAAAATACACGGATACGATTTGAACATGGGTACATAGTTAATTATAAAAGAGAATGGTACCTGTATTTTTTAAGATATATTAATTTCTAAATTCTCTGAATTGCCCATAACAAAAACAAAGTCTGTTTTCTCTCTATAATAAATATATAAAGGCGGATCGAAATTTCAAAATGGATAATAATTTGTGTAAATTTAATATAGGTACATATTTTATGTTAATCGAATTTCTACACAACAACAAAAGGAATAATAATAATAATAATAATTTATAAAGCGCCGTTTAGTGAAACAAGATCACTCCAAGTGCGCTGTAGTTTATTTGTTGGCTCTGCGAAACAAGGCAGTCTTAAGAAGTTTACCGAAGGTGTCAATGCTCTGAGCTCCACGTATGTCAAGAGGCAATTTATTCCATTTTAAAGGCCCGTTCACACTAAAACCGCGATCATAGTAAGCCGCCTTATTGACTCTGTCCATTTCTTTTAAAGAGTTGGTACTCTGTGTTTCAGAAGATCTCAGCGTAAGCTGCCTCCCCGATGGAACACTCCTCTGGCACAATTCTTGAATGTAGTGTGGAGCCAAGTCGTTCACAGCTTTAAACACCATCAGGCATATCTTATAGTCCACTCGTTCTGGACATCTCAACCAGTGCAGTTCGTTAAGAAGAGGTGTTATGTGACATCTTTTGTCGGCTCCATATATCAACCTCGCAGCTGCGTTGAAAACTATTTGTAATCTATCAAGCTGGTACTTTGGCAAACTCGCAAAAATAGCATTACAGTAATCCAGCCGTGACACCACAAATGCATTAATAAGCGTTTTAGCTTCGTTTTTGGGTAAGCTCCGGCGGATACTTTTCAATTGCCTCAGATGAAAGAAACAAGAGCTATCAGTTTTTGAGATTTGCAAGTCCAGCGATAGTTTGTTGTCCAGGTGGACGCCTAGAAATTTGAAGGTATTTGATGGTGTAAGTTCTTCTCCTTTGATGTTAATCGGAGTATTTTCAATGAGATGCTGTCGTCGCGGTGAAACTACCCACATAAACTCGGTTTTCGTTGGGTTTAATTTTAGCTTGTTGAGCGACATCCAGGCAGCAATTTTTCCAATGCAACCAACGGTATCATTCACAAGACTATCCCTGTTTTCGGCAGTGCAGAAATTCACAATGAGGCGAACGTCAGCATAAGCATTTGAATCAAAACCTTCATTTTCTATTATATTCTTGTAGATAATAGCTAATATATGTAAAAATAATGAGAAAGATGTTAGGGAGAAAAAGTAGAGGCAGACCAAGGATGAGATGTCTGGACGATGGCGAAATGCTGTGCGATATCAGAGAAATGGACCTGATAAATTTGTGAAGACAGGCAGTCGATAAAGAGGCCAGGGTCAGTAGCGGACTGTAGCGTCGGTGATAATAATAATAATAATAATAAACACTTCCTTGCACCCTGCGCAAGTGGCGAATTTATTGCCAAATGGCGATTTATTACAACTAACCAGTGTTTCCAGCTCAGAGAAGCAATAATTGCGAGAGAAATGAATTTAAATAAACTTCTCCTCTGCTGGGACTCGAACCCAGGACGCCAGCGCAGAAGCCGAACGGCTTACCAATTGTGCCACGGCGGTTGGGTGATGATGATCATTTGATAATCGGTCAGTGATACCATAACATATCACTGTGATTGGTATACTTTTTTTAAGAATGGTTTTATTTCAATTGGATAAATAAATGCACAGATATATTGCAATGCTTATGTAGATAATATAAAGTATTGATTAAAAAAAATAGTTAATGATTATTTACTCAGTTGAACATTACTGTATAAAATATGAGAATAAACAGGTTATATGAATGTCGAGGGGCTGTTTTTCCAAGACCAAAAGGCTATCCTTCAAGTGATTACCAACGTCAGCATTACAGAAACCTGACAAGATACGACACGAAAAAGAGAAATATCAATTTAAATAACTTCATTTTAGTGTTAAATATTTTATTTACTACTGTATCGTCGTATGTTTACCTATATCAGATTATTATTTGACCTGTATAAAAGGATTTTTAAATAAATAAAAAAAAAGTAAATAAAACAAAAATAATAAATCGAATATATTTTTTAATTACATATACGCAAACATTGGATTTTTTAATAAGGCATAATTAGTGTACGTTGTGCAAGCGCATAAAGTGATCACGTAAACCATTCGATGACAGGTCGTAAGCCCTGTAGGTGCCTGAGTTCCTGGTTCTTCTATAATATCCTAACTTCGTCTCTTTCGAAATGTTATTTTCAATAAAAATAACATAAATAATCATTTATTTAAGACGTAAATGATTACGAGATAAGAGAAGAAATCAGGAGGATAATGGCTACAAACCGATAATTAAGTGGTCTTCATAACCAATCTTCATAACTTACCCATATTCTTGAAAAACTTGTAAAATAATGTAGTATTCAAAACGGCTTAAAACCAAACCCTAAAAATACACAATTCTGTGCATTTCATTTATAAAATAGAGAGGCGTGTAGGGAGCTGAATGTTAGGTGGATGGGGGAGAGCATCACACATTGTCAAGCACCCAAATACCTTAACGTTACGTTAGACAGAACACTTTCATATAAACAACATCGCTTTAACACCATCTGAGCACCGCGTTTGGTCTGGACTTTCCAACATGGAGGACCCTTAATAGAATGAGAGTGAGGGTGACTAGATGTAAAAAGAACCAGCAGAGATGGAGATTTCTGGAAGGAGAAGATACATGCTGCGACTGTGGAGAGGAGCAGGATGACGCCCATCTACTAATATGCCCACGAATGAAAACGACATTCAGCACAAGTCACCTAACAACAGTGAACGACAAGGCGAAATACGTCGCCGCCTACTGGAGTGGTAAGATCTAAGGTCCAGGACCCGTAAAGTAGTAGTATAACCAGCATTTAAGTTGAAGAAATACCAAAATCTTATTTAACAAAACTCTGTTAAAACCACTCCTGACGCATGCCTATGAAACCTGGTTCTTAAGGCTTTAGGTGAATCCATTGCAGCATTGTCAGAACAGTCTGAGGTCCTGTCAGAGATACTGGTTGGTTATATATATATATATATATATATATATATATATATATATATATATATATATATATATATATATATATATATATATATATATATATATATATATATATATATATATATATATATATATATATATATATATATATATATATATATATATATATATATATATATATATATATATATATATATATATATATATATATATATATATATATATATATATATATATATATATATATATATATATATATATATATATATATATATATATATATATATATATATATATATATATATATATATATATATATATATATATATATATATATATATATATATATATATATATATATATATATATATATATATATATATATATATATATATATATATATATATATATATATATATATATATATATATATATATATATATATATATATATATATATATATATATATATATATATATATATATATATATATATATATATATATATATATATATATATATATATATATATATATATATATATTATGACATAATATATGTAGAACCGGGAAAATACAAAAAAAACTCGATGTAATCAGTTCCGTAAAGGTATGACGCCCGAGATGGGCTGGTCACATAATCAGTACCTATGCACGACGATAACCCAAGAAAACGTCTCACACTTTAAACACTACAAAGACAAAAGAGACAGGGATTGCCTATACGGCGATGGATGAACTTTCTCAGCGATGATGTAATCATTCTGAAAAACAGAAAATGGAAAACAATGGCGAAAAAAAATGGAAGGGGTTGTGGTGGATTCGGCCAAGGCCTACTCAGATCTCTCGAACTAATGATGATGGTAATGGAAGCTGCTCGCCTCTGCGTGCTGTATTATAGGTAACGCAAAATGACTATGCGATTGATGGCTGCCTGATAATCTTCATTGATCTCCTGGTTTAAAGATACGTAACGATATGAAAATTGGATACTAGATTAACGCAATATGGAGACAGTTGAATATGTATGGTTGTATCAGAATATCTATCGTATAAATAAATCTATGAATATTTATGTAAGTCTGTGTTACAAAGGTATGTCGTGTTGGGTTGTCTGACATATTCAAGATTGGTTAAGGCAAGGACATACATAGTATAATAGGATTAATCTCACCAATAAGCGGCTCGGGGTTCACTTTCTACTTGGCATGGTATTAAGTTAATATTGTGGTATAACTCAACCTATAAAAAGCGTATATATATATCATCTTCACGGCCTGATATCATACAAATTCCTTCAGCCAAGTACCGGGGGGAAAATATGTATTATGAACCACCCATCTTCAACGCACGTAAAACATAATATAAATCATACTCATTAATTTACGAGGATTTTAATTAAAGGCTTAAATTTTCTTGGTTTGGGGATGTGCTTTTTGATTCAATAATAATATAAAGTGGAGTTTTTTTAATGAAAATTTTCTACCTGTCAATCACAATAGTTGATTATTCTTTTTATTTATACAAAACGACGTTGTCTAAATTAGTTATAACGAAATTATTTATGAGTGTCAATTTATATAGGTAGGAACCTATTTCAATATTGATACAAACTTCGAAAAGTACCGAGGTACTTTTGGTCCAAAAATAAAATGATATTCATCATCTTTAAGTATATATAAAAATTTATATAGGTCAATTTTTAGTAGGTATTTATACAAAACGACGCTGTCCAAATAAGTTATAGCGAATTTATTTTTGAGTGTCACTTTATATAGGTAGGTACTTATTTCAATATTGATATAAACTTCGACAAGTACCGAGGTACTTTTGGTCCAAAAATATAATGATATTCATCATATTTATATATAAAAATTTATATAGGTCAATTTTTAGTATTAATACAAAACGACGCTGTCCAAATAAAATATAGCGAAATTATTTATGACTGTCAATTTATATAGGTAGGTACCTATTTTAATATTGATACAAACTTCGAAAAGTACCGAGGTACTTTTGGTCCAAAAACAAAATGATATTCATCATTGTGGCTACGGCTATCGCACAACCCTATTAGACATTTATTGCACATCACTAAAGTACTAGGCCTATAAATGCGGCCATTTTGAAATAAAAATTCATTCCGTTCACATACTCCAGCTGGTGCTCAGTGCTCGCGAATTTTGTACTTTCTTCCGAGTTCACGTGTTTATTATTAATTTTACATATCTGCTATCTATCAAGTATATTTTGTATAATTTGTCTACACCAATAAAGACGTAAGTGATTCACATTCTTTAATCTTTAATACCCATTATTCCAATCATACATCTCAGCTTGCACTATCTTAATATAATTGATTAAATTTGGATTATCGCCATCTGCATATGTATTGGATTTCGTTAATTATTCATAGCTTTATATTATCAATACCCAATACACTCATACATAAAAAACCCATATCATCTTAATATATAAAAATCTCGTGTCACGATGTTCGTACACGCTAACCTCCGAAATTTTCTTAATTTGTATGGTTGGTTCCGAATTGAAAGATGGGATAGTTTTGTGTCATATAGATGGCGCTGTTATTGAGACCTAAAAAATATTTATATTTTTTGTTTTCTCATCCAAAATTATAGTTTAAAATTAATTTTGACTTCCCTACAACCTAAAGATTTTTTTTAATGGAAAAAAGGGTCATAATTCATTTTTAAGTTATGTATTCTTTCAACAGTTGGTGGTGTGAACAAATTGATTGCCTTACAAAAAAAAGTGTAAAACACATAAAATGAGGTCGATGTAAGGGCGATAAGGACATCTATTGTTGCTTTTAATTATTTCCTTCAGGATAACATTGAACAAAATAATAATCAATATAGCGTCCTTTTTGTGAAAATATAAGCTCATGGGCGGTGAAATATGATTAACGTGTATCAAATTGGCTCAGATAAGATTGGAATAAAGGTGCGTTTTGAGTTTTGAGACCATTATCAACTAGAAGGTAGTAGTAAAAAAATTAGATACACATTGGTACTAGTGTAGGTAAACAAGCCAAAAATGAAAAAAAAATCTGGCGCATTTCAGGGCTGTCATCTGTGCGAGAAAACTGTCACTTCATAATATACAAGGACTCTTGCTTTCATTGTTTACAAAAACAATCTCAATAGATGGCGTTACAAAAGGTTTCTGCGTTACTTCATAGATGGCGATGTTGTTAGCTTATTTCAAACGAACAGTTTCTCATTATTAAAATATATAGAACTTTCAAAATTGTATTGTTAAGGTGAGGCACCGGCTTAGAATAGTGCTTCCACTCTTTTCTATTATTGTGTTCGAGTGTCCCGTAAGAGCCGGGTAATCGAAAATACAACAGGCAACAAAAACATCTCACATAGTTCAGCAATGAGGTTCACCACCCATTCTGAATATAGTGCCTTTTTAGGTGAGACGAGACTGGTGTGTGGGTATACACAGATATGTTGTGTTCCCTTTTATAAGGCAATGTACAACCGCACACCTTTCGCTGGTTACCCCACATTGTGGGATATGCCGTGATGGTATGAATGAATGAATGAATGTATTGTTAAGGGAACTCAAAAATAAGGCATAATTGGTGAACGTTGCGAAAGCGCAAAAAGCGCACGTAACCCAGCCAATGATAGGTCGTAAGCTCTGTAGGTGCCTCGAGTTTCTGGTTGTCCTATAATATTCCAACTTTGTCTCTATTGAGATGTTAAATATTTGTCAAAAAAATAGGAAGTAATGTTTTTGATGTATGTGGAGGTCTATTTCATGTATGTATTATCTATCAAATTTAGTGGTATGCACTCTGTTCATTAGGGAAATTTGATTAAAATACAAAAATCATTCACATGGTTGTATTCTCTTCCTGTCATATTTGAATTTTATTTTTGTCAGACGCTCTTTATTCATTCTCCTCATAATGTAGCCCAGGCAAAACGATTATATTCCCTTACAGAAAATTTAATAAGTTTACAGCCCCTGTGCATTGAATTATTTAGAAATGCACATTGAAATACATTCCATACAAATTTCACGCCAAGTTTAGCATTAATTCCGTCACTTTCTGATGCAAACTTATTTCATAATATTATGATGTGCGTTGTAACGTTATACAATTTAATAACACGGACTCGTCACTATTTGCACAACTTCGTGTATGTGTGTGTGTGTGTGTGTGTAGAGTTGCTTTCGGCCCAAGTGGGAGCCGAGTATAGTCGAAACCATTTAATAAATTACTTAAATTAAATTTACGACACTAGTTATTTAGGCTCTGTGCTATCTATTGCTGTGGAATAACTTGTAAGGCCAAGTTGTTCGGTGAGTGTGTCAGTACCTACCTTCTAAGGCATCGATTCTCAAACTATTTTGATTCGTTTACCACTTCATATATTGTATTATGAAGGTACCTACACTAATTTTATGTTCTTTGTCTCCCTGGCTTATCCCAATTTTTTGTCTGTGTGAACTGTTGGGGTCCCCACTCTTCGTCCTTTAATTATAGGACTTTCTTTCCTGTATTATGTCACCTAGGCCATGTCTCTGGAGTTGGTTTCGTCTTTGCACGATCGAAGAATTCTTCGTTCTTCTTCTGGATGTAAGTCGAGGAAGATCCATGAAGATTGCTTGGTTTAACATGTAATCTGGCGGTCTGCATTCAACGTAGTACGAATACTATCTCAACTGTATTTTCTCTATATTAAATGTATATTAGTAAAAACCTAGGCTTCCACAAATCCGTGAACTTTTTATTTTCCCATAAGAAAACTCCAGCTGCACATATACGCATACGCATATAAGCATACGCATTTCAGAGTTTTCCACTTGTCTAGAGTAGGAGCTACTTTGACAATTATCTGGTACACTTTTCCTTTCAACTTCGCTTGCATTTTTGGATTGCTTAAGACTCCTGACAATTATCAAACATCATCATCAAATCCATTTAACCTACACTAAATTTTATCACCATATTAAAATATTTTCCTTTAAGAGTGAACTGCTTATCTTCAAATCTCGTCTTAAACGCTCACTTTTCCTCTCTAACCAACGTACATACCATCCCACCCATCATCACTTGGGATCGCTCCTTATTCTCTCCTTTCATTTCGTTATGTTGTTTTTTGTTAAACTGCAGTTATATTTGAATAAGAGTTTTTATAATAAGTAAACTGTTATATCGTTTATTGTGTTGGAAATTAATTATCATGTAACTTTTTTCTAAGACGGTTGACTGGAAGAAATTTTCCCCATGCAATAAGTCCGTCATTTGTACAATGCAATGTATGTAAAAATGAGATTAATGAATGAATATAATGTCATCGTTACAAAATCATAATATACTTTCATCCTGATACAATTTTTTACTTAGCATAAGTATTTGTACTAGAAGGTTGTTCCTCTATATAATTCACGAAAGAGTTTATTCAATTGATAAAAATATACAAAAAAATCATAAATTAAAAATATACAAAAAAAATAAAAAAAAATCATATTTTCCATACGTAAAAACCGATTCCAAAAATCGTTTGATGTGGAAAAGAATTATTCACCTTTGCATATTGAAGGGTTTGATGGTTTTCTCATGAATCCCACCATTACACTGAACTGCACTGGTTGAGATGTCCTGAACGAGTGGACTATAAGGTATGCCTGATGGTGTTTAAAGGTCTGAACGACTTGGCCACACTACATTCAGGAATTGTGCCAAAGGAATGTTCCACCAGGGAGGCAGCTTACGCTGAGATCGTCTGAATCGCAGAGTACCAACTCTTTAAAAGAATTGGACAGAGTCAATAAGGCGGCTTACTATGATCGCGGATTTATTGTGAACGGGCCTTTAAAATGGAATAAATTGCCTCTTGACATACGTGGAGCTCAGAGAATTGACACCTTCGGTAAACTTCTTAAGACTGCCTTGTTTCGTAGAGCCAACAAATAAGCTACAGCGCCCTTGGAGTGATTTTGTATCACTAAACGGTGCTTTATAAATTTTAATTATTATTATTATTAGATCTTGAGCCAATTTATATGGTTTCATCCTTGAGGCACAATAATTTTCGTGTATAAAAAAATCATTGAAATGTGACAAGGTGATAAAACACTCCTAAAAATATAATAAAAAACAATGTAGAATTCATAACCTCTTTACTGAAGTCGGTTAAAAAGTGATTAAATGTTAAGCAACGCAAATCTAACAACGTTATTAATTAGAATTTTAATAATAGCACAAAATTTAATCGTGTACCAGCTATCAGTGGGCGAGCCACGGCTTAGGTGTTAATGTTCTAGGGATATTATGTCCTTTAACAGAGATAGGTACATACATAGGGCACGTTTTCAAATGAGACGAAATAATTACATAGGTAGGCCAAAAACGTAATTACCGGAATGCTTGAACCCAAAAGAAAAAATGAGGATCGTACGGTTTTAGTTATTCATGTTTTTTTCGGGAGAATTAAAGTCCTTCTCAGTGGGATGATGCGGGTATATGATGTGGGCTTACACAAAAAGGCGGAACCAAAAAAATAATTCACAATCATCTTTCATCCGCGAAAACCTTAATTAGTCATAACATACCGAGCGATAATTATCAATTAGGTAATATAACCGCAAGAGTTCAAATATTAATAAAAACATTCAGTTTTATTGACTGATAAACAAACAACTCATGGGCTTTGGAAAATATTTTCTTCTTTAGAGCCCATAGATTGAAAAATAACAGTCAAATTAAAAGCGAAATTATTTTGATGAAATATTAAAATGTAAAAAATATATCTAATGAAATAAAATAAATATAAAAAATAAGCTCAAAAAACAGACGAGTGGAAGTATTTAGAAGACCTCTACATCATATAGTGCTGAAGGAAGAAAATAATAAAAGGCTGAAGGTAGAAAAGAAGAGAAGAAGAGAAGAAAAAAATAATTATTAGGTATGTATTAAGAAGCATGAATAAAGGGCGAGTATGTTTAAGACGATTCATGAATGTAAATGAAGCTGTGAATTTTATCTAGAATAGAGACGTTTGGCGCTCGGTTTTCTCTATATGAATACAGTAAGGGACGTGGCATGGTGGTATTTATGTACATATGTACGTGTCATGTCGGGGATGAACAGGACCAAAGAGTCCTATAACGTCCTCCGGCGTGGAAGTAGTTTGCGAACTCCATCTGTCGATTTGTTCAAGAGAATTTATTTCTCTTTACATAATATCGATAAAGAACCAAGCCAAGATACGCGAGATTTGTATACAGGGTCTACATTTTTCACGGTTTTTCCAACTTTGAAATAAAAAACACCTTAGAGGCTTCGCAGCATATATTTATGTTCTTTATATGGATTTACTTTGAATTCCGAGTAGAACATTTAGTGTGTCTGTGTGTACATATGTCCGCCCACCTTATAACTTCTGATCAGCTCAATGCACAGAGTCTAAAATTTCAGAATATATAGACAGTTATAGTTCCACAAAACTTTTTTTTCCATATATCTCAGTATTTTTAACTTTATTTTTCCATATATCTCAGAAACCATATAAGCTAGAACGCTGAAAATTGGTATAAATATAAACAAATACAAATTTTTAAATGCGTTTCTCAAACATTATTTATCAGGATTTTTTTTATGATAAATTTATCTGTTTAACTGTATATATTACCAAAGTTTTCAAAAAAGCCGAGACACCCCAACATGATAACAAAATAGCTTAAAATGTTTATAAATTTGCGTTTTGGTGTTAATAGTTTGGTATGTATTCTTCAATTATACATACTATTGCCATCGACAGTTGGATCTCATGTGTTACATGCAGCTAGTAATGTAGAGAAATGTTATTTATTCTTCAAGAATTATTCTCATACGATAGATCTAGAATGTACCTATTGGTTCTGTGATATAAGCAGAAATGTGTATGACGTACTATCAAATTTTGTATCTTCTAATATATAAGTTTGATAGATTTCATACTAGTTGCATGTAACTCATTAGATCCGACTGTCAATGGCGATAATTTGTATAGTTGAAGATTACATATCAAAGTATAAATCCTTAAATACAGATTATTTAATATTTAAAGATATTTTGCATCCTATACAAAACATATATGTCAGCATAGGATAGTCATGAAGGCTTTTTCTTTTTTACACCCGAATATGTTAACAGCTTGATGGTCTGTATGTATGTATGAAGAATAAGTATCAAACTATTGAGATTCCTTATAAATATTGGAGATTCCCCATAAATATTAGAGATTCTCCGTAAATGTAAGTATTATGCCATATGAAATTATATGAAACGATGTAGTCAATAAATTCAATTTGTACAAATTTGTTAAGAAAAGTTTAAAATGTAGGTACTGCTGTAACGTTTGTGATAGAAAGTTATGTGCAGCAAGCAAATCAAAAGTTATAAGGGACACACATACATACACACACATACACTACACATACTAATATTAATATTCCTGTATTAATTTAGATGATTTGACAAGTATTATCTAAATCAATTTTCTTTAGTATTTTTTTTATATTTAATAAAAAATAAATAGTTAGTTCAATATGTCAGAATTTATATATTTATTTATTAAGAGAAAAAAAAATACACATCACACACACAAATTTTTGTTTTATAAATAATGAAGTAGATTTATATGTGCAATCATAATATTTTCCATAGATAAGTTACAATGAACATAGACGTGTTTAGAGATTAAGGTAAGGTAAGGTATCATTAGTTCTCGGAGTATTTATGAAAAAAATATGGCGCTGTCTCATTATTCTAGATGGAATATGTATTTGAAGAATACTATTAAATTTTATTGAATGCAATCGAATTTATTATGGCATATTTTATATAATGTTAATGCATCAAATAATTTTCTTCTGTTGGCAAGACTAATACCTCTTACGTAAATCGTTATATTGGATCTGACGTACATGACTTCTGTACTGCATACACCTAAGGATTTTTACCCTCCACACTATGGAATAGTGGAGAGTCATGATTTCACAATTTTTAAACATATTTTTTTACATCAATTACTCAACGGGTATCATATAGAGAGTTCACACTATGAGTTTCGTCGTGATGTGTTTGTATGTATGGCGTACGTCGTATGGCGTACGGCGTTCGGCATACGGAATTATCTTTTTTGTGTCCTCTCTACAGCCTAAATTGTAAGTCCAATCAACTTCATATTTACATCATATATTGTGTTAAGTGCATAGACCTAGAGCAAGTCCATAAACTTAGAGCTGATTAGTTTTCCATAGATAACCGTTAATTTCTTCTCATTTTCAAAATGCTCTCACGGTCTGGAAAATCGATTTTTTTATATACTGTCAGAAATTTCGATACAAAAAAATACACATCAAAAATGCATTCATGGTCAAAATTTAAAGAAAAAAAACTATGGTTTTCCATATTAAAGTGAAATAAATTTCCTATTTGTATGAAAAATGTATACAACAGAAGTAAAATAGCTTCTGTAAGGGAAAATTGGATGATAAATTTCATATTGATATTGTATGTGTCTCCATAGAAAAGTGTATTTTTTATTCTCCACTTCTATCTTCCTCAAGGGGTAGGCAGTGAGAACCGAACATCGTATTCTTTTATCTTGAAACATACCTAGATCGCCTCATCAACATTGATACACTGTCTCATACATGCTCATCTTGCTAGTAATACAATTTTGCTAAAAATTTCTCAACATGCTCATGTAGAAAATACATAATATGAGTTTTGTGACAATGTTTTGTGTGTTTGGTGTATTGTGAAAACTTTTGTTCTCTGGGAATCTTATATTTGTGTAGAAATGTACCTCATAAAAATGCATTTAGAGATTGTCAACATTTCAAGAAGAATAAAGGAACGCTTACTATTGTGTGCAGAGTTAAGTGTTGGTCACTACCCACTCATTTTTGTATACTTTCAATATTAATAAATTACTAGAATTACAATATTACTAGATTTTTTGGTTTCTAAATTATTTTTGTTTGATCGTGACATCGTTTGAAACAAAATGATAACGTAACATCGTTGAGCTCTGGGTGAAAACTTTAAACAATAATGACTTTTTATGCTGTCTGCGACCCAGTTGGGAATGTCAACAAATTTTCTATTCATATTATTAAGAAAATCTTTGTTTCTATTGTTGAAATATCTTTTAGTTCTTAAACTAGAGAAGCGTTTCTAGCAAATGTTTTTACTTTGAAGACTGAAAAACTAGGAAAAGCATGTATAATAAAATTACCTCCAGTTGCTACACAGACAATGTTAACTGCCGCTCCTTCATTGTATGGCCCCAGAATGTAATCTTGAATGTGAGATCCTTGTTCGTCCAGAATTGATAACTTCTGAACGGGAACTGTAACAAAAAAGTAAAAGACTTGAGAAAAAACAGGATTTTTTAAAAACAAAATTTATTATTTAAAAATGTAACTTAAACAAATAGTTAACGTTCAAATAGGTTATAATTACTGGTTGTTTCAAGGCAGACTAACAGATATTACATTAACATTAACAGATTTCGCTGGTTGGGACATTATCACCATCTGAATGATCTGGAAAATGGTGTTGTTTAATGACCCAACCGGTAGAAGAAGCGTAGGGAGACCTAAACTACGATGGTTACACGGCGTTATCGCGGATTTCAGATTATGGGGCAGCAGAACTGGATGGTGGCAGCCAGCGATAGAGTAGTATGGAGAAGATTCTTGGAGGCAGCTAGGAGCCACCAAGGGTTGTGAGTTGTGACACTGAGGATGCTTGTTTCAAGAAAATAATTGGTTTAAAGATTATGTTTCGATAATTTTTGGTAATTTATTATAAATACGAGAGATGATTTTTTTACATAATGAAACATTTTATCAAAGAAAGTGCAAATATATGTAGATTAGAATTCGGACAAAATTGCATATTGTAATTTTAATACAATGTTTTCACTATTATTGAAATTTTAATTGTCTAAAGAATTGTTTCATATATTTTTTTTATTTTTTTTTATTGAGTAACATAATATGAACATACACATAGTACAAATATTTAAATTAATACAATTTTTTTTTCAATAGGTACTGTCCCAAAAAAGTTAAAAACTTGTGCTTGGGACAGGAGCAAATAACATATCTACATTTAACATATTACATACATTTTACTTATAATAATAGAATCATTTAATAAATTGTAAATCAAGTTCAACTTACAGCTAATACATACAGATGATTAAAGTTTATTTTTGTTTTTTTAGTGAATATAGAATAAAAAAATGTAAAATATATAAATATTTTTGTAAAGTATTTTCAAAATCAAGCGTAAAATTAAAAACTGTTTTTTTCCTACTACAATTATTTTATTCCTATCCAGGACAACTTTTCGCTTTGTGAAACGGTCGTCACTTATCAATTAAGGCCTTTCCAACCGATGAAAAGGCCTTGAGTGATGATATAACGACGTCTCAATCGATTCAAATTAAAAAAAGACCAAGGCTGTTATACCTGTCTAACAACTATTAATTGACAATCCTTCCCCATTCTCTCTCACATCCCAATACCTCTAGCTCCCTTCTTTCTTCGTTGCTGTGATTTTTCATTCAATAATGTTACGTGTTTATCTTTCTATTTTTTTTTGATATAAAAAAAAAATTTCCTACCACTACACTATTTATGGCCTCACGTTGTTTTGGTTGGTTGAAAGAAATTGCATTATGGTAATTAACCCGCCTTTGTACACATAATAATGTTCATAAGTTAATAAATAAATTAAATAATAAAAGAAGAAAAAACAGTGTTTTATTTTTAAAATGGGATTCTACGTAGTCAATGCTGTCAGTGTAAAATAAAATTAAAAGTGAAATTATTAATAATATAATTTTTCATAATATACCTACATAATAATATAAATAATATAATAATAAATTTCACAAAAGTAAACAGGTAGAGGTAGGTACCTACTACCTACCTATTTTCTTTTCTCGGTACAATATTTTAACAGTATCAAGAAAAAGACATTGTGAAACCTTTTTTATCTATTTTGATTAAAATTTGATTAAAATAAACCAATAAAAAACTAATGTTTGCTTTGATGTCATGTATCTCGACGATTGAAAAATTAAAAAAATGTTCTGTGAGCTTGAAAAATAAAGGAATAAATAAAAGTTATACAGTAAACTAGATATATTCTGATTTAATAAAACCATACGCTGATGTTCTACAATATCAATGCCGTCTACATCGACAAAATAAAAATATAGGAACGAAGTAAACAACTTAGATTTCTATATCTGTGACTCTGAGTATGTTATGCAAAAATACTTATGTGTTATCATTGAAAATATTGGCATATACGCAAAGATAGATAGGTAGCCAGTTTCTTCAAAGGACTTTAAAATAAAACATGGATTTTAAATGGGATTTGAAAAATTTCAGTCTGCAACATGTTTTTGCATACATATGTATAAAGCAATATCAGATATCAATATTGGATATTTAAATTATTCACTGTTTGAAACATATCGTGCTACGGGCAATAAAGAAATATTGTGTATATATGTATGCAAGGATATCTTAATCTCAATAACATATTGACTATTGGTATTTCTCTTTTTGATTTAGTTATATGTCTGCATTTTCCCATATGGGTATGAAATATATACATAGTTTATGTCGATTTTAAATAAAAATAGGTAAGTCTTTAAAACAGTCTTAGTTTTCGCTTAAAACTCAACGAATATGGAGTAATACATATTTTTACTAATATTTATATCGTATGTGTAAAGTGCATAGACCTAGGAACAACTGACGAAATGCTAAATGAGAGAGATTTCAATTAGCACGGAGTATTTTGTCTTTGTTTGTTGATAATGCTTTGTTTATTTATAATTAATAAACGAATCATTATTAACGGGAGCCTATGGAGGATAAACCAATACCAATACTAGGGCTGATTAGTTTTCCATAGACAACTCTTAATTTCTCTATGATTTCATCATTTACGTTGTTTTTTTGTGTCTTCTCTACAGTCCAAACTATAAGTCCGATTGACTTCATATTGATAAACCTAATATATGTAAAGTCCATAAACTTAGAGCTGATAAGTTTTCCGTTAATTTCTTTTCTATGATTTCATCTGTCTTTTCAAAATGCTCTGACGGTTTGGAAAATCGAGATTTTTATATTGTTTGGTAGGTACACTAAAAATACACTGTTCAAATTGCATTCAGGGATTTTCAACCTTTAAAGAAAAAAATCCATGTTCTGTTATATCAATGTGAAATAAATTGCATATTTTCTTGAAAAATCTATATATCTGAAGTAAAATAGTTTCTGTATGGGAAAATTGTGTGATCAACTTCATATTGATATTGTGTGTGTCTATATGGAAAGTATATTATTTACTCTCCACTACTATATTCCTCAAGGGGTAGGCAGTGATAACCGAACACCGCATTCTTCTATCTTGACACATATACATCATCTCATACATGACCATCTTGCTTGTGATACAATTTTTTTACATCAATATCTCAACAGTTAGCATGTAGATCCTCGTTATAAATTTTGATGTCTACTTTTAAACTTGAAACTGGCTAAGAACGCCACTGGGTGACGAATGCCATAAATATATAAAAAAAAAATTTATATCCGCTAAATACACAGAGATTAAAATTTTAGAATATAGATAAAAAACTTTAATGCCTACTCTTATTTTAAAGTTTTAATTGTTGTTTCAGTCAGGGATTATCAACTTTAAAATTTTTGCTTTATTTTTCGATATATCTCAAAAACCACATTGGTATGAATATATACAAATACAAAATCTCAAATAGATTTTTTTAAAAGTTCCAGAGCTTCTTAAACATTTTTATTAACATTCATTTATGACAACTTTATGTACCTATTTAACTACTTATATTCCCAATTTTTTGAAAATATCGAAAAACGCCGAAACTCCCCAACTAGATAATTTAATTTTCTACAAAAAATATGTTCATTATATTAGTACATCTGGGGAGCACGGAAGGAACCTCCACGCGGTGCCCCCTGGTAACAGAAATTCTCTGGCCAATCCTTCCACTACAGCAACGGAATGCGTTGCTGACATGAAAGAAAAAAGAATTAGTACATCTCAATCTTTTTATATAATTTTTGTAAATATTGAATTTAGTTTCGACCTCGTTTCATACAATTTATATGGCAGTATGCACAACACAATATCTACGGGGACTCAATAGTTTGATACTTAATCTCCAAACATAGGTAGGTAAATACATACCATCAAGCTCTTATATATTCTGGGTAGGAAAAAAAGACTGACCTTCATACTATCGTTTTGTATAGAAAACAAAATATCTTAAAATATTCCATTATTTGGATTTCTGGGTTTATACTTTGGTACACATTCAACTATACCTATTTACTATAGCCATCAACAGTTGGATCTCATGTTCTACATCCAACTAGAAAATAAATTCTTTGGTCGCAAACTAAGTAGACTTTTAACACGTATTGGAATAATGTTATTATTATAACCCTTCAAATATCCAAGCCTCCAACCAAATCCCAAGTTGTTCCAACAACTCTAGCGACGAATTACGTAATCTTTTAGAATGTAACAGCAACATGACTAGGTACGCGGGTAGAAGATTCACGTAATTTACGATAGATGTCTCTAGCGTAAAGGAAATTCACCGCGAAGCAAAACATCATGGTAGGTTAAAATTTCCATAATCTTATATAATATGTATTTATTTTATTTTATTTCATTTTATTTGGGACACTTGCAGACATTGACAATCGCATACAAGAAAGTATATGTATCTTAATAATTTCATATAATGTCAATATCCAATTGGAAGTGAACACAACATGCGAAGTTCATAAATATTTCACACAAACATATTAAAGCATCCGAGATAAAAATAGTAATAAAAAAACTTTAAAAATAAGACATAATTATACAAAACCTATAAAAACATAAAGAAGCATTTATACAACAATAAAAAGTACAAAGTAAATATAAAGAAGCATATACCTATACAACAATAAAAAGTAAAAAAACTTTAAAAATAAGACATAATTATACAAAAACATACACATTTTAAAAATAACTTTTTCAAAATGTAAAAAAAAGACTGAAATATAAATGGACTATAATTTTTATTTATTCGATGCTTTCAGACATCAATCTTGAAAAAAACAATCAAGAAAAAATCCTCATCACGTTTAATCTTTTTCTTATCGATATAGTTTTTAATGAATACGACCAATTAAAATTTAAATATAGTAGACTGATTATTAGGTATGTATTCAACACTGTCGTTTAAATTAGTGTTGGTTTATTCGTTTAGTGTGGAGTAAAATATTGGCAAAAACGTGGCATCAACACCTTATTTTTTATACTTAAATAAAGTTATTATATCTATAAAATTATTAAACCATATCCCTCTACTTGGGTATTTTTGGGTGAAATTTTGTATTTTATTGTAAGCGATGAAACATTTTTACTCGATATTAATAAACTGCGGATACCGTATAAGAAGTAGGTACAAATCTATATATTATTTAGGTAACTGAAATGGGAGGTGATCGTATTCCTTCGGGTTGGTACTCAGGGTTTGATTCACCATACGTTGAAAATGTGCTGTTACGCCAGGCGCATAGGAATCTGGGACTCCAAATCTTTCAATCAAATTTATTTTTGGGTTGGCTCTTTTCGTTTTTCTCCGCTATGACAATCTATTTTGTACTTTGATCTCGAGTTGTGCCTTTCTCAACTCCTATCTCATACTACTCCACCACGACGTGGCGCTGGGTCGACCTCTAATTCTCTTGCCTTCTTTTATACTCAGTGCAGTATGTAATTTACGTGTTTTATCACTTGGCCAAACCGTCTCAATATTAACTCCTTTATCTTTTCCGTCACCGGAACCACCTTGATGTTATGTTCGTTTCTCATTCTGTTTGGCATTTTCAAATCTCCAGACCACCTGAGCATCTTCATTTGGAGTTATTGTACGTTGTAGGTACGTATAGGTACCTTGTTAATAGTAAATCATTTCTGATATATCTGAAGTTTTGTAGACATGAATTGAATTCCAAATTTGTGTTACAGTGTGGTAGGTTTAGTGCCTTTTCACACATCCCGGTAAGCGCCGGGCCGGCGCCGGGTAATTATATGGGCATGCATGCCGGTGCGTGTGAATGCTACGTGCGTGCTACCATACGTGCCCATACACTTCGCTGCCAGTTACCCGGCGCTTACCCGGCGCCGGCCCGGCCTTTACCGGGACGTATGAAAAGGCACTTAATGTGTGTTGGGAACGGGTTGTTCAAGATAAGTAGGCGCATTTTAAATTTAGTGTGTCAGGCGCCTTTAACTGTAGATCAGGCCCTGTATGTTCACGTTTATTTGAGGGTTTTCAATATTAAAATCTCGTTTGCGTCAATATTATGGGCATCTTACGTCAATACGGAAATCGATATATTTTATTAAATTTCTACACAAGAGACAAGTCCTATATAACAAAGTTGATTCATTCCGTCACTTGAAAATCAGATGAATCCGCGAATCGCTTTTAGGTACTCTGCACTATTGCGTTTTAGTGGATATTTATGATTTTACAATTTTTCAGAGTTTTATATATCAATTTCTTAACATGTATCATGTAGAGAGTGAGCACTTTGTAGAGAGTGTGTGAGATATTTTTGTGTCTAACGCGTAGGTATATATATGTATGTAGTATGAATAATTGGCCAGCATAAAGTGAAACTGTGAATGAATGAATGAAATCTCTTAAGGCTCTTGTATTCCTTGGCTATACGGATGTACACAAATATGCACACTAGATTACCGTATTATGTATAAAACACGAAAAATATTGTGATATACAATATTTTTCGAAAAGTTAAATAATTTTTATTTTCTGAAAAATTGTTTTATAGAAAAGTTAAAAAAAAATTAAAAGTTAGTTTTTTTAGTTAGTTTTTTTAAATGCAAGTAAAGTAATTAAAAATTAAAAAAAAACTCAGCCGGTCTATTTTGATATTCTCTAATTGAAAAAAAAATACTTCATTGGCCTTATAGTTGTTTAGTTACATACAATAAAAATTAAATAGGGTTTTACTAAAACTAATTTCGCAAAAAAAGTGATGAACAAATTCAAATTTCAATAAACCCACGCAAATGAATAAAGATGTAAAAATAAACTGTTCTTTATTCCAAAGACGTATCTTTTGAGGGTATTCAAAATATTATATTTATCCTTCGATGGCGTCTTTTTACTCTTCACATCTATCGACTTCAATCGCCGCTAACGATCTCTTAAATATATGTATTCACATACATACATACCATCACGGCATATCCCACAATGTGGGGTAACCAGCGAAAGGTGTGCGGGTGTGCATTGCCTTATAAAAGGGAGCACAACACATCTGTGTATACCCACACACCAGTCTCGTCTCACCTAAAAGGCACTACATTCAGAATGGGTGGTGAACCTCATTGCTGAACTATGTAAGATGTTATTGTTGCCTGTTGTATTTTCGATTACCCGGCTCTTACGGGACACTCGAAAACAATAATAGAAAAGAGTGGAAGCACTATTCTAAGCCGGTGTCTCACAGCTTAATATATGATATTCTGCAAATCAATAAATAAATGTGTATTTTTAAAATAAATGTGTACTAGTTGCATGTAACACATGAGATCCAACTGTCGATAGCGATAGTATGTATAGTTGAAGAATATGTACCAAACTATAAACCCATAAATACAAATTATTGAATATTGTCAGATATTTTGTTTTCTATACAACAAATGTAGGTATGTATGTCAAGATAGGATAGTATGGAGGAAGGTCCTTTTTTCCTACCCAGAATATGAAAATAGCATGATGGTATGTATGTATGTATGTTTGGAGATGAAGTATCAAACTATTAAGTCTTCTTACATATTGTGTATAGGCGACTGCCATACAAAATGTATGAAGCAATGTCGTCACTAAATTAAATTTTTAAAAAAATTGTTAAAAAAAATTGAGATCTTCTACTACAATGCTAATACTTTTTATAGAAAATTAAATTATCTAGTTGGGGTGTTTTGGCTTTTTTCGATAATTGTAAAAGTTTTTGAAAAATACGCAGTTAAACTCATAAATTTATCATAAAAAAAATACTTTTCTTAATAAAAAAATGTTTGAGAAACCCTGGAATTTTTTTGAAAAAACTAATTTGAGATTTTGTATTTGTCTATGTTTATACCAATTTTCAGCGTTCTAGCTTTTATGGTTTCTGAGATATATGGAAAAATAAAATAAAAATTCAAAAGTTGATAACCCCTGACTGAAACAAAAATTCAAAATTCTGAGTATAAAAGTTTTATAGGCCTGTAACTTTTAATATATTCTGAAATTTTGGGCTCTGTAAATTGAGCGGATCAAAAGTTATAAGGGGGACACACACACACACACACACACACACACACACACACAGACACACACACAGACACACGAAATGTTCTACTCCGAATTCTGAGTAAATCCGTGCATGGAACATATATGCTGCGAAGCCTCTAAGTTGGTGTTTTTTGACTTCAAAGTTGGAAAAGTCGTGAAAAAAGTAGACCTCTGCATACAATTCTCGCGTATCCTGGCTTGAAACATTGTCGATATGTAAAGAGAACAAAGTTCTCCTGAACAAATCGACAGTTGGATTAATGATGAAGATACTAATCTTTGTTCGCTCCAAATGTATCTTCTTTTTAATTTCATCTTAGGTGTACTAGGTACGAATTCCTCTCAAGAGTCGAGAATACTTTTTTTATTTTTTTTTATAGAAATGTGTCACGAATATGATTTTAGGGAATGGCTACTTTTATAGAACAGTAAAATGTGTATGTACATATATGATGGCTACAACAACCCTCCTGTTTTGAAAAGTGATAAGTTGAGTGACATAATCTTAATAGGTACATAAAAATCTCGTGTCGCGATGTTCGTACACGCTTATCTACGATTTCAATGAAATATTCAAAATTTGTATTGTTGGTTTCGGATTGAAATTTCGGCTGTTATTTTTTTATAGGAAACAAGGATCGTAATTCATTTTTAAGTTACATGTAAGCTTTCAAAAGATGGCGGTGTGAACAAATCTGTATTATGTATCTAGAGAATATACCTTCCACACTCCAATGTAGGAAAAAAATAAAATGAATATGTCCTTGAAGCAAGTAGGTACATATAAATCCTCATACATTCCCTAAATAGATGATTGTGCTTAAGGTGAACGAAATCGGACGTGGCAGGATTCGAACTCGCGACCACTGGATTACTTATAAAGCGCGCTCTAGTTCTGCCACCACCTATCTGACCCACCTAAAATGCGTTCTACATAATATGTAGAAAGCGGTCTGTGGCAGAACAGGGTGTGTCGGAGCTCACAAGTATAGTATAAAGGTTACCGCGTGACGTATAACAGTTGAAATTGTCAAGGTGTTGCAATATATGTACGTAGGTATGAAAGAGAGGTAGTGTAGGTGTAAGAGATAGGTTGTCTGTCGCCATTGATGTATAGATGTTATAAAATGAATCCCTTTAAATGTAGGTACCTAGAGCATCTAGGCCTTTACAAGGTTTTCCCGGGACATACACACGCAGAGTGTGAGCAAGCGAAGCGACATCCAAGTAACCCAAATTATAATAATAAGTTTAGAGCGTACGTAGAATGGTAATTAAAATCCCTTACAATAACTTACGGGAAATTATTGAAAACCGACAAGTATTTGTGCCAATTTTCAAACACACAGAATTCCTGTGCAATATAATGTCACATCTTCTTCCTTAACCTACTTTCTCTGCTGTCGGATCTAGAGCTCTTCCATTCATTTTATCTTATAAAATACAACTGCTTTAGCAATATGTAATATGACAGGATTGAAACGCTAATTTCTGTTCTACGTGTTACATGCATGATTGGGTTGACACGAAAATGCTTATGCAGTGTATAATGTTATGATTATATTAAAACACGAATGCTTTTGCAACAAACACGTGAAACGTTTGGAACGGAACACGAATGCCTGTGAAATATGTAATATTATTGTATTGGAACATGAATTTCTATGCAAACATGTGTTGCATGTTTGTTATGAAACTAAAATGCCTGTGCAATAAGTAACATGGTTGGGTCAAAATTTGAATAATTTTGCAATGTGTAATATGATTGGTTTAAAACATGAGTATCTTTAAACGATTAAACGAAAACATAAATGACATTTCAGTATCTTACATGCTTGACTAAAAACCTAATTCCTATGCTATGTATAACACGATTATCTAATGCCTGTACGAATGCCAGTGCGATGTTTAACACGATTAGATTTAAACACGAATGCCTGTGCAATTTTTAACACGACTAGATTTAAACACGAATATACCTGTGCAATGATTAACACAATTATATTTAAACACGAATGTATGTCGAATGTATAGCACGATTCAACAAAATTCGTTTTCTTACGTTTCGTTCATATCGTAATGTAAGATATCTACAAACCCTAGATATATGTAGAATGTATGTATAATAAATGAAGAATCAATAAATATACTACAGGTATCATGTCTACTAGGGGCATTGCAGCAAATGATATTATATTACGAGTCTTATTATTGAATCATATACATATACGGCAGCATGCGCGTGCTTTATTTCAATTTATAATGTAGGTCCGTTTATTGCAGTTATTTTTGAAATATATCGATATAATAATATCACATATTTTATCGATCTTTCAATAGAACAGCAAAATACCGCTCGAACAGCTGGTTATATAATAAATTGTAACCAAAATAATATGAAAATTTAATTTCAAAATCACTGTTCCTGATCAAAAATAATTGTTGATAATATATGACATACATACATGATATTATCATGTATGTATGTATGCTTGTTAAACAGTGGTTTAAAATTAAGAAATAATAACTCGTTCTATACTGTTAAACATTTGAATTTTATGCACCTACATATTATTGATATTATTAGATATTCGATTTTTTATTGTTTTTCTGTAGTTACTAGTTGTCGATAGTATATTCTAATTAAAGAATACCTGTCTGCTATTAACCCTCAAATCTAAATTATTGACAACTGAAAGCAACACATGAGATCCAACTGTCGATGGTGATAGTATGTATAGTAGAAGAATTCGTATCAAAATATAAACCCATAAATCCAAATTATTGAATAATTTAAGATATTATGTGTTCTCTAATAAACATGTAGGTATTAGTGTCAAGACAAGATAGTATGGAGGTCAGTCCTTTTTTCCTACCCAGAATATGAACACAGCATGATGGTATGAATGAATGTTTGGAGATAAAGTATCTAACTATTCCCGTATATATTATGTATACTGCCACACAAATTATTGTATTATACGATGTCGTCACTAAATTAAATTTTAAGAAAAATTGTTGAAAAAAAAATCGAGTAGTACAAATTTATGTGAATAAATGTCTTCATTTAATTCAATTTTTACAAAAATGTTAATTGTTTAGGTAGCTTCTCGTGCAACTAACAGGTGCAAAGTCAAATAATTATTTAACAAGCACTCAATAACAAGTTGCCGCATTCTGGAGACTTACGGTATATATCGTCTCACAGATCCACACTGAAAACACAATTAAAAACTGTGTCTCCACCAGTAATCGAATCCGGGACCCTTGGATCAGCTGTGAGAAACCTAACCAACTCAGCCACGATGGTCAACAATCGGTCAATCTTTTTTTACGTTTTCTGAAATTTGTTAAAAATGAATTTAGTGACGACATCGTGTCATACAAAAAGACACATAGTATCAAGCTGTTTACATATTCGGCGTATGAATTAGACTGACCACACCATCCTATCCTGGCATGTATGTTTTGTAGAGGAAGCAAAGTAACTTAAAATAACAAATATTTTGGAATAAGGGTTTGAATGTGGTACGTTTTTTTCAACTATTGGAGCTTATCTGATGCATGCAACTATGTAGTTTCAGATCAACCACTTATATTGTATAAGAAAGTACAATATTGGATAGTACGTCATACACATTACGGCTCATATCAGATAACTATTAGATAAAACTTGTAGTATAAATACATTCTAGAACTCTCGGTTAAGAAGTCAGATAAAATACATACCACACGTACATACATTCCATCAGGGCATGTATGCAATACGTACGCCATGTCCTACGGGGTAAGCAGAGATAACCAAGCGTGATACTCCTCTATTTTTGCACATATTCCTGGCTACTTTTACATAATGCATCGTATTTTACATGCTCGTCGTCTGTTCAAGCTTATTATTTTACTTAAAAAAAAAAATATCTTAACTCTACACTACCCCGTATTCAGTAACTATTGTAACTAAATTAGGAACGTTCTAAAATTGTAGATTTTAGATATACGGTCTTATTTCAGCGTTATGAAATATAAACTTAGACTAAATGGAATAGGAACGTACCTATTTTGGCCGAAACGTTCTTAAAAAATTACTGAATCCGACGTATTATGAATAATTATGAAATTTTCATCATTTTCATTATTACTCAAAATACGTCTGATTCAGTAACTTTTTAAGAACGTTCCGGCCAATATAGGTACGATTCTATTCCATTTAGTCCAAGTTCATATTTTATAACGCTCAAATATGTAAGACTGTAAATCTAAAATCTACAATTTTAGTAAGTTCCTATTCCAACTGTCGATTCGTTCATGAGAATTCAATTCTCTTAATGAATCGACATTATTAAGCCAAGATGCGTGTACGAAGGAAAATTTTGTATGGTGTAGTGGACTTTTTGCAAGCTAATAACACCAACTAGAGGACTCGCAGCATATATGTTCCTGTACATGGATTTACTCAGAATTCGGAGTAGAACATTTTATGTGAGTTTTGTGTGTGTGTGTGTGTGTGTGTGTGTGTGTGTGTGTGTGTGTGTGTCTGTGTCCCCCCCCCCCTCATAACTTTTGATCCGCTCAATTTACAGAGCCCAAATATTTATTGTTTCAGTCAGGGGTTATCAACTTTTGAAATTTTGGTTTATTTTTCCATATATCTCAGGAACCATAAAAGCTAGAACGCTGAAATTTGTTATAAACATAGACAAATACAAAATCTCAAATAAGTTTTTTTAAAAAAAATCCAGGGTTTCTCATACATTTTTTATAAAGAAAAATATTTTTTTTATTATAAATTTATGAGTTTAACTGCCTATATTTCCAATTTTTTTAAAAATATCAAAAAAAGCCGAAACACCCCAACTAGACAATTTAATTTTATATAAAAAATATTAACATTGTATTAGCACATCTCAAATTTTTTTAATAATTTTTATAAAAATTGAATTTAGTGACGACATTGCTTCATACAATTTGTATGGCAATCGCCTACACACAATATCTAAGAAGACTTAATTGTTTGATACTAATCTCCAAACATACATACATACCATCATTCTGTTTTCATATTCTGGGTAGGATCAAAGGAATGACCTCCATACTATCCTATCTTGACATACATACATAATATGTAGGTACATGTGTTGTACCTATAGAAAATCAAATATCTTTAAAATATTAAATAATTTGTATTTATGGGATTATAGTTTGGTACTTATTCTTCAACTATACATACTATCGCTATCGACAGTTGGATCTCATGTGTTACATGCAACTAGTTTAGTTACAATAGTTACTGAATACGGGGTACGATTTTTACAAAACAAAATATAATATTCAATACTGTGGTACGTATTCATCAACTAAGTATACAATACTAACGCCATCGACAGTTGGATCTCAGGTGTTACATGCAAATAGTGATTACTCATGTTCTTTTCTTACTCCACTACTATGGAAAGTGGAGAGGCATAATTTCACATTTTTTACCATATTTAATTCATTATTAATATTTTCGGAGCCACTTTCAAAGCGAACCGATTCATCTTCTCATCACGGTTAAATAACGAAACGTAATGTAATCATTGTTAGATAAATAACGCTTTTGCAGCTTTTAAAAGAAAACTTTTTAATGTTGTGTGAAAAGAAAACTTATTACCCTATATGTGGGTATGTATTAACTGTTTTCTTTTTTTTTCTCTTGACTGGTAAACTGGTTATTTATTTTATTATTTTTATGTTTTATTTCAATCTTGTTTATTCTTCCTCTTGCTATAACTAATGTTCTTTTCCTTCATAACGTATCTTATTGTAAACCATTTATGGAAACTTTGCTGGTTTATTTGATTATTATTTTGTACCATTACAATATATTGAAATTAATTTATATTTTGAATAAATAAAAAAAAATGTTTAAAATCATTTCCACAATTTATTGAATAAAAATAGTAGAATTGATTTTAAGCAAGTTTTTTATTTTTGTTTATTAAAAATATTAATTAATTTAAACGGGATTCCACCAAGAACTGACGATCAAAAAGTTAAATATAAACAATATATTTATGAAACTGTTCGTTTCCTTGATAAATAAAAAATGAAATGAACATGAAAAAAATATTTTTATAATGGTACTGAAAGTACTAGTAAAAATAACTCTATAAAATCATTTATTATCAAAATATTAGCATAAACTACAAATACAATGTAATAAATACAATTTGGGAATTGGATTAAAATTTTGAAATATCTTTTTAGTAGGTATATTCCATAATAGTCAATCGTAAGATTTGAAAATTAAATATCCGTGATAGTAGTTTCTTCTTTGTTGTTAAAAGATACTATGGTATTATTGTACTCGTATATAGTTAAGTACCTACCATTGGTAATATTGTTATTATGTCAGACGAAATTCCGATTTGAAATTGCTTGTGCCCATTGAGAGCTTTCATAGTTACCTATATAAGTATTTGTATTATTACGTTTCCTATATTAGATATCTTCTCTCAGGGGTCGAACAACTTTCAAGTTGGTAGAAACCTGACCCCAGATGTTATCAATTCGATTCAATTGTCAAGCGGTATTACCTACCCAGTAGTTTTACACAATAACAGACTCATACTATTTTTTTTTCGCCAAACGAGATGATTGATTATATCTCAAGTTTAGCAGAAAAGTTATGACTTTCCTGCTAAGCTTGTAGCGGAGACCGGTATATTATTTATTTATTTATTACAAAAAACATATTTTACACAAAAAAATACATAACAAATTAGAAATTAAAACTCGCGTTTTGAAGGGAGTTGCAACTATTTACATATAGAAAAAAAACAAAGTAACAAAATAATCATAGGTAATAAAAAACATACTGAAAAATAGGCATACATCGTCCCTCTCCTGACTAACAGTCGTATCTGCAAAATGCAAATTGTTCAGGAGAGCGTTTTTAGTGTTTTGCGCGTGCATATTTTAATCTCTCCCAGCACACGGTGACATGGTGTAAATATATTTTAATATTTTATTTGTATACTTATAGGTATATATGAATCATTCTTATATATATTAGAATCGTATTTGCACATAGGTCTATTAGTGAAATTTTATTTTCAGTAATTCGTAGACAACAAATCACTAAGCTATTCCAAGTTAACGGGAGGTGATACAGTCGAGATCTTTAGTGAGAACATGCGTAAAACATTTAAATACACATTAGTGGTCTTAACTCGATTTTGCAAAAAAATGTCAGATATGACAGTTAGTCAGCAGAGGGACGATATGTATGTATGTATAACATTTAGCTAACAATTATGAATAGTTAAATAATATTAATTTAGTTTATGTGTTTGTTTCAATGTGTTACACGTAACACTTTACACCGAGGATATAAAATGGTTTTAAAACTAGGATTCTGTTATGGAATCAGGGGGGGGGGCAAGTCTGGTCAACAGGAGGAATCAAAACCATCCATTTTTACCCATATCACGGATATAATTATCTAATGGAGTTCTATAATATTTTAAGATGTTATAAATCTCCATAATATAATTATATCCATGATATGGGTAAACATGGATGGTTTTGTTTCCGCTTATTGACATTACTCTTGAAACTCGAATCCGATCCCGATTTTAAATTTTCATTTAGAACTTAAAGTCTGATTTTTTTTAAAGTGCCAATTCTATACATAAACAAAAAAAAAATGCATAGTATTTACGCATGTAAATATATTAGTAGAATCATGGTTGCTGATTGGTTTACACCATTTGGTGTCCTTAAAAACAAACATCAACAAACCCGACAGTACGTATCTATCTCTCGAAGTGAGCGCACGTTTAATTTTTTATGGTGACCATGTGTTCTAAATTAAGAATTTCATTTTTTATTTCTAATTTATGTATTTTATTTTTTGTTTAATATCGATATATATATAATTATTATTATAAACATGTGTTATCACCGTCTTAGTATAGAATAAGTGTCCATTATTTATTTGTATTAGTTACATAGATATATGTGTTTGCCTCAATGAACTATTATGTAAATATTTTGTAAAATATAATTTATTATTTTGTAAAATAATATGTAACTGTTTATTATTATAAGGATTAATTACTTCATAATGTATTCTTTTATTTTCCTAATAAAAAGTATCAAATAAATATTTTGTTTAAATATTACTTTCCCAGGAGATGCCCATTAACATTTGCAGAAAATACCTAATAATATAGACCCATTGAAGCCGCATGGTACCGGGAGTAAGAATAGGTATGAAAAGATTTGAGGGTTTTGAAGATATATGCATGTGAAAGTTACAACCGTTTTATATCATGAAATGATAAAAAGAATCCCATAATATTTTTTTCTTTTACTCCATGGTCACTCTATGAGCTTTGGCACTCTTAAAAAAATCAGACTTTACCTATCTGTCGCCTGCGTACATTCAAATGAACGACTATTACTATTAAAACATTACCTACCTACCGCATTCATTCTCCGTTACAAAGGTAGGTTCTTAGCGAGTCGGATCGTATTGGGATCGGATTTGCAGTGGAGAGTAAGGCCGCAGATTTGAATCATAACTCCCCACTATATCCCCTTGGGTTAGTGAGGAGTAAAAATCTGAATAATCATATCAATGATGGTGTTTTTTTTTTCATCCAGACAAATTTAGATATTTGCGGAGACGGTAGGCACCAACAAAAATAATTTTGATATTCTGTATGAAGTGCTTTAGGAACAGTGGTCAAAGTTGATATTTGTTATTACAAAACTTTCACTATTTTATATATAAATCTATTATTAAAAAAGTTTTATTGTATTCTATTTCTAGTTTAGATTTTCGCTTCAAAAATATATGTAACGAAGTTATAAAAGAAACATTGTAACCCACAATTGTACCAATTAAAAAAAAACAAAATTAAATAATAGTAAGATAGAAAAACCTATGGTACCTACATGAACATTAGTATTTGTAATACCTTATATGATAAAAATATAAGGCTCAGGGTGAAATAAACATGTTGAATAAAAAAATGTTTAAAGTTTTGACTTTAATAAAAGACACATTAGTTGAATTTGTTATTTAATTACTGTTGAGAAATATACACAATTTTAAGGAATGGGTTGTGGCAAATAAAATTTTGTCTATATATGTAAATAAGCAAGTGTAAGAACGCCACTACACACAACCATCTTTACACATTTCGTGTACATATTCTGTTTGAGATGATGCCCTCTGGGAAATATATTTTACAATAAATTATATAAAAAAAAACTCTTCATTATAACGTTGAGGTCGAAACTATAAATGGTAATGAAAATCTGTTCATTGTATGTAATGAATTTTCAATCGCAAAAATTCTCTTAGAAAGCATATTCGTTGCATATAATATTATCTAATATAGAGGAGAAAATAGTACAACTGAATTATTCGAGGTTTGGTCATACTAAAAACATTTTAAGTAGGGTTTATCTGCATATTTAAGTATTAGATTTTGTAATTTTTTTTATATCATATTTTATATTTTTTATATCCCCGGTGATTCGAAAACTTGAATATCAATAATATAGCAACCGTTTTTCTTCTTATTCCAATAATATAGCAACCGTTTTTCTTCTTATTCCATTAGATTTGTCTGATATGTTATTAACTTTTTTTTTTCAATGTCTTATCTCGAATTTTTTTCTATTAAGCACACGTTTCGAATGCGAACGACCAAAAGAGAATATATTAAAATATAAAATTTTCTAAAAAAGTGCGATGGTAATATTACTTTCTTACTTCATATGTAAATTTGAGAAATAGAATAAAGCTGGGGTAGCGTTGTGAGGTTATGTGCCAAAATATTTATACCAATACTTACGATCCGGCAGTAAACGAACGCAGATAAGTTGGGAAATATAAATTCTAAATATATTCACATATTATGCGAAATAATTCAAACAGAACACGACCTTTCATTTCCATTATCTTGATTTGCTGTTAAAAATGCAGCGTGTTGTGACGCCCCTCGGTCTTTCCAACAAATTTATGATTTGTGGTATGCTGACATTCGTTTGTGGAGAGGTTTTATAGATATGGTCATAAACCTAAAGTGACTCCAAGTAAACATAAAATCTACATTTCTATTACGTCTCGCAGTAAAATTAAATCTATTATTGAATATAATCTTTGGAACGAGCCGGATGATAAATAAAAATAATGTATTGCTATATTATATTTTGTTAGTGCCAACTTTAAGGTTTTTATGCGACCGAGAGTATATTTGTGTCTGTCCTCCTTCGCGTAAACCCATCATAACAAAAAAAAAACTTCCGAATGTTTATAATAAAACTCGTTCGCATCGAAATATCAAGGGATTTGACGTTTAATTTTATTGTTCAACCACACGAGGTCGATCACACGTAAATATCTACCAAGTTCTATCTAAGTATTTTCTTAAGTGTGCATTTAAAAAAAAATAAGAAATAGAATGATGGCTAGTAGGATTGATAAAGTACCTAGATTGGATACAGATGTTATTGATAAATGAAACCACTGGCACAAAACAATACCAAACACAACTGTTATTAAAGTTATTTTGTAAGATTCAGTGATTAGATCATGTGATGGAGATTCCTGAAGATAGTAGGATAATTGTATTTAAAAGTGGAAAATTGAAATGGATTGAAGGGGAAAATTGAGATGGGGGGTTGTTAACTTTGAATTGTAATGATCTTTGAATAAACAATAGGTATTTTATTTTAACACTTCCAGTTCTTTCATCCTACAAAAGCAAGATCTTCGTAAGTAAAAAAAAATATCAACTAAAATTAAAAATAAGTTATCAACCTACACACTTTTCGTCAGTGTGTAGGTTGATAACTTATTTTAGTCAGTTAGGTCTTGGGACGTCGGGATAGAAACTAAATGGGTATGCTTCTATTCAAAATCAATCGGCGCGAAGAGTTATTTCAGTTATTTGATAATAAATTATCTAAAAATCTTAAATATGTTTAAACTCCATGCATTGTTTCCGGCAAATAAATTGACAGATTTCGTCTGAAAAGTGGGAGATTCGTACATATAAAGCAAAAAAAGTTATTTGGATTGCATTTTTATTGTAAATTGAATATTTTTTATAATTTTTTTTTATATTAACTTTTTTTGTTATGGTAGTTTTCCTTTTTTTAAGTATGCTTATGATTGTTTTAAGTTTTCTTTTTATATTTGAATGTGTGTAATTGTTGTTTATGTGTGTAAAAGGCAATTTACTGTATAATTTACTTTAAATTTACTGTAAATAAATTTAATGTAAAGAAAACTATACCATCATTTGACAGTGTGTATAACATACTTTAGAAATGATTAGCCAATAACAGATCATAATAAGCAGGAATCTCTACAAAACGTTAAACGGTATTCTAGATAAAATGTCGTTTGAATTAAGAGGAAAGACTCTAAACTTCCACAATTTTTCGACAATATTCGTTGTAATTGCCATCTCAAGACTAAACATCTCTTATTTCATAAAAATAGACTGTAATTATTTGTTGACTGCTTGGTTCTCGGAAAAAAAAAACAGCCGAGTACAATTTATAAATAATTTGTGCTTATCATTTGCCAAAGGGAGTATTATTGGGAAATATATCGAATGTCTGATATCAAAATACTCGCAAATAGTAATAGCGACCACATAATTTTAAGGAAACTTAATAAAAATATTATATTTGGTCGTCTTTATAATACCTAGGTATTTATTTATTCAAAAAATATCAAAATAAATATATCAAATAGCAATAATTAATATTACTTGTTTGTACGTACCTACTACATATATTATATATCAACCTCCACCAGCCTGTGTCGAGGAGGAATATTTCACAATAACATTAAAAAAATGAGAGGGTTGTAGCCAACGGTAAACTCCTCACTAAACATGTGACTCCATAAAGTATTCAAATTTTGTATGGAAAATTTTCAGCATTTTCATGAAATGAGTTTGTTCAATTATTTTGTTATTTAAATATTTTTTATGAAAACTTGACAATTCTTCAATGCCATTTTATGAAATTGATGTGCCTTTTTAACAATTTGAAAATAAAAATTACAAAATTTATGTTTCCTGAGCTTGGAGTCATTTTAAAATATTTGACAGTTAAAAAAATGAGAAGCATTATTCTGATATCCTGTATAATCAAATAGGGTCTAAGCAAGTACTAGATATACAAATTTACAAATTTTGAAAATAATCGAATCAGTATTTTAATCTTTAATCGATAAAGTAGAATAAACACGCCGTACAAAGCATATAGCACACACACACACACAGATACATTGTGATGAAACTTTCACAATACAATCTTAGCATGATACTAGTTGATAATCTGCAATAAAAAAATAACCTTAAAATTGCGAAATCATAACTCCACACTATATCCCCATGGGTTAGCGAGGAGTTATTTATATGTTATATTAATTTAATTTAATTAAAAATAAACATTAAGATTCAAAATATCAAAGTTTTTTTTAAATATAATATATATTTTTTTTATTTTTGTATTTTTTCTGGAGCAACTAACGGGCAAACATTATTTTAACATGTACCCAATTACAAGTAACCACGTTTTGGAGACTGATGATATTTATCATCTCACAGATCAAACCAAATTTAATACTTTGTCTCCACCGTAAATACATAATACAATGTAAAATATGTATTGGCTGTTTTGTTTCCCAAAATAAAATAAATAAATAAAAAAAAAAAACAAAACCAACTCTGAATTTATCCAATGTCTTGAATTTACCAAATACCATCGGAATTTTGATTTTGCCTTTCGTAAATCGAAAAAAGACTTATGAATCATTACAGAAATTAATTAATTATTTTGTAAAGGCTTACACTTTGTTTTCGTCGTTGATCCACGGAGACAGATAATATCGCTAAAATGCTCGCACAGAGGGCGATAACGGTGAATGACTCATAAAGGGGAACTTGATCGCTCAATTATTTAGGTGTCTGAATAACAAACTAACACATTCTTAATAATGTTTTGGAGTTATTCATTTTTCTCCACCTTTGTCCAATTTAAGAATCTTTCCCCATCATAATTTCAACGATCTCTTTCAAGTGATTATTATCAAAATAACAACTCTAATTAAGAGGTCATAAAACGCTAAATCTAGTGACCGAAAACATGATAATACCCCCTATTCAGTTACTATTATAACTAAAATAATAACGTTCTAAAATTGTAGATTTTTAGATTTACGGTCTTCTCTCAGCGTTATAAAATATAAATTAGGATTGAATGGAATAGTAACATACCTATACTGGCCGGAACGTTCTTAAATAGTCACTGAATTAGACGTATTTTGAATAATTATGAAAATGATGAAAATTTCATAATTATTCATAATACATCTGATTCAGTAACATTTTAAGAACGTTCCGGCCAAAATAGATACGTCCCTATTCCATTTAGTCCAATTTGATATTTTATAACGCTGAAATAAGACCTGTAATCTAAAATCTATAATTTTAGAATGTTCCTATTTTAGTTACAATAGTTACTGAATAGGGGGTAATATTAAAACTGCCAAATGCACTATGATGTTACGTGTTGTAAGGGTAACTATCGCGTGCGTTGAAAATAAAAAAGAATAAACATGGACAATATTCACGTGTTATGGTGTTATTATGTTGAAAATAAAAACTAAATAATATTAGTTTTGGTGACATCACGGCTACATGACAAATAAACAATGACGGAAGAGTGCGCAGTAGGTACGTATGCGTAGTCTGAGGGCCCGTTCACATTTGTCGTGTGATACGTAGGTCCAACAGCTCCATTTATGATCACCCGACATTTTCTTGGACCTAACACACGACAAGTGGGAACGGGGTCTGAGTGTTTGAGTTCAAATTATTATGAACGGTGCACTCATTTTGTAGATATTAGTTTAAGGAACAAAGTCAGTTAAAGAATACGAAATTTGGTTCAAATGACCTTCATTCTAAAATTTTAGAACGTTCCTATTTTAGTTCAAAAAGTTACTGAATTGGACGTATTATATTTTAGTTTCCCTTGAAGCATTTCAAAGAAAATAAAATATCAATATAATTGTCGTTGGGGTCTCAGGAAGAGAGTGATGTCAAATAAATAGGTCATGTTGTTAATATACATGAAGTATGTGCAGAAGTCGAACGGAGCAAGCAGCAAACTGACCCTAGACACCCAATGTATGGCTCACAGCCGCATCAGTGCAGACAAGTCCAGAAGAAGCTTCCTGGAGATGGTCGTCCCTGTAGTTGGCCACCCCAAGTCCCGAAGGCTGTCACTGTGGCGTGATAGTGTCGAACGCACGCAGCTACCACCCGTGGAGGACGTGTCAGTGGGACACAACCTGCCTTGTACAACATGGAGAGCGCTCAATAGGCTCAGAACACAAGAAATGGGGTTACAGAGAGGAAGACATCTGCGAGTGTGGCGCCAGACAGGACAACGTGCACCTATTGTCATGTCCCATGATAGGAGCGACATGTACGCACCAAGACACAGTGATAGCAAACACTAGTAGAATCCGAGTGGCCGAATATTGGGGGCTAGGGATATGATGGTGTTCTGGACACGGAAAGTAAGTAATTAAGTGTATAGTTCTTTACGCAGAAGAAACGGAAAATACGGCCATATAAAGATTTATTAGTAATGAGATTTCTTATCAAGATGTCATACCGAGACGTTACGTGATTCGATAAAAAAATATATTGCAACCTTATCCATCAAAACATTTTCATAATGTTGACATACTAAATCCTCTTTCCAAATGTAGATAATCAAGTGAAGTTACTCGGTTGAGAAATATAAATTCGCCTTTTTTATACAATAGAGAGATGTTATTTTACAATTCTATTAAAATCGATTGTTTATCATTTTTTAGTTCAACTGTTGAATGTTGGATTGATCCATTGGTACCTATGTTTACATTATTTCACTTAAGTAAAATAATATTTATCGAAAACGTTGATAAGTTTATCGATTCAATAATGCAATATACATTTTTGTTTTATTAATCTTTAATTGAATTATGCCTTATCCCAATTTGGATTTTTGTTAGATTATATGATTATATAACATAATTTATTTTTCTTCGTGTGGAGAGTATATATCTCTCAGCTTAAAACAGCTTCTCCGCATTACATTGTGACAATAATTATTGTTAAATTTTCATTCGTAGTTTTTATTGGTTCTATAGCTTGGGTCCAACGTGTTCCAAATTCATTTTTTAAATTCAATTGATGTAGTTTTTTACTCCTCACTAACCCAAGGGGATATAGTGGGGAGTTATGATATCGCAATTTCAAGGCTTTTTTATAGCAGATTACCAACTAGTATCATACTGAGATTGTATTCTGAAAGTTTCGTCACAATGTATCTGTGTGTGTGTGCGCTATGTGCTGTATGCTATGTACGGCGTGTTAATTTTACTTTAATGATTATAGACTAAAGTTGGTACCTACTCATTCGATTCTTTTAAAATTTTGTAAATATGTATATCAAATACTCGCTTGGATCCCATTAGATTTTGAAGGATATGTGAATGGTGCTCCTCATTTTTTTTAACCGTCAAATATTTCAAAGTGACCCCAAACTCAGGAAACTTAAAATTAAAAAAATTTTTTTTCAAATTAGTAAAAAGAAACACCAATTCCATAAAATGGCGTTGAAAAATTATCAAATTTTCATAATAAAATATTCAAATCATAAACAATTTAACAAACTCATTTCATGAAAATGCTGAATATTTTCCATACAAAATTTTAATACTTTATACAATGACTTGTTAGTGAGGACTCCTTTTTTATCTTGTTTGTATATTATATGTTATCGAGTATACTGTCAATTATTAAAGTAAATACCTACTGAGTAAAAATCTTCAAAATGCAAGATAAATTTATGTATGTTTTCAGTATAATGTGATCTTAAGACTAATAAATTATTTTGAAGTGCCAATATTGTATCGGAGAATCTCGATACTGTAATTATTATTATCTCGCTAAAGTAACTATACCAATGTAATTACTAGTCTCCCGTCACAATGTTGCTTTTAACTGACGGAGTAGGTATCTACTTATAATATATACGAAAAACTGTCAATTAATAATCGTCTATCTTTATGTTCTTAATATAACGGGAACAATTTACCAATTTACGCATATTTTACTGACTACTTCATTGAAAACATAATTAATAATATCTTTGATTAAGCAAATTGATGAACGTTTTTGTATTTTTCTTAAATAAAGCAAAAATCATTGTACATACAATACTTGGATTTATTAGATCATATCTGATATACTTATTGGTTAGGCAAATATGGGAACACGCACACGCACACACACACACACACACACACACACCCACACCCTCACACACACACACACACACACACACACACACACACACACACACACACACACACACACACACACACACACACACACACACACACACACACATATCATATTAAAATTTGATATTTTTATTTTCAGAGTGTTAAAACAGCACATCACTTTCATATAATGGTATTGAAGAATTATCAAGTTTTCATAATAAAATATTTGAATTAAAAATAATTTCACAAACTCATTTCACGAAAATGCTAAAAATTATCCATATAAAATTTGAATAATTTGTGGAGTGACTTGATAGTGAGAAAGCCACAACTCCCTCGTTTATCTAAAAAAAATCATAAAATCATAAAAAAATACAAGAATTGATGAAGGGACACAGTCTTCATTTAAATTGTTAAATTAATTTTGATCTGTATATACTATTCGAATATAATCTATGTATATACTTAAATAAAAAAAGTCGGGTTAGTTAGATTATTTATGACCCAAGAACGGCTGGACCAATAGGCATGATGACTAATTTTGAGAAACTATCTCACGATGTTTTTACGCATCCACTGTTTTCAAATATATATACATTTCAACATAAAATAAAGGTTTAGTAGCAAAAATTGCCATTTCAAAATCCAATTTGACATTTACGTCAAAAAACGCTTGCAGTGTAATGGCGTCCGTCGGAGCTGACGGTGACGTCACGGTTTCGTAGACCGCATATCACTACTATATGTACTATATGTATTCTAAGACGATTTGTGTATTTAAAATAAATTCAAAAGTGCATAAGTGTTGTGCGGTCCCTAAATGTACAAACACGTCGAAAAAAAACACCTACTGAGGTATTTGTTTTCGTCCCACGTGAATATAAACGAGAAACAAGTAGTTAAATTTGGCAATGCGAGACACAGAAAGTGTATTTTATTAAGTATGCGTTTACAATGAAGTACAGTATTTGTTCCCCCACATTTAGCTCTCAATACTATAATTAATTTACTAAATATTTACCATTAATTAGGCAATAAGCATATAAAGAACTTCATGAATGTCCAAACGTCAAAATAGGCCATCTTAAGTTTCCCGCGAATTAGGCATTAGGCCTGTGTAACACCACTGCGTTACGACGCTCAATTGCATGGACCCAGTTCACTGCGCCGGGTGTGTTAACTTACTCCTTCGAAATGTATTGGCTCACGGCGCAGTGAGTCATGAGTGCTAGACCGGGAGAATGCGAACAGTGTTAGGGTATTGAGTTATTGAGTTGCTTGCTTTTTAACCGACATACCTACATACATACTTACTAAATAAACAACGTAATAGACAATAACATAAAACTATTAGCTTACCTTAGCACAGGCCATGCCTAGTGACGGGGCTAGTAACAAAGATACAAACAAAAAGAAATAGCTTAAACTATGTAAGCACCAGTGAAATAATAGAATGATATTTATTTAAATGAAATAACTTATATTTACTTTGTATGTTTACTACTACTGATAATAATAGTAACTTTTATTTAGACGTAAAAAATACAAAATTAATACATCTAGTATAAACAAAAAAATATATATTTTTTTTATACATTCTAATCCCAAAAAGTGCCGAATTAAAGCGTTTCCCGATTAAGTGCCGACGCAAGTCTGAATTTCCCGAAATCGGCACAAGTGCCGCAAATCGGCAAAACTGGACGTGAACCTAGAATATCGTGACGTCATGCGCTCTGATTCGTTCTGATTGGCGTTTCTCATAAAATGGCAGTCTATAATATTTTGTATTTTTATTTTAATAATATTAATATTATTCACTCTTTTAAAATGAAAATAAATACATTTTTTTAAACCTCAATAACCTATTTTATTTTTTAAAATCATAATGTCAATGATTTTTTCTTACTCTCATCACGCCTATTCACTGCGCTGGGTCATTAAGCTAGTTAAAAAATAATAATAAAAGTATAATATGCAGGTATTGTATTTTATATAAGCAAAGATTATTATTGAATTCATTATATTTCATGTACCTACATGTTTAAAAATATCACAACTTTCCCGATTCTACTTTTAAAAGTAATAGTATGTCGGTTAAAAATCCCGATTCTACTTTTAAAAGTAATAGTTTGTCGGTTAAAAATCAGGCAACTCAATAACTCAATACCCTAACACTGTTCGCATTCTCCCTGTCTAGCACTCACGACTCACTGCGCCGTGAGCCAATACATTTCGAAGGAGTGAGTTAACACACCCGTCGCAGTGAACAGAATCGACGCAATTGAGCGGTGCAACGCAGGTTTACAACTGTCATGTCTACCACAGTACCGCGTAGGTATGCTTTTAGTTTATGAACACATAATGTAGCGAGAAGAAGGAACATATTTTATCGATTTTCGAGATGTAAGTTGTATTTAAATTATAGATAAATAAAGTACTTATATGCATAGAATAATAATAATACGCTTATATGTAAGTTTTTACGTTTCTAAATTCTGACGAGCAAAAGTCTTTGTTCGATGCAAAGTAATTTCATATATTGTATTGAAACTGTGACGTCATAATTATTGATTCACTCTGATTGGTGTTTCTCATAAAATGGCGGACTTACATATTTTGTATTTTTATTTTAATAATATTAATATTATTCGCTCTTTTAAAATGAAAATAAATATATTTTTTCCAATCTATATAACCTATTTTATCTTATAAAATTATAATTTCAATGATTTTTTCATACTGTCATCACGCCTATTGTGATGATCTATTATTTGTTGGATTCGTCTCCGCCCCGGATAACATCATTACTACATATGTATAACATATCGGTAGTATTAACGGAATATAAAAAAAATATGTATGTAAATAAACTGTACGCCTGGTACCTATTATGCAAACAATATAGCTTATGAAATCAAAATAAATGATTCAAAAATCGAATGTAAAAACTTCAGGGGGGCAAGTCTGGTACGACCGGCGAAATCAAAACCCTCGTGATTACCCAAATTATGGTTATAATTATTACATGGAGTTCTATAATATCTATAATATCTTAGATGTCATAGAACTCCATTTGATAATTATGTATATCCATGATATGGGTAATCACTTGGGTTTTGATTTCGCCAGTCGGACCAGACTTGCCTCTCAGGATAGGTATTTAACAAAAACCTTTTTAACAAATCATTGATAAATTTACAATAGAAACTCTAATCATTGAAATAATTGAAAACTAGAATAGAATTATTATTTAAATAAATTGAAAATGGAATTTATTCTATGAAGAAAAATTGAAAACAAAGCATTTGGACATAGAATTATAAGGTACAGAAGCCGCGTGTAGTTAAAATTTCGAATTCAAATGTCTGACAAGTTTTTTTTTACATGTGTGTGTGTGAGGCGGTAGATCGGTTGGTCTACGTATTATGTAGGTGTGCGTATCGGTAGGTATACGTATACGGCCGGGCAGGTGATACTCCGGTTTTTACCTGAGTTTTTGTGGGCATACTTTCATTGCGCTGACTATAGGTATCTGTATCATATATTATCTAAGCATTTGGATTAAAGAAAATTTTGAAATATAGCTTGTGGGTTGGCTTTTGAGCTGTCAGATACAGAAAAATGTATTCATTATTACAAATTTTTGCATTTTTATATTATTATTGTATCCTAATAAACCATTGTAATTAGTACATTATTTATATTCAATTAATTACGTTGATAAAATCCTAAATAAGTTATAGGTAAAAGTTAACACGACATAAATTGACCGAGGCGGTACGAAGTTCGCCGGGTCAGCTAGTATATATAATATAAAAGGTAATTAATACACAATATGAGGTAATAATAATTAATATTTTTGAATAATAAATAAATAATACACGTAGGAAACAGAAGGAAAATTTTTACGTTTATATTTTAGTTGTGCAAAAGCGACCTTGTATCGTGTAGGTAAATATTATGTATAAAATATGTTGATGTACTGTATAATTTACTTTATGATTGTAATTAAATAAACTTTAATACCAAATTGTTTTCATTTTGCACATTAAAACAGGGGAAGGGATAGTTACGAAGTACGTATCTAATTAAAAAAATAATAATTGAGTTTACTGAGGTAAAAAAAATTGTGTACAATTTCTGATGATACCCTCCCTCTGTAGACATATGTACATAGGTACGGGCAAAGTGGAAAATTTATTTTATTTATTTTTATTTTATTTTATTCTTGTTGACAAATTCACAGAATATAAATTTCAATTGTATACATTATTATTTAAATATAAATATATTTCAATTAAGAATTTTTTCGTGAAATATTACATAGGTACATTATAATATATCAAGCTTGGTAAGAACAACAAAACAATATGAGCAACATAACAAAGCAAAAAGCAAAATGGGGTACAAAATAACAAGCAAAAATAACATGAGACAATGACTAAAAAAGAAAAAGAAGAACAACAAAATCGTTGATTAAACATTACAAGCATAAAAAGAAAAAAAAAACATTAGTAAATCAAAGTAGAAAAAAGAAAAGCAAAATGAACGAGATTAAGTAAGAAATAAAAAAAAGAAAAGAAAAAAAAAAAGAAAAGAAAAAAAGAAAAAAAAAAGAAATAAAGAAAAAAAAAAAAAAAAAAATCGAATGCTAAGCAATACATAAAGTTAGGATTAAGGAATGGATATGAGGATTTAGATGAACTTATTTGCACGCGGCCACAAGAATACACACACACGCTCGCATACACACACGCACACACATAGAGAAAAACGTCACAATTCAGAAATGAGTGGGTATTGTTCAATACTTGAAATATTCCACCAATAATAGGTAAACTTAATATACCTACATCAGCTGAATGAGAATTTCTTTTACTTGCATACCACATTTAGGTAGGTACATATTATAAGAGCACCTGTATTATGAAGAATAACAGAATACAATTACGCTATATACCTGTTGTTAGGGCAAGCAAAGAGAAATTAATGCGGTACAGCTCCTAAGCATTACAAACTGGAGGACGGCAGCTGAGGACAGACGGGGTTGGAGGCAGAAGTTGAAGGAGGCCAAGGCTCGACTTGGGCTGTAGCGCCATCGAAGAAGAAGAAGAAGAAAGAGAAACTAGCGCTTTACACCTTTATCCGTGATAAAAATCATGCTTTTCTTTACATGGACGTTTATTGTCAGGCTTCTGTTGTTATTTTTTCTTATTTCAAATTATTGTTCACATGGTTGTATAATTGTGTAACTAACTCTCATTCCTTAATTTTCTGCATTATGTACTTATATGTATATTTCAAAATTGAAAAGAAAATATAGGGGGTTCGAAATGAACAATGTGGGCATATTTTTATTATACTACCTTCCTATGCGCGTTTATATTATGACTAGTAAAACCCGGCAGACGTTGTCCTGCCTGTTTAATTATTTACCTCAAAATATATAAAAATGGTTGTTCGGTATGTTTCCTTTTATCACTTAACATTCTTATCTAGATTCGCTAATTATAATTCCGTATTTTTTCCCTTCCATCCCTACAGTCCCTTCCGTCCCTATTCAATCATTCATTTAAATTTTATTTAATTATTCAAACAAATACATGTACATGAACCTTTACCATTATTCCAGTTTTATATAATATAGCATTTTATATATGGGTATATAGGATTTTTTCTGAACAAACCCACTGAGTATCAATTCAATACCAACTTATTTTTTTCAATTTTTTGTGAGATATCGAATAAATAAATAAATTAATTATAATGCATAAACCTTCTCCGGAAGGAGCTGAACAAATTTCCAAAGTTTCATCGCAATCGGATAGTTGGTTTGGGACTTCATCGGACACATACAAATATACGTAAATCCATTTTTATATATATAGATAATAATTTTTGATTTTCAAAAAAAACGTCTAATCCTTGGACACTGCCTAATCCCTCAGTCACCTATACTAGAAATGGATAGAATTGGTTATTTGTTATCAAATTGAAATTTATAGAACTTAAGTATAGGTAGGTACCTACCTCATACTTATTTCATATTTATTCCTAACTTATTACAAATATCTGACTTCGTTGATTTTTCATTAATTTTCCTTTCCATAGTTACAGTCAAATACTCATACGAATATTATTTTAGAGTGTAATATTTTTGAAGGTAGGTTTAATGTAATATTGATGTATGATTTTTAATTATTTATTAAATAATTATCTAAATTTTTGTTTGTTTATAATATATTTATCTCATAAATGAATTAATAAAAAAATGTATGAACATGGAATTCATTCAACGATCCAAGTGGATGGGACAAGCGGAAACTTTAAATACTCTTTTCACACTTAATAACAATATATAAGAACATGGGGATTGTAACCAACACTAAACTCTTCATAATGCTTAAATTTATTCAAATTATAAAACCACTTTTCAACTCCAATCTTGCTGAATTTCTTTCCCAGTTTAAACTAATATTAAACCACTTCTCTTAACATTATTTGAGACTGAAGGGATAGTAAGGAATGAAGGGAAGGGACGGATGGAGGGACTGAAGAGACGGAGGGGACTGTTAAAAAAAACTAACTTACTTTTGTTAATTTTTATGTATTGTATTGGATATATTTTACTCTATCTGAATTAATCATAATATAAACAATTCAAAATTACGAAAACGATTTTCTTGATACGTTAGCATATTGCTTCACATTTACACTCTCGAGCAACGCCGGGTATAAAAAAAGTAGTTATTAAAATTATGTAGGTAATAAATATCTATAAAAAAAAAAATAAGAAAAACGTTTTCAATTATGCCATATAAGTTCAAATAAATTATTCTTAAATGGGCCTATTATGTAGTGAGATTTGAATTATATTTATTTGTTATGTTATTTTCCTGAGGATACTCTAATATAACTTGAAAAGTTTTCGTACAGAAGAAAATGTTATTGTGTATTTATTTGGATTGAATTAAGTGGTTAAAATGGTTAACTAAGTCATTGTGTGGGTGTGTGCAATGTAGTTACATAAAATGAATTAAATGCATTTTTGTCAGTGGAACTTACCCGATAAAGAAATGATAATTATCGATTTTTTGTTTGAATGTAATTTAATTAGTGAATGTTGAAACAAATTAAAGCGGGGCGTACTGAAATGTGAAGCAATAAATTGATTAAGTTTTATATTTTTATTACTTATCTCTTTGTTTGCAGACTCTCATGTTGTTTCATTACATTTGGACGAGCCTTATAAAGGATAAATGTCCGGGCTCAATTTCCGAAAGCGGAAAATTAATAAATGTGATTAGCTTTTATTGCGGTTCTTAAATGAAATAAATTTGGAAAAATGAATTGAACGAATCTAGAACGTATAACGAGTAAATTGGTTTTCCTTAAATATATGGGTATTCGGAGTCGGATGTTTACTCAGGATAAATTGAAGCCATTATATTGACTTTTATAGAATTTTTAGTTTGATTACCGCCAGAGAGAAAAGAATATATTGTTTTAAAAGAAAAACGAATTATCTTCATATTTTTTAATAAACGTGGTCTACGTATATTTATTCATTTATTTAATATTGCTTCTCGGGCAACTAACAGGTAATATATCAAATATTAATTTAACACGTACCCAATAACAAGTTGCCACTTTATGGAATAACTATATCAATCGTCACATAGATCCAGAATGAAAACACAATTGAAAACTGTGTCTTCACCGGGAATCAAACCCGGGGCCTTTGGATCAGCAGCCAGATACAAAACCAACTGAGCCACGAAACCGATAAATAAAATTATTATTAAATGACATTAAAAAGATTATTTCATTGACATGAAAACCATCTGTATAAATTCAATTCAAATTTAAATAAATGAAACAAATATTTTAAAATTTTGTCAACATACATAATATGTATGAGTCAATATATGTAGATTCGATTTGCTTTGAACTAATTTAATAAGGGATCCTGAATCCGAGTATACCTACTTATCAATTAAATCACATACACACACATTATGTAACCATTGTATGATAAAAAGTAATTTATTTCTACCTACTCCAAACAGCGCATCTTTAATGCGATGACAGTAATATATAACTGACTTTAATTTATTCGAAATTAAGATGTTGATTAGAATTTAAGAACAACTTCAAAATTCGTTTTAATATTCTTTAAGTACGAATAATTAATAGGTTTTAAAAGACATTTAAAATTTACGAGATATTCTGTCGACTATTTAAATAATTAATTATTTAAGAGATCGATGAATTCAATTAACGATTTGTAAAATCAGTTTTTAAATAGTTCAGAGGGATTTGTTAGAGTTCAAATAAAGTTATTCAATTTTTTCCAATTTTTAAATTAACTTTATTTTATGGTATCTATGTAAATTTAGAAATCTCCTCTTGGCGTACTTTACCTCAATACTGTAAGTTGATTTTTTTTTTATTTTCGTCAGTTGACCTTTGACTGTTTGACTGTTTTCCGAAAATATTTGATAGGTTTCATATAAAAATAAATGGTATTAAGTTCTTCAATGGCGAGTGAAACGAGGTAAATATTATTTAAGTTCGTTTTGAATAGGACTTTTTCTTACAGTTATTTCTATCTATTTTCAGTTATTCTACATCAACGCTCTTTTTATACTCAACGGTAACTTATTATTACATCAATCGAAGAATCAAAAATATCGAACATAATTACAAATGTTATTGTAAGATTTGCATATTTTTTTAATATCGCAAATATATTTCCAACATTATATTCATTGTCATTAGGTACAGCCTTTTTTTCATAATGTAATGGAGAAACATATAATGTTATTTTCATAGATTTTAAGGTGGCATATGATAGTGTAGGCTGAGTGAAATTGTAGGTACCAGGCAATGCAAGAACTAGGAATACCCAGAAAGCTAGTAATAATGGATTTGCATGACTCAAACTGCTGAGTAAAGATACAAATTAGCACCTTTGATCAATTTAATACATATAAAATGCTTTGCGACAGGTCGATGCTCTGTCATGCTTTATTTAATACAGTCCTAGAGAAAACTATCAGAGATCGATAAAAATCGATAAAATATGCACCTTTTTCTCTCAACATTATGTAGTCATAAGCTAAAAGCATACGCGGGTAACGTATGATGGCTTATTTTGACGTTTGGACATTCACGAAGTTCTTTGCTTATTGCCTAATTAATGGTAATTTTTTTGTAAATGGAGTATAGTATTGACAGCTTAACATGGGGAACAAATACTGTACTTCATTGTAAACGCGCACTTAATAAAATACCAAAAAAAAAATACCAAAATGTCATTCGAGAATTTTTAGATATATACTTGCTGTATCTCACCGTGCGAGATTTATCCACTTATTTCTCGTTTTTTTTCGCTTGGGACGAAAACAAATACCTCAGTAGGTATTTTTTTCGACGTGTTTGTACATTTAGGGACCGCACAACACTTATGCACTTTTGAATTAATTTTCAATACACAAATCGTCTTAGAATACATATAGTTGATATGCAGTTTACCATACCGTGACGTCACAGTATATCCATGACACTATAAGCGTTTTTTGTCGTAAATGTCAAATTTGATTTTAAAATGGCGATTTTTGCTACTAAAGCTTTATTTTATGTAGTAATGTATATATATTTGGAAACAGTGGATGCGTAAAAATATCGTGAGATAGTGTCTCAAAATTAGTCATCATGCCTAACGGTCAATTGTCTGGACACGTAAATGAGTTGCCCATATGGGTGAAGAGGATGCCTGTACCGAGAACAAACGAAAATAAATTAATAAAGAAATAAATAACTGGAGATATATATCTGAGATCATTTTATTGAAGAATCTGCTGTAAATAGAGAACCCTGTTAATCTCGTGAAGTTTGTCGTTATCGGGAGCGTAGAGGGTAAAGATCCATAGGTCGTTTACTGACCCGATGAAGTGACCTCATCATGTCCGCTTCAGGATCATCAATTACCGAAGCTCTTCGATCTGCCTGAGATCATCCAACTACATGGAAGGAAGATCATTAGTCTAGTGAATGAGTGTAGTCGCCATGCTCATTCCTGTCAAACGTGTCTGTAAAAAATATGACAATACATGTAAAAGTGAAAATCAAAATAAGTACTCACGTATAACAGTAAGGTTGACCATGTGATTCCTAGTGGGCGATTTTTGAAAGTCTACCCTGCAACGATACACTCCACCGTCGGTAGATTTGGCCTGTTCAATAGTGAGGAGTGCAGTTGGTTTAGCTCCAACTCTGAACATAGCTCTGCTTCCCAGCACTTCCTGGTCAGCCCAGTGACTTCCTTTCGCTAATTTTGTATCTCGAGCATCAAAGCTGAAAAATAATATTATGAAATTAACACATTTTTGAAGCTAGAACGTTGATCTGATATCTAACACTTAAATACAATTTCTTATTATACTGCTCTGGACTAATTAATTGTGACGATTTCGTTTTCATTACTATTTTGTGTCTTTTTCTTACAGGATCTTTTCAATCGATTTTTATTTGAAAAACATCAAACGTTTGCGAATATGCAACAATAAAAATATTCTATTTAATTGTAATTCTGGTGCAGTTCAGGGATGACGGGTTTTCTAATTTCGAAGCCTTTAAAAATGTCTACTTTAAACCCTTGGCCATTTGTAAGTCAGGTCAAATGGTGAAATCAAAACCCTTATGATAATGTATCATATCATAACCCACATCATGTAGCCGACCGCCGTGGTAAAGTTGGTAAGCCGTTCGGTTTCTGTGCGGGCGTCCTGGGTTCGATTCTCAGCAGAGGAGAAATTTATTTAAATGATTCACGAATTCAGAGAAATTGATACTTTTGAGAAAACTCATATGTTTTCTGCTATTAAAATTTCTTCTCGTTATTCCTATATAAAATGAAAAAAAGTCACTAGAATTCAATCTGTATACCCGGAATCACTATTTCGTGAATACTTGTCAATATCATCCCTTAAGAAGTTACCCAAATTATTTATTGCATAAAGAGCTGGTTTCATTTCAAGCGGGAGATAGAAGCGATTAGCTCCGAAAATGTTTGACCTAAAACTCAAGCTCGTGGTTAATACAAAGTCATTGTATGTACCTGTATTGTATATTATATTTTTATTCACTTTTAATTTGTAAAAATGTATCATAAATTAATATCAAAACCGTATGAAGATATTATTATAATAATATGTTTCCACTGCAAATGTCTTGTATCAGATTCCTTTATTAGGTACTTTATTAACTTATAAGACAGAACCCTTTTTCTTGGATTCATTAAGTGCCAAGAACTATTCCCTCCGTCAACTGGCTAATTTGAATATAAAAACGCTTTACTGAATTAGTCTCATAATAATATCTTTTTATTTACTGGAGAATATCCCGTTAAGTAAAAGTGTCAAGAGATAATTACGCCTTCTATATGCAGCGTGTTGTTTTGTTTTTCTGCCTTTCTGCTTAGAAACTGCTTTGATTACTCTTATTATTATTAAGATTTAAGCGCAGTCATTTTCTATTTGAATTGGAATTATAATATACATAAATCCTTTTCTCTATGTTATAATATTAATAATATAACATTGGTTTTATAAAATGGATCAATGCGAGGCTAATTCAGGTTTGTAGATATATTATTAAAAACATAAATTATAAATAACAATTCAGTTATTATTAATTCTTAACACACACACACACACATGCACACACACACACACTCACACATACAATCACACATACACACACACCACACACACACACACACACACACACACACACACACACACACACACACACACACACACACACACATACACACACACACACACCCACACCCACACCCACACACACACACACACACACACACACATACATACACATACACATACATACACACTATCACACAAACGCACACACACACACTTTATTTTCTTCTTTTGATATTAGGTAAAGTACGTAAGAAGTACATGTTATATTTGCATTTTATTTTAATTTGATATAAATTGTAAATGTAAAATATAAAAAAAGTAAATATAATGTTTTTAAAAGAAAGTAGGAGAAAACGTAAATTTAATATGGGAGAATTTATATTTTAATTTCATATTTTATTACTTGTTTTCATAATGTTATTCTGTATTATTTCTCTCTTCTAATCCTTGTTAAAATCATTGTAATTTTTATTTGGCTGAGTATTGTCGTTATTACGGCACTAATACTGAAAAAAACTGTCAGGACACAGCTAATATCCTACCATAACATACCATTACGCCCTTTCCCTATTTGGGGTAGGCAGAGAGAACCAAACACCAGACTCTTCTCTCTTTACATACATTTCTCGCTTCGTTCACGTCCACACATCTTCTCATACACGCTCTTCTGTATTTATTGCTTCTAAGGTCTCCATTTTTAAAATTCTATTTATGTGATCGTGCTTAGGGCATTCATTTTCATATTAAGGTATTTCTTTCGAGAGACAAATATTATCTCTTTGAAAGAGATAATATCCTGATTGTTATAAATTTTGTGCAGACTTGATTTGATCTGAGATTCGTGATCTAAGTTCGCCGCTAAATCACCACAAGAATTCACATTCTCTATCAGTGTTAATTGCTAATACTTTTTAAACTGTATGATTGGTTCAAATACTACGTACAAGATACCTACATACACAATGCACAATGTACCTAAATGCATATCATGATTAAACAAATTATCTTTTTAACTGTATGAAAATGTATATTTGTAAATAGTATATTAAATAAAGTTATTTGTTAAAAAAGTATCTAAACGTAATTTTTATGTATCTTTCTAATGTGATATATTATAATAATAATATAAGTGGGGCAGATGTTTTCGTGATAAAAAAATGAAAAATGTTTTAAATATCTTACCTATATATCGGCGACAATCTTCCTTCCCTGTACCATATGACCAATGAAACCCTGTCTCCTGGTAAAGTAGTTGTGACATCGCACGGCAATCTTCCCAAACCGCCCAGGATAACTTCCGCAGTAGAAGCTGTGAAACAAAATATATCCCTTAATTAACTTGTCTCATTATTATTTCTAAGAAAACACATTTGAAACACATTTCTTACAACCAACCAAAGCAACATGAGCACACAAATATAAAATAATAATTAGATGGGTGGTGGCAGAAAGGTTAGCGCGCTGGGATAGTAATCAATTAATCGCAAGTTCGAACCCAAAAAAAATATTTATACATGAAAACATCTAAACAGGAAAAATGAAAAAAAAGGAAAACAGTTAAAATAAACAAAGAACGCATTATTACTTGTATTACTAGTTAATTTTGTGTACCTACTTAACAACCATTCACTGCAATGTTTTTTAAAGTTCTGCAGTAAGGCTGCCGTATGAATGCGCTGCGGCAATTCATTCCAATATTAGGTCGATGTATAACATCCCTCAAAGGCTGTGGTTCGATGTCTGGGGAGAATAAGTAGATGGTCTCTTTGTCGCGTAGAATGAATGTGAATATCACGGGACCACTGTAATCTGTCATACAGATAGGAAGGTGTCTTAATTTTTATGATTCTGTGATGAAACATCCTTCTGTTAAACATATTCAGTATCCCGTGCTGCTATTGTTTAGTGAAATTTTAAATAATTAACATTCAATACGTTTTCGAAAGTCTTTAAAATCATAAAATAATAAGAGTTTATCCAAAATTATCCAAATCCAAAAGTTTGGTATCGCTGAAATGTTCTCGTAAGTTATGAGTATATTCTGCTACGCCAGAAGCTACTAAAGTTTAATGTACATCTTTAATTTCGGTGTAAGTTACTAAATTCGTGGAAATCAAGAAGGTTGAATTTGATGGAGGAATGATCTCCCAAAATAGAACCGAATTCCTAGAATTAATTTAATACAATGTGATTTTTAAAAAATAAAATTGAAGGAAACTAATGAACACGAATCTGGATTGACATATTTAAAAAAAAACTCTTGAAATTTTTGCCGTACAAATTTCAGCACTTATTGACAATATCAATAATTCAGAGTATTTGTAAAAATAGAGTCCATTTTCAATTGTTGATAAGACAGTTCTTGACTCACTAGTGTTTCTATTTTTGATGTGTCACAGTTCGTGCGACTTATTTTTTTTAGAGAATAATGGTGGCAGAGCAGTGAGCGCCCTGGGTTAGTAATGCAGTGGTCACGAGATCGAATCACCAATCACCTATAAATTTGTTACGTAAACTAATCACAATCATTTATGATTAGTTTTGGGAATGTACGAGGATGTACAGTGTACTTGTAACAAGGACATATTTATTATTTTTTTAATTAAAAAAAATGAGTCCTTGTACAAAATATAAATACATCCTTTTACATTCACTAAACAAGGTTAAAATGCTTGTGCTATAGGTGGACGTAATGTGTTTAGGTAGGGTGGGGTTTGAACTCTCCATCACTGGATTACTATTCCGATGCGATTACCGTTTGGCCGCCGAACTCTCTAATTATTGGTAGGTACTTGAATTTCGTGAAAATCTACACATTTCAGATTAATATATTATTACGATGGTTGTATTATATGAAAATCAAGAATGAAGAATGGCTAAGTAACTATAAAAAAATGATACATAAAATGGGAGAGAAAAGGTTCTACCATGAGAACATGGAAAAGTACGAATATGAATGTGAGCATGAAAAATAATATTCGTCACGATTAAAACTAAATGAATTTTTGTGAAAAAAATAATTAAAATGTGCCATAAAGAGATTTTTGTAAAAAGGTTGTTTTGTGTCGTCTGATTCTCCATCCTCGTCAGAGACATACATAGGTGATGATGTTATTGTATACATTTACAGAGATATAGTGATGTTGTTTATGCGACTCCTACCGTTCGTGGAAGATATCTTCGGGCAATATTAAATCGGGTTTCGGCCAGGCAGGTCCACTATTGACCAATTACATATTCACCCATCGATAGATGAAAAAAACTCAAAAAAAGGTATTAGACACCTGTCCTTAAGGGAGAACAAGTGAAGGCAGACATAAGTTTAGATGGCTGGACGACATACTGAGTGGTATCAGAGAAATGGACCTGACAAATTAGAGAAGACTGGAGGTCGAAATCGAGGGAGATCGCGATCCACTTCCACGCCGGCGACGCTATAGAGCCCATTGGCCCTGTTCGCCACCGGACGCAGCCGCAACATCGGACAAACACAAAATGTCCACCATCCATCGGGTTCAACCACTGCCCCCGAGAATCCAACCACACACGTCAGGGCCTCCGATTGGTCTCGAAATCGGCCGCTAAGAACACTCCGTTTCAAGTCGGAGGGGCTTGTACCCCGACCCCTCGGTCCTCGTGTTGGCGTCCGAAGGTTCCGCGGGCTAACACCGGGGGCATCCGACGCAATCATCACCTGTCAGATTTGACGTCTAGTTGTCAACACAGGATGTCTGACCCGACGTCTGCGCCGGCGGTGTGCCCGAACCACACAACAACATTCGCCACAGTTTGACGAGTAACTGCCGAGCGAGACTAGAGGCGTCCGTCCTGCTCTTCTCTAAGTACAGAATTGACGAGGGCACAACAGCGTCGGCCGCCCACCCCTGCCTTTACTGCCTAGGCCCTTAGAGCCGCAACCTAGGCCCCTAGGCACTGGAGGTCGACAGGGAGGAGGCCAGGGTCCGTAGCGGACTGCAGCGCCAGTGGCGATGATGATGATGAGTGAGATACTTGTATGTAATTTCGTTAAAGCCACGTATCTCTTCAATATAGAAATAATGTGTTTTCGATATCATATTATTATACAGCAAACAACACATTGTTGTCGTGGGTAGTTTTATTGAATATATGTATTTGATAAACATTAATAGAATCACACATTTGACTGAGAGTTTTGAAGGTAGAATAAGATATCCTGTAGCTATCAATTTTGTTAGAAAAGACTTGTAATATTGTGTTGATAACAATACCCAATGGAATAACCCTAAGAATTACTTTTGTACAAGGATACTGAAAGGGTTGTATTTGACTTTTTATACTATTGATCTTTTTCAATTATATTTTGAATTGTTACACTAGAGTTTTTTTTTATAACATGTAGGAATTCACCTATAAATGATATTTTTTCTTTTTTTTGTGGAATAATAATCTGAGTGAACTAAAATAAATTTTTCACTTTTAGCTATATTTTATGATTTCTGTATTTAATGAATATATTTATATATGGTTAGTAAATAGATATATTTTAAGTTTTCTAATATTTTGTATAAAAAAAGCATATCTTTTTTGGCAAAAACGAAATCGTTATGAGTAAATGCGGAATATTTGGTTTCAAATCAAACTTATGTCGGTTAATCTAAATCAATAGTGCATTACTGTTGAGGTAATGATTGTGATTGCAGAAAGTTGAGATTGTGTACATATTTAGTGTGGAACGGGAACAATCACCTGGTTCATAACTGCATATGATTGTCAATAAAAATTGTAAAATACTAGCCCTAGAACAGGATTTCTTAGTTGGTGCAGCAGTAATCTACTTATTGTTGTCATTATAAATATGGTGTGATAAAAGGTAAATAAATAAATTTATTACCAACTTCAATATAAAGTACATACCTACATATTTATTTTTGGAAAAAGCCTATATTATACGAAAAATATCCAAGCAGTACATGAATTTCTGCAAGGTTTTAAAGTTTTACAGTTCTGCAAGGGACTGTTATCGGTTGCCACATTCAGAACGGTTGGTGAGAGAATGAATTCATCGAATAGTTATGTATATAAATATAGGTGGATAGTCATTTTGCGGAGAGAGAAATATATGCGCGATGAAAAAACATTTCGTTAAAAAAACGAAAACACCATAATGATGGTAGGTAGGTATTTAATTTTTGTTTAAAAATAAATTTTCTCCGAGCATGTAAAAGTTCCGACGAGAAGTAATATGTTTTTGATAATATTAAGATTAAATTAGTTTGCCGCGGAATGTAAATCAACAAGACATTTCACCTTCTCAAATAGGCACTCAATTTTCAGCGAATCGTATAATTTTATTAAGACATTATTAAGTTTATTTGATAATTGACTAACTTTCGAAGGAAAACAGGAAAGATATAATATTCACCGTTAAATCTCACTATTTGATTATGAAACTAACTAAAACTTCCACTCTATCTCCCATCCCACCTGTTTACCTAACCATAAATTGGTTCAACTTTGATAAATACTATCATGCTTGTTGTTGTTCTTAACGCGTGGAAATTTATAGAACATAATAATATATGAACTTCAAATTTATTTCACGGATATCCCGAACATTTACCGAGGATAGGAATCAGTATTTTCAAATATAATTATTTTTGCGCTCTCGTCTTCCATAATATTATAGCGGGGCAAACACACAGGTTGGGGGGATATATATTTTAAAATCTGTATGTTTTTTGTACATATGTACGTGTTAACAGTACCTACAGGTTATTTATTACGTCGGTCAAAATATGGAATGAAATAAACTAAATATATTTTCTATTCTAACATTCAAGCTTCGCAGCAGTAGGTATATATTATACTTATTAGAAAATTAATTCATCACAAATATTGCCTTTTAAAATTATTGAAATATTGCATATGTTTATAATTCATTAACCATCGTGGCATATGTAGTGGTATGTCGTATTTTTCCGAGTTCGATTTCCAGCAGAGGAGAAATTTGATAATGAATTTTTGTGATAAAATACGCTTTTCTAAATCAGGGTGCATAGAAGTGTTCATTAATGTAGATGAACTTGAATTTACGTGAAAATATGTACGGTAGGTATACTAAATATATAAAAAAAGAGGAAATATGGTAAGAAAATAAATAAAAAACTGTTGTTGTATTGAATAAGATTATAAATTAATGTAGTTTATGATCGAATAATTCCAGTGCAAACAATATGTGAAAAATTAGTTATTTTTAATATCACCGCTAGGTTTTGGAGAATACATACTCCTTCCATAAATAGTTTTACTGGATCTCTATAAAGTACTGCTTTTTACTCTCATCGAGTAGTTAAAAGCAGATCATTTGTACAGTACTATTAAAAGTTCATTAACGGATAAATGAGTAAAAATGCTTGTTGTGTTTTAAGTTTAAACATTAAAAATTTATTATGAATAAGTTGGAGATTTATATTAAAGAATGTCTGAAGCACATTAAGGATAAAGTCATAAAAAATCGAGTTAAATCAAGCAAAAGAGTAAATCAAAATAAAATCATGCTTAATTTGTCGTAGATAATTCAAGAAGAGAAACTTGGTCTATGCCATAAGATTCACAAAAACTGGAAACTGCTGTTGTAGGAAAAACTATGAGATGCATGTTAATAAAACGACAATCGATCTGAAATGTAGTTAATAAAACATAAAGGGTGACCTATTACTATTGATGAACGTACATATAAATTTCAACGCGTTGCCTTGTGTGATTTTATTAATTATTTCTCTTACTTCATGCATGATACAATAATGTGTAGGTACAATTTATTAAATTTATTCCAACCAAACAAAGCAAAGTGAAGCCATAAATAGGGTAGTAGTAGGTACATTAAATTTATTACAAAAATACAAACAGATAGACACTAACGTAGCACTATCAAAAGTAATATACATAATAGCAACAAAGATAGCAAGGAGATAGTGAAGGAGGAGATAGAGAATGGAGAAAGAGGTGTCAATAAAGAGTTACTAGACATATATAACATCTTGTCTTTTTTTTAAAGCTGAATCTATTGAGACGTCGTAATATTATCACTTAAGGTGTCCCATAGTCTTGCTGAGGAATTGACTAATATAGTATGTAGAAGAATGGAAATAGTGATTTTGATTGATTAATTCTAAGAATAATTACCCCAATTCATAAAAGTGGTAACCCAAATGAAATAACAAATTACCGTCCTATATCAAAGCTTCCAATATTAAGTAAACTGTTGGAAAAAATAATTATTGACCAGATTCTACCTCTTCTGAATCCTCTAATCATTTCAAACCAACATGGGTTTCGGATTAAAAAATCTATAGAAACAAACTTGCTTGAGTTTACCCATAGTGTTACTAGAGCAATGCACGATAAATTACAGGTGGATACAATTTACAGTGACTTTTCTAAAGCATTCGACAAATTAAATCACAAAATTTTACTACATAAGGTCTGGAACATCGGGATTAGAGGAGATCTCTTTAGGTGGTTAAATTCATATATAAGTAACAGGTCTCAGGCTGTGGCTTTGCACGGTCACAATTCTAACTATAAACCTATTTTTTCCGGAGTACCCCAGGGCTCTCATCTGGGGCCTCTGCTATTCTTATTTTACATTAACGATATAAAATCTTGTCTTAAACATTCCAACATACTGTTGTTCGTAGATGATGCTAAAATATTTAAAGAAATTAAAAGCCCGTCAGATTGTTTGGAGCTCCAAGATGATTTATATAGTTTACAACGTTATTGTGCGGAAAATCAATTTTTCTTATATGTGGAAAAATGTAATTACATAACATACTCTCGTAACCGTAGTAAAATATTATTTAAATATAAAATCAATAGTGAAGAACTGAACTATAAATCTGATATCAGGGATTTAGGTATAATACTGGACAAAAAACTATCTTTCACTAATCATATTGAATACATAACAACTAAAGCCTTTAACATTAACATTAACTTTAACTTAATTTTAATTTACTATTCTTCATACATTGAGACACGTGAGGCAAATCATAATATGAGTTTCTAGTGGTCAATGCTTCCCCCCACTCCCCTTCCTACCTCTCTCCTTTCCCATCCTGTCTTCATAATTAAATGTGTATGTACTTAATATATTTAGAATACTATAATTGGCAACATAAAAATTATCTCTGTATATCTGTATAAATCTTTATTGTAATGCTGTTGTATTCTATAAAATAAAATAAAAATAAAAAAATAAATATTAATAATGTTCAATTTTAAGTACATAAAGTGATTAGTTTTACGTTTAGCTACTTAAATTATTGACAGTAATTATATCAATGAATAGGTGACGACTCTGAAGAAATACTACATACACGCATGTATTGTGTTTTCTTTTATAAGGCTATGTAGACATGGTATGCATTACGAATTCATGTATTTATTCGTTATTGTTTAGTCTATCTAATGTGACGATGTCTATCTTTTGTGGAGAATAAGGATGCTGAGATTGAGATGAGATGAGTTCAAGCCTGGGTTGCATTTGGAAAGCTGTCTTTTATCCCAAAATTTCCAAAATTTGGACGAGATTTATAGAAATCCCCTTTTTACTCCTGTATCCTTCCCGCGCTTATGTATGGGCTAGAAACGTCGGTATTGAATAATTATATAGTGACACAGAGGGGTACTGAAAGAAGAATGTTGAACAATACTTAAAGAGATGGGTGAAACCAATGGGTGAATAAGACAGCACACCAATGTAACCGATGTCTCCGAGAGAGTCGCCACTCTGAAATGGAACTGGGCAGGACACAATGCTAGGTATGCAAACGGTAGGTGGACCCAGAGAGTCTTGGAGTGCCGTGCGAGACGGGAAATAAGAAGCGTGGGACGTTCTCAGACACGGTGGTCGGACTGAAGCGGTGTGATCAGGAAAGGGAGGAGTGGAAGAAGAGGGGGGAGGATTGTTCAACTCTGGATGCAAACGGGCTTATGAAGAAGAAGGAGAAGAAGTTTTGTCTATAAAGGTTTGAATATTTTTAAATTTAAAAAGCGCTTTTTTGTTGATTTGCACAATTATGTGTATGTCCTATTTCTTTTTAATCCTGTTTTGAAAAACCTTTAATAGTGAGTAAATAAACCGTGTCTCAAATTGAGTACAGCTTCGTTAGTATCCTTTTAAATCGTACCTAAGTTACAAATTTCAACACACTGGCAACACGCTAGTTCATAAATAAATTATCATTTGCTAAATCAGTGAACAGACGATAAAAAAAATTTTATCACGGGGGAAGGTTTTATTTTATCCCTGAAAATGTTATTCCTCATTCATTTGTGTCTCTTTCATCAAAAAAAAAATCAGATTTTAATTTTAAATGCTATCGCGTTGGTTCGCCATCTTGGAGTTTGACATTTTTAAAAATGAAATAAAGGTACAAGTACATTCTATTCACATTATTATGTGTGATTCCATTGTGCTTGCATTTTAATGAGACTTCTTTTGAATAAATGTTAGGACGTTTTAAATTATTATTTTGATAAACAGAACGCCACTTTTATATTTAAATTTCTGCTCACAATTTATTTTCGATTATTGAAAAGTCTTATAATTTTATGCCTATATACATAAAATATAACAAACAAGTTGCAAGCAAAGACCTTATATACATTATTATAAGGTCTTTGGTTGCAAGTGACACATGAGATTCAATTGCCGATAGCAATAGTGTGTACATTCGAAGAATACGTACCAAACTATGCACCCTAAAAACCAAATTTAGTCAGTCATTTTTCCTCTTCCGAACATATTAACAGCTTGGTGGTATGTTATGTAGTATAGCGATTGAGAATCTATTGAGAGTCTCCGTAGACATTGTATATTCTTCCATACAAATTTAAATGAAACAATGTCATCACTAAATAAAATTTATACAAAGAAAATTAAAACAAGTTTGACATGTTTATGTTTTTTTTATGTAAAATTAATTAAAGCTCATAAATCAGCTCCCCAGATATTCACAGTCGGAAACTACAATTTTAAAGTGATAAAAGAGTTCACATACCTCGGCTCCACAGTGACTAGCGACAGTGATACACGAGAAGAAGTTAGTAGAAGAATAATGGCTGCTAATAGATGCTTCTACGCCCTACAAAAGCATTCATTCATTCATACCATCACGGCATATCCCACAATGTGGGGTAACCAGCGAAAGGTGTGTGGGTGTGCATTGCCTTATAAAAGGAAGCACAACACATATGTGTATACCCACACACCAGTCTCGTCTCACCTAAAAAGACACTACATTCAGAATGGGTGGTGAACCTCATTGCTGAACTATGTCAGATGTTATTGTTGCCTGTTGTATTTTCGATTACCCGGCTCTTACGGGACACTCGAAAATAGTAATAGAAAAGAGTGGAAGCACTATTCTAAGCCGGTGCCTCACAGCTATCACACGCCCTACAAAAGCAGCTAAGGTCAAAACTGGTTAGGAGAAACACAAAGATCCTTCTGTACAAAACACTCATCAAGCCGGTCCTCACGTATGCTTCCGAAACTTGGGTGATGATTAAACAAACTGAAGCATCCATAGCGGCATTTAAGAGAAGGATCCTTCGAACGATCTACAGGACAATAAAAGAGAATAATGGATGGCGTAGTCGATACAACAGGGAGCTATACGAGACCTATGAAGAGCCCGATGTTATCAGTTCCACCAAGATAGGGGGCTTAAGATGGGCTGGTCACATAATCCAAGGCCTAGGTTGCGGCTCTAAGGGCCTAGGCAGTAAAGGGGGGGGTGGGCGGCCGACGCTGTAATATTAGAAACTGGAGAACAAAGGCAACGGATAGACGCCATAGACGGGAATGGAGGAGACTCCTGGATTCAGCCAAGGCCCACCCATGGCTGTCGAGCTTATGATGATGATGAAGCTGTTATAAGTTCTAGGGGAAAGTCCGGTCAAACAGTGAAATCAAAACTCTTTTGATTACCTACCCAAATCATGGATATAATTATCATATGGAGTATTAGACTTAAGATATTATAGAATAATATACGATAATTATATCCAAGATATGAGTAATCATGAGGGTTTTGGTTTCACAGTTTCGTCGGACGTGCATTCCACTTTATCAGAAAATTACATCGAAACATCCATAATCGAAAGCCGCCATTTATACTTTGTTCTAGTAGAGGATGGATGCCTGTTTGGGAGGTTTTTTTTTGACACAGTTCTTGAATGTATTGTGGTACAAGATTGACTGAGCCAGGTTGTTTAAGGAATTCAATAATATGTACATAAGTAGTCAGTTGAAAGCGTAATAAGAATTCAAAATATACGACGCTAAAAAATCACGAAGTGAACTCTTTACAATTTTTTATAGGTAAGCACATTTGTACCAACATGATTTATAAAATAAGCAAACATAAACTACATAATTTTAAATTCAGGTAAATATCTACTTACCTATGTTTTAAATTCAGGTAAATATCTACCTACCTATGATTTAAATTCAGGTAAATATCTACCTACCTATGTCAAAATTCAGGTAAATATTTTATTTATTTAAGTTTGTATTATTTAAATTGATGGCTTAATAGCATTTTACACATATACATAAACATAATTCAAACACAATTATTATACATACATACACCAACAGACTACATTAAAAAAAATTATATAAAAAAATAATAATTATATTTAATTTATTGACAGACAATTCTTGGTGGAATTCCATTTAAAATTATTAAATTGAAAACAATATATAATTAGGTATTCCACTTATTTATTTTTACTGACAACGACTAGTTTAGTGCAAAGCACATCCACTCGTAAATGTGCTTTACACGAAATAAGTGGAATAATTATATATTGTTTTTAATTTAATAAAAAAATAATAACAAATGAAATAATCAACAAAAAATAATAATATACATACATGAAAAAGATTTAATGAGAAATATACACGAAAAAGATAATGTACCTAAGAAAATAATAAACACGAAAAAGATAATGAAAAAGTATATATGAAAAAGATGATGTAATAAAAAAAAGTGAAAACATGAATAAAACAATACATAAACAAACATTATTTACTTACCTATGTTTTAAATTCTGGGGGGCAAGTCTGGTTCAATCGGCGAAATCAAAACCCTCACGATTACCTATATCATGGATATAATTATTATATGGAGTTCTATAATATCTTTAGATGTCATAGAACTTCATACGATAATATTATATTCATGATATGGGTAATCACTAGGGTTTTGATTTTGCCGGTCGAACCAGACTTGCACCCCAGGTTAATATCTACCTAGTCTACCTACCTATGTTTTAACCTTACGATGTGTATCTCTATAAATAAATGATTCGTCTTTCTCTCCCTCTCTCTCTCTCTCTCTGTCTCTATTTCTATCTCAATCTCTCAAAAACATATGGAGAATCGTTTGAAATTATGTATGTATGTAAATAACATATTACAAACCAAATTTTCCAGGAAGGTATTTAGCTATTCATGATTTTGCTTGTTTTAAATTTGCATTTATTCGTCTCAAGACTATATTTGGGTTTGTATCTATTGCATAGTTTCATAATAGTGGGGAAATGTAGTCGTTAGATAATGTATTCTGCGATCAACAGTATTGTATGGTATGGAAAAAGGACACTTGGCTGCGGGACAATTGGGTACGAGCCCACCTTGATGTGATTCCACTTGGTTGCGATGGACACATGGGTGCGTGTCCACTTGGTTGCGAGCCCACTTGGTTGCGATGGACACTTGGGGGCGAGTCCACTTGGTTGCGATATATGTACATACACTTGAGTACGAGTCCACTTGGTTGCGATGGACGCTTGAGTGCGAGTCCACTTGGTTGTAATGGACACTTGGGTATGAGTTCACTTGGTTGCAATAGACATTTGGGTACGAGTCCAAAGGGTCGCAAGTTATTCTATTTGAAAAAAAACTGTATAGGAAAGAAGAGTTTCATAGTGATTTTTTTATGCTCTTTATATTTATGTAGTTGATATTCAAGTATTTAGGTACACAGATATTTGAAATAGAAAGAGATATCAGTTAAAAACTACAAATTATTTTCTCATTACAGATATTTGTAAGTATAAACATTATTCTAATTAATTTTATAGGCACATATTATTACTATCAATATAATTTTTAAGTAATGATAAAAAAAATGTTAAAAGGATATTGTTTATAGTAAATTGAAATAAAATTACCATTTGTTTTCTCGATACAATATATATATTACATATATACCTCAGTATACCTACATATAAAATTATTATTTATTTAATCAACCTATTCTTATCAACATTTTGCTTTGATTAGGTTATTTAGGTTTGTGTGTAGTTACTATTGCGACTCGCGTTAGCGAGTTGGATGGGTGGATGGCAGAGCGGTGAGCGCGCTGGGTTAGTAATCCAGTGGTCGCGAGTTCGAATCCTGCCTCGACCGATCTCGTTCACCTATAGGACAAGCATTTATGCTTAGTTTAGGGAACGTAGGAAGATGTATATGTACTTGTTTAACAAGGACATATTCATTTTTTATTAAAAAAAAAAAAAATCTGTAAAATAACGATTTTTATTTCAATTGCGCAATGGGAAGTTATGAAAACAATGTTGTCAGTCATAATTTTATCAATTAAAAACGTATCAGTGGTTACTAGGTAGAATATTTATGTTAAAATTCGATTCATTTTGAAATAATAAATTAATTTATATCATGGTTTATATTTACGAGTACACCAGCAAAATGTATTAATTGTCCGGGTCAAAAAAAAACTCCGGGTGTTGTAATATGGCACGGAATAAAAATATTTTTATAGTAACGAAGCAAAATTGTTGTTTGAATATAAAATTTGTAGAAAATAGCTTTAACATCAGATAGATTAACAATTACGTCAATATTTTTTTAAATCCGGTTATAATTTCATCCTTCGTGGCTTAGTTGGTTAGGTATCTGACTGCTGATCCAAAGGTCCCGGGTTCGATTCCCGGTGCAGAGAGAGTTTTAATTGTGTTTACAGTCTGGATCTGTGAGACGATTAATATCGTAAGTCTCCAGAATGTGGCGAGTTGTTATTGGGTGCGTGTTAAATTAATATTTGACATAGTACCTGTAAGATACCCTAGAAGTAATGTAAAATAAAAATATAATAAATTATTTGTCAGTTTTCATGGCTCAGTTGGTAAGATATCTGACTGCTGAGCCACAGGTCCTGGGATTCGATTTTTAATTATGTCCAGTCTGGGTCTGTGAGACGATTTATGTCGCCTCCAGAATGTGGCAACTTGATATTGGATGCATGTTAAATTAATATTTGACATAGTACCTGTTAGTTGCCCCAGAAGCAATATAAAAAAAATATATATTAAATAATATAATATATTTTTTAAGCGAACGATTACACCTTGATCAAGCGCCGAGTTAATTACCTAATGTTATTTTTATTTTTAAAATAACCACAGTTTTCAACCCAGATGAGCAAGAATTGGGCGAAAAATCGTTATAGATTAGTAAATTTATCCGCACATGTCATATGAATCAAATACCGAAAGTCGGCACAGAAGTTAAACAAATTACCACTTTGTATTGTTGGCAGACGGCATAAATGCTGCGTACCTATATACTAACAGCAGGTTTAAGTTAACACTTAAATTTCGTAAATTAACAAAGCACACGAAAATATCTGGGTAAGAAAAGGTAAAGATATTAGAAAAGATCAAAGGAACAAAGATGGTAGGCATGGGCTTAAGAAGGGGTTCAAAGAATGTGAAAGGTATTTATGTACTTTCAAAGGATTTCAATTGATACTTGGATTGTTTTTGTGAATAAATAATATTTGTACCAACATACTTATATATTGTTTGAATTTGCATAATTTTGAATGAAATTTATAATATGTAAAAGCGTAGGTACTTACATAGTAAAGTAATATTCATGTTCTTTTTTTAGCTTATACATCATAGAATTATAATGTATATATAATCTAAGTTATACATAATTGTCAGTATAAAACTGACAGAGATGATTTCTGTCAGTATAAAATTTTTAATAAATTACTTTGAGACTTAAGGTTATTGCATTATAAATTGAATCCATTAAGGCGAATGTATTTTTGCTATGTGAAAATAAATATTTAGGAAAATTAATTACAGAAGATGTGATAATATATTTATTGGTCGTGGAGTATCAAGTGTATGGTAATTATTTACAAGTGTTCTTATATGTTCTTCTTAAATATATTTTTTCATGGAGATAAGAATGAAATTGTCGTTGAATTATGTATTTTGCCTGTTTTATAGGATACCTATATCTTTTTTTGTTAATATTCAATCCTTGTTTCTAGCAGTTATAATATATTGGTTTATCAATACAGTCTTTTGAAAGTCGTTATATCATATATTATATTTTATTTCATGTCTCACAATCACATATTGTGTTAAAGATTGTTTTTTTATATGTTGATTATAACTTAAAAGTAAATATTAAATATATTTTTAAAAATAAAAATAAAACGCCGTTTTAATCCACTATGGGTACAATTTAATGAGCCTAAGCGCTTTCGCTAGATACAACTAGCATCTTCAGAGGCACAATTTATACTTAATACTTTGATTATAACTATGAATAGTAAATAAAACGGGATTTAATGTAGTCACGGTATGAAGAAATACATTAAATTAATATATTTTTAGTATACACATAGCGTAGATATAAACTTTCTTATAAAGTTTTAAACAAAGACAATTTGTGTTGTAATTCTTTTTTCGTCGACATAATACGAAGAAACGGAGGCGTATACGAGCGTGTCAAAAGCAGACACTGAAAGAAAATCTAGAAGCACTTAAGTTAACCTATACCTAAAGCATGTATATTAAAATGGCTGTTTTTGAGTTCCTTGACCAGAGCGAGTGACAAAAGAGAAAATGAATAGAATAATAAAAGTCAGAAATCGCTCTTCTTGGCTCTGAAGGAAAAGACGAATGCCTCGTTCACATAATGGAGGGCAATAAGTAGCTACCTTTGGCGAAAATTCGGCTCATTATCCACCGAAGAATGATGTGTGCGAGAAGAAATCCTGAATAAACATTTTGACGGTTTCGATCTGTCTGGATGTAGTCTCTGGGTGATTATTGCCAACCTGGTGAAAGGTAAAACACACAGGGAAGAAATATCTCAGAAATAACGAGGGCCAGATTTATTTCCCAAGACTAAATTCCATTAACTTTACAGAGATTCCGACTGGAAATCGATTCATCGTTTGTTATCCAAAGTTAATCGATGTGCAATGAAATACTGCTTTGGGAATATATAAATATAATTAGATAACTGTGTTTATTTTATATTATTTTTCATTTCTTCTTGGGCAACTAAAAAGGAACCTACTATGTCAAATATTAAAATAACACGCACCCATGAATAACTAGTTGCCACATTCTGGAGACTTACAATATTAATCGTCTCACAGAACCAGACTGAAGACACAATTAAAAACTCCTATTATGAAATGTAAATTTTTTTTTTACATTTCATAAACAAGCACGTCGATGCATTGTAACTTCTCTATGGGGAATATTGTGACTGCACATATAAATCAACTTTATTTATTAAATAAAAATGTGTATGTGTGATATATGTGTTATTGTTTTTTCTCTTAAGAAATAAATAAATAAATAATATTTATGTTGTAAGTTTGTCTTTAAACAGATATGAACACTTTGTTCACCAATGTTGACATTTAAATTTATTGTTTCGACAGTTGATTCATACTACGAATATATACCTACCATGAAAATGAAGATTTGCAAAATCCACAGTAATAATTGTTTTCGCTTGAAGAAAATAAAAAAAAAAACAAAAATATAACATAAAAAAATGTAATTAAGTATGTAGGTAGGTACTAAATGGGTCGATGGCAGAGCGGTTAGCGCGCTGGGCAAGTAATCCAGTGGTCGCGAGTTCGAATCCTTCCTCGACCGATTTCGTTCACCTATAGCACAAGCATTTATGCTTAGTTTAGGGAATGTAGGAAGATGTATATGTACCTTGTTTAACATGGACATATTCATTTTTTATTAAAAAAATAAAAAATGAGAAATATAATAATAATAATTTGGATATTGTATGTACCTACATTACGCCATTTTCTTGAATATCTCACCTAAAAGGCGCTGAAAATCGATTAAGATGTATCATATTGGCTCTGGTAAGATTTGCGAAAAAGCTGTGATTGATTTTTTTTTCTGATGGTAGATATTTATATTTCAGGTCTGTCTGAGAGTATGTGGGAGCTCATTCTATGCATTTGGTCTTGCCACAATAAATGAACGATCGCCGAAATTAGTGGAGTATTGCGGTCCGTTTTTTGAGCCTAACTCCAATGTTTGCATAGGATTGATCTAAGGATGTCCAAAACTGATAAAAAATCTCATGCCTGCCTGCATCAATCGTAAGGCTCCCAGCTTCGATGTTTTTGTTGTTGACAGCGAAGGACGGACGACCATCACGAAAATTGTTACTGAGATTAACATGACCGCGCCTGCAAATAAGCTAATTATTGTCTTGCACAGTGATTTATCGTCAAAAGTAGTTTGTTTATAGTTAATATCGTATAAAACGTGGTAATTATTTTTAAACAAGTGGGTTGTGGCCAACGCTATACTCCTCACTACCAAGTCACAAATATTGTATGGAAATATTCAAATTTTGTATGTAAAATTTTCAACATATTTACGAAATGAGTTTTGGTTCAATATTTTTTTATTAAAATATTTAATTATGAAAACTTGATATTTCTTCAATGCCATTTTGTGAAAGTGATGTGCCTTTTTACAAATTTGCAATGAAAAATTTAAAATTTTATGTTTCCAGAGCTTAGGGTCACTTTCATGAAATGAGTTTGTTAAATTATTTTTGATTAAAATATTTTATTATGAAAAATTGATAATTTTTCAATGCCATGTTATGGAATTGATGTGTCTTTTTACCAGTTTGAAAATAAAAATTTTAAGTTAACTGAGCTTGGGGTCACTTGAAATATTTGACGGTTTAAAAAATTGAGAAGCACTATTCAGATTTCCTTATAAATCTAATGGGGTCTGCGTAAGTATTATAATACAAATTTGTAAAATTTGAAAAGAATGAGTATGAGTAGGTAGGTACTTTAGTCTATAATCGATAAAGTAAAATACGAGTACATAACACATAGCACACAAAAAATAGCACATAGTACACAGCACTACCACATAGATACATCGTGATGAAATTTTCTGAAAACAATCTCAGCATGATACTAATTGATAATCTGCAATAAGTCATAACTCCCCAATATATCCTCTTGGGTTAGAGGAGTAAAAATGTTGTTGTACATATTATGTGACCGATACCGAAAATTTTCGGTGTGGCGTATATATAAAAACAATCGGTTGTGTTATTATTGTTAAGTTTAAAGAATGAATAGATCTTTCCTTTTTTTTCAATTTCTGTCTCACCGTACCTACTGGAATTTCGCAATTGATTTTTAACTAGCTTTTCGACTAGTTAGAGCTCTGAGATAAACAGAATTTATGTATTAGGTACTGTTTCCAGATTAATTTACTTGATAAAATAGTCAATTTTTGTATGCCGTACAAACTTACTATAATTGTTTTCACCAATTATATACTTGATTCTAAGTTAAATGACATTGAAAACATTAATAATATAATTAGCAAAGCAAATAAGATGTTGGGATTTATTATCCGCATAAGCAGGCCTTTCAGAAATATTAACACTTTTTATACTTTGTCACCACCTATATACGCCCCCACCTTGAATTTTGTACACAAATTTGGTCCCCTTTATATGTAACACATATCACTAGAATTGAAAGAGTACAACATAAATTCATTAACTACCTAAATCATAAATTTCATTTAAATTTTACTGACTATAGGGAATCATTAAAATATCACAGACTCGACACTCACGAATCTAGAAGAGTCTTGCACGACCAATCGCTGCTGCATAAAATTCTGAGCGGTGCCATCGACTCACCTGAGCTTGTTAACCTAGTGGGTATCCATGTTCCAGGTAGAATGGTTCGCCGATCTGAACTTTTACATGTTCCGGTATGTAGAACAAATATCAGAAAGAATGCTACAATTCCACGCGTATGTGATTCTCATAACACGTTGTTCTCAGCCGGGGCGGGGTGGACATCTTCAATGTGAAATATGATAAGTTTCGTCGCGAGATATTGAAGGTGATACGCTCCTAATTTTCCTCCCTCGTACCCTCCTATCCATCCCAAACAAATTGTATATGTGCATGTGTGTGTGTGTGTGTGTGTGTGTGTCTGTGTGGGTGTGTGTGCATATGTATGCGTGTGCGTGTGTGTGTGTGTGTGTGCGTGTAACATGAGTTGTTTACAGTATTTTCTTGTTATTGATGGAAAGCTTGTTATTGGCTCTGAAGTCTATGTTGAAATTTGTATTATAAAAAATGTAAATGAGCTGTTGGCTTCCCAAATAAATAAATAAATAAATATAGTTTCACAATACATTATGTATGTTCTGTGTTTGAATTTGTTTGATGTTAAACAACTGCTTTTGACATTATGTGTTTAACATTGGCAGTATGACTGTAAATACTCTACGGCTGTCGGGAAATATTTTTTTATTCTCCATTTCAACGCGAAGAAAACTTTGAAATGTGTTTACTCAATTTGGTTGTTTATTGTATTGGGAGTATTTATTTTTAGAATATCAATTAAAATATTGTGTTGCCTGTTGGTCGATGAAACGAAAATAAAACCTAACAAACAGTAATATTATTCCGAAATTCTCTATTCTCTGTTATTTTATATTCTATACACCTACTATCATCATCTAATACCTATCTATTTCTAGGTATCATCATGTGCATGATGATACCTAGAAATAGATAGGTATTAGATTTTATCAATTGTGATATATTTTTTTTCAAAAAATAGTTGAATAACTAAACGACGTGCGCCTAGCTACTAAAAACGGAGTCCCCACAAAAAACTTTTGATACCTAGTTTTTTTTTTAAACCGCGAGAAAGAAATAAAAATAAAAAGAGTGAGTTTTTATACCCAACGTTGTGGGAATGTAAATATGATGCAATAAACTAACTAATTTTTAATTATAGAACTGTTTATTTTTTATGATAAATTCTGAACGAGTAAAATTCAAACTTAATATAATAATATCAAAGACCTTATATAATAAAGCAATAAGGTCTTTGAATAATATATAATCGAATACAATCTTTTTGCCTTGGCTACATTATGATGAGAATGAATGAAAAACGTATGACAAAAAAATCCAATATGACAGGAAGATAATACAACCATATGAATGATTTTTGCATTTTAATCCATGATCGGACATTTTCCCTAATGAACAGAGTGCATACCTCTTCATTTGCTGGAAGGATCTAATACATGGAATAGACCCCCACAGACATCAAAAACACTACTTCCTATTTTTTTCTCATTTGAGATATTAACTCAACACGCCTACAGGGTTTGCGACCTGTCATCGACTGGTTTACGTGATCACTTTATGCTCTTGCGCAACGTTCACCAATTATGCCTTCGTATTGAGTTCCCTAACAATCCAATTTTTGAATGTTCTATATACATATCATGGGCCCACGTTAGTAAGGGCCCGTGACGCAAGTCCCAACTACCTTTCACCTGTACTAAAAACCTTTACTGAATGAATACCCATACAAAAATTGTACTGAAAATTTTACCTATGACGATGACGATGATGATGGCTATTATAATTTGACTCGATTTTTTTTGTGTTGCGCTACGAGCATTTTGTGACGCAACATTTTTGTATGAGCCTTGAAATTTTATTAGTCATTTTTTTTGCGTTCGTACAAGCGACGAGCGTCACATCCAACTACCTATATCAGTCATTTTATAAGTATCATGGGCCCACGTTAGTAAGGGCCCGTGACGCAAGTCCCAACTACCTTTCACCTGTACTAAAAACCTTTACTGAATGAATACCCATACAAAAATTGTACTGAAAATTTTACCTATGACGATGACGATGATGATGGCTATTATAATTTGACTCGATTTTTTTTGTGTTGCGCTACGAGCATTTTGTGACGCAACATTTTTGTATGAGCCTTGAAATTTTATTAGTCATTTTTTTTGCGTTCGTACAAGCGACGAGCGTCACATCCAACTACCTATATCAGTCATTTTATAAGTATCATGGGCCCACGTTAGTAAGGGCCCGTGACGCAAGTCCCAACTACCTTTCACCTGTACTAAAAACCTTTACTGAATGAATACCCATACAAAAATTGTACTGAAAATTTTACCTATGACGATGACGATGATGATGGCTATTATAATTTGACTCGATTTTTTTTGTGTTGCGCTACGAGCATTTTGTGACGCAACATTTTTGTATGAGCCTTGAAATTTTATTAGTCATTTTTTTTGCGTTCGTACAAGCGACGAGCGTCACATCCAACTACCTATATCAGTCATTTTATAAGTATACACAGGGACTTGCGTCACTATTCCCCATTTAAGGGGTTGTTTCAGATATTATAATCATGAAAATCTGTGAATTTGAAAATAAGCTAAACACACCATCGCCGTTTATGAAGTGACGAAGAAACTTTTTAAGAAATTGGTTTTTAAACAATGAAAGCAACTATACTCATACACGAGGTGACAATGCTTTCGCACAGATGTCTTAAGCCATGTACATATGTTTCTTGAGTTCCTGGTTCTCTTTTAATAGTCAACTTCATCTGTATTGAGATGTTAAAAAACTGTCATAAAATATCATTGACTCCCGGGACAAGGGAATAATCAAAGGTTTGCGTATATACAACTATAAAATTATTCGATTCAAATATCAGTGTTGATAATATACAATTATAAGAAACTCATAAACTTGTGTTTTATTATTAAGAAAGTTAAAATACATATTTATATTATGAGAAAAAAACATGAATAAAGTATGTAGTAGCAATGTGTTTTTGCATATTTGTGTAGGTAAAACTAAGGGACGCCCTCTGACATAATATAGTGTTTTGTTTACATTAGAGCGGGTAATTAGTGTTTATGAACATTATTTAGAATTTTCTGGACGGTGAATTAAGTCCGAATTTCTAGAGCAAGATTATTCTAATTTAATGTACCCGCTTAAGGAGCTTATTCAAATATTCCTCCCTGTAGGTACATTCACAATGAATATGTAATTTATTTACTGAAATACCTATTTGATAATCATTTCAAGACCTTCTTATACTTAGAAGATTAAGGGCTATTTTTATACAGATTTCATAAATAAAAATTTGTTATAAGTAAGATTTTGTTTTAAAATATTACTATTTTATTTAAAGAAATACGATGATACCTAATTTCAAATCGAATTCCTCAAATATGTTAAACAGTGTGTTTCTAGAAAATATACCATAAGTTTTTTCAACATTTCTCTAGTGATTGTTCATCACAAAATTTTAAAATTCAGCCTAAATTCCTCCAAAAAGGAACAAAAAATTTCGTATATATGTTTAAAGAATGCATAAAATCAAAGTGAATGACCGATAGTTTTTTTCATTTCAAGTAAGGTTTGTTCTTAAAATGCAAAAAATCAACCAATTTTGGGTATCCGATAGTTAAAATCACCTATAAACCCTTTTTAATGCATGCGATAGTTACCCTTATTAACACGTAATTTCAAATTGCATCACGCGGTTTTAGTATATCATGTTTTCAGTCACTAGATATAGCGTTATATGTCCACTTAATCTATAGTTTTTATTTTACCCTGTATTCTTCTGATATTGTGTAATAATATGCTACATATAGTACATATTATACCTACCTACAACTTTCTTGTTTATTTACTATTTTTTGTAAAGAGTAAATTTTGTGTGTATATATATTTAATTAATTCATGAAAATATAAAAAAATATAGTTAGATTTCTCAACAAGTATAAAATATATATTACATTTTAGCACATTCACTAGACACAGCTTATACATAAGCATAAAATAAGTTTATAAGGATCATATTAAAAAATATAATAAGCTGTTTTAAGTTTCAGTGAAACTTAAAGATGAAACTGTTTTTTTTTATTAACCAAAATAAATTTATAATAAATTAATTAAGTGTCTATTGATAATCTGAATAAAATTTTTAAAGATTTTTGACTCTGAAGATGCTATATGTGTCTTAATGTAAATATATTTACACCCTTGGAAAATAAATGTGTTTTCTCTATATTTAACTAACACTGTGTTAACAAAATCATATTTGTAAATAAGAAGCAACAATAATAAAGGTAAAAAGGTTCCTTGTATCTGTAACAAATTTGTTTTCATTAAGAACCAAAACTCGTCATCAAATTGATTAAAGGTAAAATCCGAGTAAACATTGAACAAAAACTAACCAAATTATCCACAAAAATTTCATTGTGTTGATGTAAAAATGTACCGTTCAATCCTATAAATATTCATTGGGTAAAATTAAGGCATGGCGTGATGTTTAGTGGTCGATTTCCCTAAGGTTTCATTAGCCAGGACAGAGAGAGAGAGAAAATGAGAGAGAGATAGAGCCTTGAGCAATAAAATAATTAAACACGTTTTATTTTAGAAATTCAAATGGAAATTCAAAATCATGCAATCTATGTATAATATAATCGGAATACTATAAAAAAATGATAGAATTTTGGTCAACACGAAACTCTCAAAAAAATAACAAATGCTCATTTTTTCATGACTATTATAACATAGCACTGGAAAATAAAATGACGTATTTGTAAATATAATGCAATATCACCCATGTGTCGTACTTCCTTTTATAATGTAATGTACATCCGTACACCTGTCGCTGATGACTCCACATTGTGGGGTATATCAACATGTTGACAATTACTCAATTATTATAAAATTACTTAAAAAATAAGTAGAAACACAATTTTTTTAACTTTATACCACTAATTTAAAGTGTTGACCAAGTTTTGATAAGTGGTCAACAATTTAAATTAGTGGAATAATGTTAAAAAATTGTGTTTTTACTTATTTTTTAAGTAATTTTATAATATTGATAATGGAATTCCATCACAGATTAGCAGTCGAAAAATTAGAAATAATTACTCAATTTCTTCACACAGAAACCATTTAAATAATGATCATTATAAACAATTCCATGCACCCTGTGCAAGTGGCGAGTTTATTGCTATATGGCAATTTATTCCAGCTAACTAGTGTGTCCAGCTCGGAGAAGCAATAATTGCGTGAGAAATCGAATCCAGGACACCCGCACAGTAGCCAAACGGCTTACCAGCAGGCTGTGCCACGTTTGTAACTGTGCATTTTGTTTCAATTATATATGTACCTACATTTTTCATATAAATATGTAATTACACACAATATAACAAATCATTGATTTTATTCATATATGGTTGACAATCCCCAAATACTTAATTAATAATTAAAAATTCAAACGGAATCATAAAATCTTAATAAGAGACAGCGAGAGCATCTTGAAAGTATTAACAGATGAAATCCTACAGAAGATGAAATCAAAGGATATCTATGGAAAACTAGACACCAGACATTAGACTGTGTTCAGATTTAATGCGGGCGTCGAATGTACCTGAAGTTCCAGATTATGGCGTTTTTCACACAAATCTCACTGAACGCTTTCGGGCGGTGTTTCAATATGAGCGCAGCATCGGGCGTTTTAAATGTCATTTATCATACATGTCTCTTTTTAGGTTATGTTTTTATCGAAATACCACAGTTGGGCAGTAGTGTAAATAATGATCTCTAACCTTTTATTGGAAATTGTTAAATGATATTTTTTTATGATATCTTTGTGAATGCGTATTGTCAACTGATTTCATCTGACATAATAATATGTAGATACCACAGAAACAAATATAAGTCATCATTCCACAGATAAAATAGAAGTCAACAGATACTATAACTGTCAGAGAGTTTTTCACCCGACAATTTTACCGAGCGTTTGGTGCGTACATTCGACGTTCAATCTGAATGCCACAGAGTGTCTTTCGAGGGTCTGTTTCCGGTCATTATGAACGGCTTAGAGTGTCACTAAGTGCACTCGGTGTCCATTGTGAAAGTAACCCAGAATCGTCGATGCCATCTTTCCCATTTGACCACCTCCTGGACCTCACAGGCTAGGTTGCGGCCATAGGGGCCTAGCCAGTAAAGTTGAGGGTGGCTGCAGCCCCACCCTAGGATTCTGGGTAACAGGTCAGTACCCTCTTCAATTCTTACCTATGGAAGAGCAGGGCAGACGCCTTAATGCCTCGCTCGGCGGTGACTCATTAAACGTGGCGATGAGTAAGGATGCATCATCGGGCGATGGAAATCGAAGCACTGAAAGTACTGTCCGGTGGTGTACCTGAAATTCGCCAACATGAGTACTAAGGGGTGGAGGAGCCCCCCGTGATGATTGGTCGGCACGACCCACTCGGCGGTACCCGAGCTGATGACGAGACAGGTGCAGCTGACGCTGCGCCTGGTGTGGAAATCGAAGAACTGAAAGTACTACGGGCGTGGTGGAGGCTCCCTGTTGCAGTCTGCTGTTCATAGCGTGAATCATAGCAAGGGTAACCCTTGCTATGATTCACGGGCCTTCACGAGTGTGGTTGGACTCTTAGTGGCAGTGGTATGAAATATGCATGGTGGTAGTTTTTGTTTCGTCCGACGAGCAGCCGCTCCGGGGATGAACAGAACACTTTAGTTCTATAACGTTCCCTATGGAGTGGGGTAGGTGACTGCGACTTTTCCATAAATGGACCTCACATGCATCCATATATGTAATATGCGTCGAAAAATTGATGTTAAAAAAAAAATATTTTGAAAGCATGACTTTCCACTATTTCGTAATAGTGTATAGTTAAATGAGAGAGTGTAGCCGTGTAGGTTCCTTTCACGACAGACACAGGGTTGGGTCGTAGGATCGAGTAGTTAATTTAAAGGATGTTTGGCCGTACCGGATTCAGTCCCTTGTAGAAAATAAATTCTCTCTCTCCACATACTTGTTGTAGGTGTACCTACTGTGTCTGTCGGGTCGAAAATTCGGGTCGGAGGCATGCTGATTGCTTTTGTGAAATAAACGATATAAAATTTTTAGTTCAGGTAAATTTGTTTGTGAAACCTTCCTTACCTGAAATAAATGCGGCGCATATCAATTTGCAGTAGGTATATAATGTTTTCTTCACAAAATAGAAAGAGTTAACGAGCTGCCATCGCAAATTTTGAAAAAGCACATTTTTACGCAGTTTTCGGTACATAACACTCGGATATTAAAAATCGTAGAATTCTTTTTTTTAGTACGAATCGAAAGACTACTTCTTTGTCGAGATAAAATGTTTTTCACATTTTTTAAAATTTCCTTTTTAATTGCTATATAACCCTTTTTCGAAAACCTATTTTCAAACTTTAATAATTTGTGTTGTCTTTGTGCACATATTTTGAAAAACCTGTGAAATATATAGTCTTATTTTTAGGAAAAATAATATTAACGTATTTTTATCGTAAAAGTATGTTTGTAACTTTTTTCAAAAGGTTAAAATTAATATCGATTTTTTTGATTTCAAAAAAACATAATTTGGCAAGAAAAAGTTGATTTTCAAATTTCATATCGCATATTTGAAAATACTTCAAATATAATAAAAATGATAGATATGTAAAATATCTGGATGGGTGAATTATTTGTAAACGAAGCTTGATCATTGCATTGTTTGTATTGATCTGCTAATTCTTTTCGAATTGTTTAATAAATTTCTTGAATTTTTTTTCAAAAAGCGTTTACTTTTATTTTTTAATTCTCTCCAGAAAAAATCAACAATCGAAAAAATATGATTTAGAAATACGGTTATGTAAGTTTGTATTAGTTAAGGTTATTCAGTATGCTTGCAAATCTTTAAGTTAGAATCGTAATAATAATCATTCATACAGTTAGAACATACAAAACTTTTCATTACGATTCTTACAATAATCTTACACTTCGAATCGTTATATACCATGAAAATGGCAACAGTAAACAAAACGGAACTACAGAAATATGAATTAAATATTCTTTCAACATAGAAAGTGAGAATGGAGTTTGAGTATTGGATTCATCTTACACATTCAACACGAGAACAAAATACCAATTCCCTTGTGTAGACAAAGCACTTTCCGTATCTGACTTAGACAAGATGATTGCAAAGGCAAATAAATAAGTTACAAAAATAATTATATTGAAATATCAGAGCGGGATTTGATTTTGATTTCCAGTAGACTGCTAAACGAGTTGTTATGAAGGGTGTTAATCTTTACTCTTTACTAGTTATGTATCCTGTAATTGAGAAAAGTGGAAATTAATATTATTTTGTAATTTTCAGTTTATTGTGAAAGAGCCTTTTTAAATTTAAGATTTGGTACACGGATAATACACATGAATATGTTAAACATAATAAAGCAACCGTCAACACGAAATCCCATAAGACATGTTGTGGGTATATTAACGATAATATAAACAGATGTATTTTTTATAAATCAAATTATTTATAAAAATAAATAAAGACACATAGTTTTAATCCACAAATGGGTATGGCTTTAATGAACCTAAGCGATTTCGCCGAACACAGCTGGCATCCTCAGAAGCAAGAATCAAACAGAATATACATAATTTAAGATGGATGATGCTAGAATGGTTAGCACGCTGGTTTAGTAGTCCATTGTGGTTACGAGTTAGAATCTAGCCACGACAGATTTCATTCACCTATGTTTATTTTAGGAAATACATGAGGATGTATATGAATTTGTTACAAGGACATAATACATGAGGATGTATATGAATTTGTTACAAGGACATAATACATGAGGATGTATATGAATTTGTTACAAGGACATAATACATGAGGATGTATATGAATTTGTTACAAGGACATAATACATGAGGATGTATATGAATTTGTTACAAGGACATAATACATGAGGATGTATATGAATTTGTTACAAGGACATAATGAATATTATTCATTCTTTAAAAAAATAGAATATTATAAAACGTGGATTTATTGAATGGGAGGGGTGCGGGGATCGGGGTATTGCTAGCAAAACTAATAATATTATACCTGGGTGCCAAAAATAGGATGTTTTAGTCCTAGGCATCTTGTAGCGCTTTTCATTACTGCATCTCGTTGATAATTGATGGGGTGTTTCAATCATCAGATGTTGATGCAATTGTATAATGTAGTACCTATAATTATTTTTGTGTATATTTGTCTAAAGTATTTTATTTTATTTTTTTATGTAGCTTCTCGGGCAACTAACAGGTGATATGTCAAATAATTATTTAACACGCACCCAATAACAAGTTGCCACATTCGGGAGACTTACGATGTTTATCGTCTCACAAATCCAGACCGAAAACACATTTTTTTAAAAACTGTGTCTCCACCGGGAATCGAACCCGGGACCCTTGGAACAGCAGTCAGATACCTAACCAACTGAGCCACAAAGACTCAGTTGGTTATATATATTTACTTTATATATTATATATATTTACTTGCACCCCGCATATCTAAGTGGTGAGTTGACAGCCAAATGACAATTTATTCCAACAAACCAGTGTTTCTCACGCAAACATTGCGTTAAAATATTCCCTTACATTAAAACCGATCGTTTTAATTAATTTTCTTTATCCAACTGTCGATTTGTTCAAGAGAATTTTTTTCTCTTAAAATATCGACAAAGTATCAAGCCAAGATTCTCTTGATTTGTATGCAGGGTCTATATATTTTTCACGGTTTTTCCATCTAAATTAAATTTAAGTCATAAAACACCAACTAAGTCACTTCGCAGCATACATGTTGTATAATATATGGAATTCGGAGAACATTTAGTTTGTTTGTGTGTCTGTGTCCGTCCGTCCCTTATAACTTTTGATTCGCTCAATTTGCATACCCCAAAATTTCAGAATATATATAGATAGATAAAGGCCTACAAAACTTTTATACTAAGAATTTTGAATTTTTGTTTCAGTCAGGGGTTGTCAACTTTTGAATTTTCTATTAAGAAATTGAAAATAAATATAAAATAAAAAAATAAATAAACAATGAAGATCAAAAGTATGTACTTAATTTAAAACTATAAACATACTAATGATAATGGGTTATGTAGGAATTAGGGAGAGTTGGGAAGGATAAAGGAACTAGGTACATTAATTGGTCTCGTATCTAGTGAATTAGAAGAAATAAAATTGATCAAAATAGGTCAATAAAGGTATTTTGTTGTTAAAAATTCACTAGATTGATCTATGCTGGTAGAGCGTAAAACACAATACCCCAGACAATTTTGTTGTGTATTTGAAGATATCGGAATATCGTCTATTATAACAATTTGGATTAGTTTGTCGTTGTATCAATTTACCGTGTCAAAATTACTGAGAAATTGACAGACTCGTGTTTTGATTGACATGTATGTATGTATGTATGTATGTAGTTGGCACTGCTGTGTTTACACAATGATAGATAGGTGACTATTATCTTCGTGACAGGCAAATTACACGATATCCCTATAATTTGATAACTTATCCATTCTCGCTTGTTCTCAATCACAGTGTTTTGATACCTAGACGTATCCATGTATGTAGCTAATTATATTACTTGCCTAGGTAACTTATTATATTATAAGTCAGATAGGAATACCTGCATATATTGTAACTCTCCTCGAGGTCCTATGAGATTTGTATTAAATTTCATATCCAAACCCAAATTATGTAATCTTGACAAAGTTCATCTTGAATATTCAAATATTTCTGTGTAGAAATATGTTTTGTTATATTGTTGATAATATATTGACGTGAGCGAATGAACAATATTTCGAAAATATAGCAATCAAACACTCCAGATAAATTAAACAAATTTGAATTAATTTGTATAACACAATTTTATTTACTTAAATTGCTTGTACAAACAAAACTTCAAAGTGAAATTATATCGCAAACTTTAAATGATACAAGCGAGATTTTTACATCACAGTCACACGAAAGCAGAATAAATGCAGTTGAAAATGAAATAACTACGGAGACTTGGTAATAAAGAAGAACAAAAGAAATTAATATAAGATATGAATGAAAGAAAGAAAAGTAATAATACATGTAAGGTGTTTATGGAAACGAATGAGGACTCAGACGAATAGAATATACAAAATTGACAGTAATAAATTAAAGCTCCTCGATGTCATCAAAGAAATGGATGGAAATTACATGAAAATTAAATATACTGTGGCAGACCACTTCTAGAAATTTCATTCGAGCGCGCGCCTAGCGACGGCAACTGTATTTGTTAATCGCCCGCGATGTTAAACGAGTAACAATAATCCTCAACTGGGTATGACAGTTCAATGAAATGGTCTAAAAAGTTCGAGGACATTGAACTTGCTACCCCTCGGTGCAGCACTATTTAAAAGAGTGTACACCTGTACACTGTACACGTCGTCACTTCACGCTGCCGTTACGACCACGCGACCACGCTGTATCTTTACTACGAGACCACTGGTCGCTTCTTGACCACGCCGTATCGCCGACTCTTCGTCTCTCGACCACCGGTCAACTCTCGACCCCGCGCGCACTATGGTACTTCACCATGCGAATAATCGGTCACTTCGACTCGCACACTAACTCGCTCGTTATTCCTACTCATCGTGACAAAGTTCCTTTGTAAGTTATTTTTATCAATTGTAAATTAACCTATAAGAAAACTGTTAATTGTGATCAATATACTCATTGTAAGTTTGGACCATTCTTCTCTCCAAACCATTGTCCTTGTGTTCTTATTTCAAATCAGAATATTTGATTTGATATTAAACTGTTAACCACTTGGTTAACCAACCCACTTAATTGGGATATAGCAAACTCTCTCGATTGGTAACCCCTCTGGTTACTAATCAGCTAAAATATGTATCCTGAAAAACAAGGAATGTAAGAAATAGGAGCGTTTTAAGATAGAAAAAAGTGGGGTTTAGTTGTTTCCGCCTACCTCGCATGGGACATTGCGTCATGGGTTGCGTTAAGATACAATATTACAAATTTTGACTCTATCAAGTCCGCTACAAGATTTTTAATCACCGCAGTCTTTCAATCAGACGAAGAATGTAGCCGCCATACTCAGCAGTGTCGAAACCAAGGTGGAAAAAGAATCAGCTTAGGGAGGGGGTAAAGTAAAAGCAGTCATCTACCTAAGTATCGTGTTTATTTATGTATCGTTAATTTATTACAAAATATTATAATCAAAAATATCTAAGCAAAGAAAAGCCTTCTTAGTTCTGGTATTTTAAATATTTATTTCATAGTTTCATTGTCTGTTTGTTTCGTAACACACAATTACATATATTATATCCTACAAATGAAGAGAGCCGCGTGCTTGATTGACTCCTACACAAATTAATAATAATAATTCACAAGAAATTAACTTTTATTTACATAAAATTTTGTACGCTATAACACCATCTACATATTATAGTAGTATATGGTTATATGAATTCATCACAATAAAATGTACAATAAACTCATTCTACGAAAATGCTGAATGTTTTCTATACAAAAGTTGAATACTTTGTGGAGTGACTTGGTAGTGAGAGTATAGCAGTGGCCACAATCCACTCATTTTTTTTACGTATTATGTAAATATTAGTGTCGAAAAATACCGTCATTATATTATTTCGATTTATGCATTTCACGAGAGTAAAAAGAAATTACATATAATAACTATACCAGTATAATGTACCTACAGCTACACGTGTTATTAAAAAAATCATAAACGGGTAGGAGCATTTACATGTGTTTCTATGTAGAGTCATTGTATTCAGTGATGAGTAAACACATGATTAAGACGGGGTTTGTATTGGTCTTCCACACTGGGTCAAGGTTTTGTATTTTAAGATGTAGTCTTGGTCTTGCAAACCCAGTCTGCCCCCCTAGACAACATGCCATTTAAGCTAAGCGTTATATCGCTAAGCGATAGTAAATGTATGGAATTGGTGGCTATGACATCACGTGACAGCCACCAATTTCATACATTTCTATCGCTTAGCGATATAACGCTTAGCTTTAATGACATGTTGTCTAGGCACCCTGGTTAGTCATAAACATAACATAAGAACATAGCATAAGAAATGAAAAAAAAATCTGTTAAAGGACAGTATTTACAACGAAACAAAAATATAGTTAAATTCGATAGTAAGTTGCTTATATTATCTAATTATTATCATAATTTATTATGTCAGACACATTAATATTATTCAACTAAACAAAAAATACAAAAATCAACAAAATAAAGGACCCCTGTTCAAAAAACTCGTTTAATGTTAAAAATACTCGTTTATTATCTCGTATAATATTTTCTCACGTATTATTTTCTCACAGTCACCATTTTTCACAGTTTGACATGGATTGTTTTAATAAAACAAAAGTGAAATCACAACTCAAATTAAAATTCAAATATACACGGAACACGATATTTATATGTATGTAGTTCAATGCATTTGTAGGTTACTACCTACCACTATGTTTTTACACAACCCCAGACAGCAGACTGCTGGTATAAGGGGTCATAATAAGAAAAATAATTAAATTTACAATAAAAAACAATAATTAATAATTTTTTTTAACCAACACATACATTTACATCACACAATTTGTCTATTCACTACTCAGTCACGTTCATTCAACAAAAATACACTTTTAACCTTTTACTAAATAACACAATATCATTAATTACCCTCAAATCACTCAGCAGTTCATTAAATATTTTTGACGCCATATACAGAAAACCATATCTCTCTCTATTTGTTCTTGGTACCTGACCTCTGAAATTATCCATCGATCTGATATTATAACTATGGATGTTGCTATTCAATATAATATTCAGGTTTTTTAAAATTATTATTAAGTTTTATTTTTTTATACTTTCATCCTCTGCATCAGCCTCTTAATTATCGGCTGACAATATCATCGGCCCATCTTATTTGGGGTATGCCGATGCCTCTTCTATTTGTCCATGGTCTCCATGTAAGGATTTGTGGAGCCCAGCGCTCACCAATTTGTCTTGTGACATGCCCTTCCCACTGCCATTTGAGCTTCGCTATGAAATCCATGACGTCCATTACTCGGGTCCGATGCCTTATTACTTCATTTCGGATTCTGTTTCTCAGACTTACTACGAACATGGACATTTTCACGGATCGCTGCGTGCACTTCAGTCTTTCAGCGCTTCTTTTGGTGAGAGTCATTGTCTCTAGTTCATATGTCATCACCGGCAGTATGCACTTATCAAAAAATTTTCTTTTTAGGCTCATACTTTAGTTGAATATTAATTAATTTGGTGTGAGGTACCGGTTTAGAATGGTGGTTTCCCTCTTCTACTATGATCGTTTTCGGGTGTAGTGCCTTTTTAGTGGCTCAAGATTGGTTTATGTGGATGTAACGTGCTTCCTTTTATTAGGTGAATTCCTAAAGTAAGTGTTTCAAGACCGCAAGGCTCTTGGATTCTTGTCTTGTAAGCCTAGTAACGAGTTCACAGTGACACATTCAGTCATTGTCTTGGTCTTGTATGACACACGCAGGCTTGGTTTGATTATTTCAGACTAAGACTGGGACTTTTGCTCATCACTAATTGTATTCAACTCATCTCTTTTCTTGTACGAGTATTAATACAAAATGTAAGTAACTTTGACAATTGTTTAAAATAATGGATTTGTTTTCAAGAAGAACATTTTAATGTAACGAATTTCACACATTGAAAGTAATAAATTTATCATGACAGGTCACTATACAATTCCTTTAGATGAAAGAGGAAAGAGAAATGAAGAGAGAAAATAAATTAATCATTTATGAAAGATTACTAAACAATTCAGTTGTATCAGTTTAGGTGTCACTCAAAATAAAATTAATTAGTCTAAAATATAATTTTTAATAAAAATTTCAAGTAAGGGGAATTGAATATTGGAGCTTTTATTTAATCCAATTAATTACAAGTTTATGATGGATTATATCTGTTTTTACTAGTCGATACAATTAAAATGAGAATTTCGACAATATTCCGATGCATTAAGAGCAATTTTAGAAAATATCTTCACATCGTGTCTGTGGTGGGGTAGGTAAAGAGAAATGAGCGCCAATCATTCAGATACCGGCAGACAACCATCATAATCTTAGACCTCCACACATTTACTTGAGTATCAGCCTGTTATTTAATTTCATATATTAAATTTCCCATTAGGTATACAATATATTCATTCACGCGATTTCGATTTTAAGTTTTGGAACTTTGAGAGTCCCTTAAGAGCCAGTTTATCGAAAATAAGTGCAAAATAACATTCTATCACATAGTTCATCAATGAAGTTCTCCACCCATTCTAAATATTGACTTTTATGTCTAACGATGCTGGGGTGTGGGTGTGAGTCACATGTGGTGTTAAAGTAATGCAAACCCGCACACTTGTCGCTGGTTAGTACACATTGGGATATGTCGTGATGGTATATATGATAATGTCCTTTTTTTACGAAATTTTTATGTTGAATGAAAGAAATTGGCGCTCAGAATATTCCCTGAATATAGAAATTGTTTCATGCAAAAATCACCCCAAATCAATATTTCTTAATAAATATTCATCAATAATTTATTTCGAATACGCACTTATTTAATTTTATGTGGGCGTATTGTATTATTTTTTGATTTCACAAAATCTCTTTGAAGCTTCGTTATTTTATCGATGTGTAAAATCATACAATATAATGTTGAAATATTTAAAATAGCTAATGAATAACAAAGCGAACGTTGGTAATTTTATTATCAATATTAATATTTCACAAAAGGTTGCTACGTAATTACTTATCAGGATATTTTGATTTTTTTCCCATTATCAATTCAAAATATGCCAATTATTTGTTATTTCAAGTTGATGTTGTTACCCCCTAAAATAATATCTACCTTCAAATCAAAAATTAAGTTTAGTAAAATAAATTGTGTGGCCGCTTCTGGAACAAACAATTTGCGTAATATTTGGTGGTACTTATTTGCAAATGTTAATCTTAATGTTTTTGAACACGCACATAATACTTTCGTAATTAAAAGCTAATTACTAACCAGAGCAGATTAATACCCCCAACCTAGAATCATGGTGAGAATCAACTTCTTTCACTTCATACCTGCGAATTAGTCCTAATCGAGTAGCTATTTACTGAGTCAACTTAGGTAGGTTGGTATAAACTGTCGTTTTAGACACGTGTTTAGTTAGTTTTTTTTATATTTATTATATCTGTAATATTTCTGTAAGATTACGTATAAACGATCGGCCTAATTATAAACTTGTAGTTATCCATCCATAGGTACACGTTTAATCAATAATTTTTTGTTTGATATTGAATAAAAGATTTACGATGGGTTTAAAAAGTAACTAATTCAATGTAAAACAGTATTGATAATATAAGAAATTGAGTGGGTTGCGGGTAACACTAAACTCTCCTCTACATAGTTATGGTCCACTTCTTGAAAGGTTGATAATTCCTAAATGCATTCCTAAATTCCTAAGTACCTACATTTATAATAGATTCCTAAACAAATATTAGGTTCCCTGAGGACAAGAGATTTCATAATATACCATACACCCTAAAACATCACGACATAGGTCATAGTGTACTCTCTCTACACGATACCCGCTGAGAAATTTATGTAAAGAACATGTTAAAAATTGTGAAATCATGACTTTCCACTATTTCATAGAAGTGAAGAGTTCAAATTTCTTGGTTCAAATAGAATATCTACGCACATGCACAATGTTCAATTCTATGTTTAAAATATAATGTATCTACCACTTCACTATTCATGGCCTCACGTTGCTTTGGTTGGTTGGAAGAAATTGGCTTATGGCAATAAACCCGCCATTGTACACATAATATTGCACATTAATTAAAATAAAAAAATACCTATTTGTGTACATAGCACGCTTGAGGTGGGTATACACAAAAACGACGCTATATAAGTGAGCCATTTTTATTTAAATTATAATAATATACTTATACAGGGAAAGAATGAATGTTGAACGACTGACCAAATAAATATAGGTACATGGGTGTAAGAGATGGAGTGAATAGCAGGAGCCGCCCCAGAATGGGATTGCATGACCATGTGAATGATAAAGCGCTCGGTTCTCCTGCTTACCCTACAGGGTCATGGCGTTAGGTGATTTAATACTCATTGTGAAATTTAACTGTATTTTATTTTATAAGTGTTTTTACAATTTATTAAAAAGATATTGGTAGTAAGTATGACTTAAAAAAAGGAAACAAAACATTAATCTAATATTCTATATCAAAAGTGACTCATATACTTGATCATGCTTACATTATTTACAATGAAGTAATTTTTAGATAAAGAAAACGTGAAAAGTTTTACATGGCTTTTCTCGGGTCCCATCCGATGTAACAGCGTTTATTTATGAACCAAAAAGCCGAATTTTTTGGAATGGACCAAAGATAAAAGGGACATTCAGAGCAAGAGTCACATTCGGTAGCGAGACGATCTCCTGCATATTAAGATACGGGGAGGACGTGCATGAACAGTGAATTAAGGAGGTGCGAGTATGCAAAATGCATGATTCGCAATGTGGAAATACAGATGATTGCCGTATTGTTAGACTCAATGAAAAACTAGTACAACATTTGATAAATTCCACATTAACACCAACCTACCGTTTTATTTCTACATTATTGTTTATTTATTTATTAACAGCTATATATCAGTATTATATTTAATATAATAATTTAATTAATATAATAATTTAACAGTCAATTAGACGTCCCCGCTGAAAGATTGTTAACGCCAATGTGAAGTAGAGAGAATTATTGCATTTTTTATATGTGAAAATGACATTTGAAATTGTTGCAATCACTGCCCGCCCTGCACCATCACCACCAAATCTCCTGATAAGACATACCAAATCCTCATCTCTTCCGTCATTTTACCGCTCCACCACACACATTTATATTTAAAATTGTTCTCTCACTGCGCGAGCGTGACAAATGCTACAAGTTGACTATCGGAACAAAGGAGAAGACCCTGGAAATTGAAATAATCAAGAAAGCGAGTGTGTTCTATCAATATTATTTTCCTTTTGTCTTAAAGTGGTTGCAACATAAAACCATATTTGGTTAGATTAAATCACCCCTGCGAAAACACTATCCACTTATTATTTATAATTTCATATCCGCGTCATCAGGTTTTACCGGGTAGGTTTTTAGGAAAAATTCGAAATTGTGATCGGAATTGGGAGTCAAGTGTACAGGTAGATTTAACTTATTTCGTATGTAGTGTGTTGTTATGCTTCTGGAAAATGAATATGGATTTTGTGGAAATTTTCTAAAATGGATGACCTCTTAAATGTCAGGAAGACGCCAGTCTGTGTGGATCAATAAACATGCATCTTTATAGGAAATTGTTAAATTAGGTGTGCCTCAGGGATCGGTGCTTGAGCCTATCATATTCATTCTGTACATAAAAAAGGTTGATGATTTAATTCAAAATGAGGGATTTCATTCTTTTGCTTATGCCGACTATCGCCTGTTTTTCAGATTTTGTAATCCCGCATGCAAAAATGTTCTCGAAGAAGATATAGTTCAATGCATCGAAAAAGTCGCTGCGTGGATGTCCCACAATAAGTTAAAATTGAACCCAACAAAAACAGACTTCATGTGGGTAGCATCACCACAACGACAACACCTTATAGAAAATACTCCCATAAACACCAATGCAGAAAAGCTGGTGCCAGCTGTAAGCTTCAAATTCTTAGGTGTTTACTTGGACAAGTTGTCACTTGATTTGCAAATTTCTAAAACGATCAGCTCATGTTTTTTCCAACTAAGACAACTGAAAAGCATTCATGGAAGCTTATCAAAGAATGAGAGGATAACACTCATAAACGCATTTGTCGTATCTCGATTACTCGTTTGATTGCTGCAACGGTATATATGCTGGGTTGTCCAAGTATCAGCTCGATAGATTACAGATGGTGTTTAATGAAGCGGCTAGGTTAATTTACAGTGAAAATAGGCGAAGTCATATAACACCTCTTCTTAACGAACTGCACTGGTTGAAGTGTCCAGAATGAATTGACTACAAAATTGGTCTGATCGTGTTTAATGCTTTGAATGATCTAGCACCGAACTATATAAAACAATTATGTCAAAGAAAGGAACTCTCTGGGAGGCACCTCATACTCTGGTCGTCCGGATCACAGAGTACCAACTCTTTGAAGAAGGTGGACAGAGCCAACAATGCGGCTTACTATAATCCATTAAAGTGGAATGGGTGGTCCATTAAAGTGGAATGAACTACCTCCTGATGTCCGCGGTGCTCAATGCAAAGAAACCTTCTCTAAATAACTAAAAACCACTAAGTTTCGGAGAGAATTAAAAATTGAGCTATCAGCGCTCTTAGAATGATTTTAAATCATTAAACGGCGCTATATAAATTACCTACTACATTATTATGATTGTTCTGTTATTTCCCGCCTTAATCAATACTTTCCTAATATTTAAACCATACGTATAAGATCGCGAATCTCGCGTAATTCAATTCATGGACAATGGACACACATTTCCATTCTAACGATACGTGTTATTGAGCGATTCCCAATTATATAATTATATAAAATTCTTAAATATTTTGATTTCTATACAAAACATGTTTCTCAAGTTAGATTAGTGTGGAGGTAAGTCTTTTTTTTTCTACCCCGAATAAACAGCTTGATGGTACGAATGTATGTAAAGTAACAAACTATTGAGTCCCTATAGATTATACCATACAAATTGTTTGGAACGATGTCGTCACTAAATTCAATTTGTATAATAATCATAATTTAACTACAAAATTGTCTTCGAATTAAAGATTTTCTGATTTCTATTTTGTAATTAGGTAAAACACGGAAATTTCTTTGTTTAAATACAAAAAAAATAGCAATAATATAACTAATATAATGGATAATTAAAGTTGTATGAAGAATACGTTCATCAGTATAAAAATGTAATAATGTTGTTGCATTTGTCACACCTTCAATTATTTTTCTCAAGGACTTACACAAAGTTATCAGTGAGTCTAATAATGTTATGGCAAGCCTCTGTATAATAATATAATGTCATATCTTCGCATAGTATTGGAGCCATTCAAAGAGTGTGGCTGTGCGTGTGCTAGCAGCGTGGAAATCTTTGTCAAATAATATTATTACGCGACGAAAATTCTAATCCATACAGATATAATAAAAACACAACATAAACATTTCGAGTGATTCGTACGGCGCCGTTTTTCCAAATTTCGCCTTAGAAGAATATATATTATTTTTATGTCGTAGAGCACGGACAAAATATCATTTATACGCTTCCCTACTATGAAATCCACAGAGAAAAGTTATGATTTCGCAATTTTCTATGCTTTAACATTTTTTTTCTGAACTTAAGCCAGCCAATGACCTGTCATCGGATGGCTTAAGTGACTACTTTACGCAATTGCAACATTCGCCAATTTAGAATGTCTTTTTGTAATGAGTTTTCGTTGTGAAAGCTGTTACTTTGGAAGATATATTTATTCAATCAATGTAAATTCATTCACAATTGTGTTCTAAAGCGTACATTTCATTTTTTTTTTAATTTTGCTTGTTTATATATCTAATACTCGCTGCTTAAACCCCATTACATTTTGAAGGAAATCGGAATAATGCTTCTCAATTTTTCTATCAGATATATCAAAGAGACCCCAAGCTCAGAAAATTTGATATTATTATTTACAAATTGCTAAAAAAGTCACATCACTTTCTTAAAATGGCATTGAAGAATTATCAAGTTTACATAATAAAATATTTATATCAAAAATAATTAAACAAACTCATTTAATGAAAATGTTAAAATCGAATATTATTTTTTTTAAAAAGGGTAGTAAGCCCTGTAGGTGCCTCGAGTTCCTGGTTCTTCTACAATATCCCTACTTCGTCTCTATTGAGATGTTGAAAAAATGTTTGTCAATAAAAATATCATTTGACTCCCGAAAGGGAAAAAAAGGAAAAAAAATCCAATATTTGCGTATATGCAATTTAAAAAAAAGAATATTCGATTTACATACACATTGGTACAAGTAGATAAACAAGCCAAAAATGAAATACTATTTCTGGCGCAGTTCAGGGGTGAAATCTGTGTGTGACGTCGTCATCTCATTTATAAGGACTGCTGCTTTCATTGTTTACAAATAAATTAATTTCTCAATGTCTCAATAGATGGCGTTACAAAAAGGTTTCTCCGTTACTCCATAGATGGCAATAGTTATAATGCATTATTGTCAGGTAAAATGTTACACACTATCAAATATATAGAACTTTCAAAAGTATATCGATAAGGGAACTCAATAAGAAGACATAATTGGTGAACGTTGCGCAAGCGCATAAAGTGATCACGTAAAACAGCCGATGACAGGTCGTAAGCCCTGTAGGTGCCTCGAGTTCCTGGTTCTTCTACAATATCCCTACTTCGTCTCTATTGAGATGTTGAAAAAAAATGTTTGTCATTAAAAAATGCTAAAATTTTTCCATACATAATTTGAATACATTGTGGAGTGACTTGGTAGTGAAGAGTACAGCATTGGCCACAACCCACTCGGGTCATCTAGGTACAATACATAAAAAAATAATAGTGCAAATAATTCACAAGAAAGTACATTATTTACATATAGTAACGCCAAACATAAAATAAGTGAAAAATTGTTCATGTTCATTTGATTATTGCTATTATACGTTGTATTTTGCTATTATACGTTTCATCGTATAATGGACCCAAACCCAAACGAAATTTGTTTATTTGTAAACAATGAAAGCAGCAGTCCTTATAAATGGGGTGACGGTGTCTCCCACAGCTGTCATTAAAAATATCATTTGACTCCCGACAGGGAAAAAAACCCAATGTTTGCGTATATGCAATTAAAAAATATATTCAATTTAAAATTGTTCTTATGTAGAGATCACAAAATCCACTTCTCCAACGGGACCTTGAAGAGGCCCACGAACAGCAACGAGGAGCTCCGATCTATAAAATGACACCATAGGGTGGCAACAATCCTACAGAATATGTTCAGAAGTTTGGTCTGGGTATTGACAGAACTGACACGAGGCAGAGGATACATTTTAACGCAATTTTTAAATAACGTTTATAAAATTTTGTTAGAATGTGTTACAAAGTTAATAATTTTGAAAACCTATCTTTCACTTTAAAAACATCACCATAATATTTTGAATATTCGCCGCGTCTTACAGATTTTTATTCATCTGTCTGTAATCCTATAAAAACACACACAGAAGTATTGTGTTTTTTTATCTTTTGTTGGTATATCATAAAATAAAAACCTTTCTTAAAGTAATAAATAAGCATGAAAAAATGCTTATTTTCAGGTACGTACGTGTTTGAGTGCGTTATTTGTTAAATCTAAATATTATTTTAATAAGGCAGATTTAAAATATGAGTTTTAAGTTAAGGCTCTTGTATACCCTGGGCATACGGATGTACACAAAAATGCACACTAAATTACCTTCTTATGTATGAAACACGAAAAAATATTGCATATCACCTAATATGTGACATACAACACTTTTTCGTGAATAAATGGCAAAATTTAGATGTTTTTTCGAAATAGCATGAATAGTAATTAAAATATTATAATAATTTAAAACTCAGCCGGTAGATTTTCAAATTCTCTTTCGATTGAAATAAAAATCTACCTCATAGACCTTGTTGTTTTTTAGTTACGTACAGTAAAACAATAAAAAGCCTTTTACTAAAACTTTTTTTTCAAGAAAAATATTAATGAAATTCAAATTTCAAAAAACTCATGCAATATAATAAAGATGTAAATACAAACTCTCATTTATTTCAAAGACGTATCTTTTGTGGGTACTGGGGAAGTTATTTTCAAAATATACTATATAGCCTCTTAAGTTAGTTTCAGAATGAAGAATAATCGCAAATATCGTGTACGCCTTTGGGGTTCTCCGAATAGGAGTTTTGATGCGAGTTTGAGATTATAATTTAATTTATATGGGAGATTCTCCTTTTTGTGTCCATATGTAGTAGCGGTAGTATTTATATTATGTATAATGACAATACACATCGTACCTACATACCTATTATAGTCTGTTCGGTTCGACGTGGCTGTCAAACGCCTGGGAATAAATTATTCTTTACGTTTTCACAATAAATTATTTTTCACCTTGGTAAATAAAAATTAAAAACGCTATTTCAATTTACGTCCACTTTGTTGTGAAAGTACAAACGGCGATCTCCATTGTTTTAATCGCTATATCGCCGCCAAAAATCCGAAGATTTTTATTTTTCCTTTATGAAATTGTCCAACAATACCTACCTATAGAGGGGGGGCGGGATAAAAATTTGGCGATAAAAATAAATTATTTAACAAATTGAAATCCGTACAAGGGGTTAGAGTCCAAGAACTTTTATGAACTTGTCGCGATAAAACTGATAATTATCTTTTGGTATTTTTTTTCTCTCTCTCGCATATTTCAAGTCAGTGTTAACTGTTAAACGCCCACTCGAACTAATTAAACGCTTTCATAATTGGCAAAAAACAATTCAATTTCTGGTCGGCCATTTCGGAGGGAGTCGTAAAGTCGTGAAGGACTCCTCCGAGTATGAAAATAATTCGCTTATGCCGAACAAAGACAATGCTGGTTCAAAAGACGTTTGAATTTTAGGAAGAGGCTATAAGTGAATGCCTAAGTGTTTTTTAATGAGTTCGCAACTTCTCTAGGAATTCCTTTTGAAAGCGGTTTATTTTTCTAGAACCTGGACGTACAAAGGGGTGCGAGGGCGTGGACTCTGAAGACGTATTATTCAAACACTCTGGTATGCATGCCTAATTTTTTTTATTATCCTCCGTCATCAATCATGCCTTGTTGTTTTTATGTTCCATTGCTGTGAGTTATAACTTCCAAGTCAAGTTGTCTCTTTTATACTGGTCGTTATTTTAAAATGCTCACTGTTCGTGATTTTGTGATCAAATAAAATTACCAAGTAACATACCGATGTAGGTAATATAACTACCACAGGTATGTATCAGAATTTGGACGAGTATATCGGCAACATACTCACATACAAAGTATAGATACCTACTCACAATCATGTGTTTAAATATTATATTTAAGAAATCATCGAATAATTCCTGAATATTCGTTCTGCGTCCTTTACTTCTCTCCTTACTTTCGTCATTTATGAATTACTATAAGACTCTCGTTTACTTCTCGTTTACATACAAATATATAAACATGTAAATTAATATATACAAATTACACACTAAAATATTATGGTGGGGATTTGGTAATATTTTATAGCTTGGATATTGCTATATTTTAAGTAGGTTCACTTGGTTCTGAAAAAGTGTTTGAGTACCAGGATATTTTAAAGTTTATTTCATAGCTATACATTCTTCTAAAAATAATGATTCAAAATTATTCTAATAAATAAAACTAGGTACACAATGTATTGTCGTGGCCTAATAATACAAACATGTATTAGGCCACAGCAAAACTTTTCTTTAAATAAGAATTATAATTATAAAAAAAATATTAGATACGTTTTGTCGTAGGATAAGAATTATTATTATTAATTATTATTATTATATTAATGACATTCATTCATTCATTTAGTTTTTTTTTAATGTCGAGTATCTTTCCCGAAGGACAAACCGATATTCATTTTAATTCTGATATATTACTAGTTGCATGTAACACATGAGATCCAACTGTCGATAGCGATAGTATGTATAGTTGAAGAATATGTACCAAACTATAAACCCATAAATACAAATTATTGAATATTTTCAGATATTTTGTTTTCTATACAACATATATTATGTAGGTATGTATGTCAAGATAGGATAGTATGGAGGAAGTTCCTTTTTTTCTACCCAGAATATGAAAATAGCATGATGGTATGTATGTTTGGAGATGAAGTATCAAACTATTAAGTCTTCTTACATATTGTGTATAGGCGACTGCCATACAAAATGTTTAAAAAAAATTTTAAAAAAATTGTTAAAAAAAATTGAGATCTTCTACTACAATGTTAATATTTTTTATAGAAAATTAAATTATCTAGTTGGGGTGTTTCGGCTTTTTTCGATAATTGTATAAGTTTTGGAAATATAGGCAGTTAAACTCATAAATTTATCATAAAAAAAATATTTTTCTTAATAAAAAATGTTTGAGAAACCCTGGAATTTTTTTGAAAAAATTATTTTAGATTTTTTATTTTTCTATATTTATACCAATTTTCAGCGTTCTAGCTTTTATGGTTTCTGGGATATATGGAAAAATAAACCAAAAATTCAAAAGTTGATAACCCCTGACTGAAACAAAAATTCAAAATTTTAAGTATAATTGTTTTGTAGGCCTATAACTATTTATATATTCTGAAATTTTGGGCTCTATAAATTGAGCGGATCAAAAGTTAAAAGGGGGAGTAGGACACACACACACACACACACACACACATACACACGAAATGTTCTACTCTGAATTCTGAGTAAATCCGTGTATGGAACATATATGCTGCGTAGCCTCTAAGTTGGTGTTTTTTGACTTCAAAGTTGGAAAAGCCGTGAAAAAAGTAGACCTCTCCATACAATTCTCGCGTATTCTGGCTTGATACATTGTCGATATGTTAAGAGAACAAAGTTCTCCTGAACAAATCGACAGTTGGATTAACTTTAAGGGAGTTTTATAGGATCGTAATGAACTTGCGTCTCGGGATATATTAAATATTTCTTGTAGGAATTTTTCATTATTGAAACGATAGCATATTCAGTTTTTTTAGAACATTGACAAGCATGTATGTTTTTTTCCATATGACCATCATGAGACAATTTTCCAGAAAATGAGAGCATAATGTTTTATCAGATTTATTTATGGACTCACATGAATTGCATTGTCGTTTTTAAAGGCTCATTCTTATGTAATTCACGTGATTTTTGATACACAATGCATGCGGCTGCAGGGCTAGTATAGACAGTCTGTCAGAGCGAGCTCCTTCGTATTCTCTCGTCCTTGCCCTCATGACTGAGGATGGTGGCTCTAATCTATCGCCCTTTGTGTGGCCCGCCTCCATTGTTATAAATTTAGACAGAGAACCAGTTACTAAAAACCCCAATGCGTATAATCTCAATGGTACAATACATATTAGGTTCAATGCATTCAACTCTAGCCATGTGTTTATCAGATGGTGAATACACTGCCCCAGTGTGGAACAGATCATAAACCGCATGATTACTGATCGAAACCCACTCCACTCGTCAAAATGTACCCCCTTGCAGGTATAGCACCCCTTAACATAGGGCGCGAGGTGCACTGCAGCGTGGAACTGGACAAGTCCAAACACCAACCCTCGCACTGCTTTTACAACTGTGGGACTGCCCACATCAGGCTGAAATCCCTCAAAGATTTCAAAGGTTACATACTGAGTCACAAAAAACATCTCCAGTGGTGGCCAGGCTCATCATGTAGTGAGAGAAATCGACCAAAGATTTTATCGAATACCATGAGTGCCTCCCGACGGGCCACGAACAGGGATGTCGCTGAACAGATTAAGAACGGGCGTCGGCAAGTCTAAAGACAATTTAAAGGCATGGAGGATCCTAAAGGATGATGAATAATTCTGTGAGACTGCCCGGCGCAACGGTCGACGGTGCCAAGTATTGGTCGAGAAGTGTTTGATTGTTGCTGACACGAGAGAATAAGATGCTTATAAATGTATTGCCGTTGATTGCATATGAATATTTAAGATATTTTTTATTATTAACATATCCATAATTTTTATTAATGATTATATGTGGATTCGCTTACATTAATAAATTAAAAAGGATTAATTATTCGCAACTTCCACGATTATGTATAATGAAGTCAGTATAAATCTAAGTAAAAGTCGGCGAAACAATACAAATAAATTAATAATACAGCTCTATAAGCATTAAAATATTTCTCACATTCCATTAATTTATTCCACTTGGCCTATAAATAATAATTTCTTCACTAAGATGTGACTTAGATACTAATGGACTCATATTTTTAAGACTAAAGATTCAGCGAAGCGGACCAGAGTGTCCGATTTTATTATATAAAAAAAAACAACTTCATCGTAGTATTTTAATATTAATTGATAGTATACATTTGAGAATATTCATCAAGATCTTAATATTTGTTTTGTTTCGATTAAAATGATATTTTTTGTTCGTCTTCCTGAAGAATTAACATTAATTACTTTAAAATATACTTATTTTATTATTAATATTTTCGTAGATAACTTAGATGGATATTATTTTTTTTTTTTAATTTATTATGTTTGAACCGCGAAGGAGACATTTTATACAACCAGTTTGAAATAGCTTATACGTGGTTTGCAGAAAGTAAGTGACTAGTTGCATGTAACACATGAGATCCAACTGTCGATAGTTATAGTATGTACAGTTGAAGAATAAGTACCAAACTATAAACCCATAAATACAAATTATTTAATATTTTAAGATATTTGGTTTTCTATACAACACATGTACCTAGGTATGTATGTCAAGATAGGATAGTATGGAGGTCAGTCCTTTGATCCTACCCAGAATATGAAAACAGCATGATGGTATGTATGTATGTTTGGAGATTCGTATCAAACTATTAAGTCTTCTTAGATTATTGTGTGTAGCTATTGCCATAAAAATTGTATGAAGCAATGTCGTCACTAAATTCAATTTTTATAAAATTTATTAAAAAAAAATTGAGATGTGCTGATACAATGTTAATATTTTTTATATAAAATTATATTGACTAGTTAGGGTGTTTCGGCTTTTTTTGATATTTTTAAAAAATCTGGAAATATAGGCAGTTAAACTCATAAATTTATCATAAAAAAAATATTTTTCTTACTAAAAAAATGTTTGAAAAACCCTGGATTTTTTTTTAAAAAAATAATTTGAGATTTTCTATTTGTCTATGTTTATAACAAATTTCAGCGTTCTAGCTTTAATGGTTTCTGAGATATATGGAAAAATAAACCAAAATTTCAAAAGTTGATCACCCCTGACTGAAACAAAAATTCACACTTCTGAGTATAAAAGTTTTGTAGGCCTATAACTGTTTATATATTCTGAAAATTTGGGCTCTGTAAATTGAGCGGATCAAAAGTTATAAGGGGGGACACACACACACACACCACACACACACACACACACACACACACACACACACACACACACACACACACACACACACACACACACACACACACACACACACACACACACACACACACACACACACACACACACACACACACACACACACACACACACACACACACACACACACACACACACACACACACACAAAACTCACATAAAATGTTCTACTCCGAATTCTGAGTAAATCCATGTATGGGAACATATATGCTGCGAGGCCTCTAGTTGGTGTTATTAGCTTGCAAAAAGTCCACTACACCATACAAAATTTTCCTTCGTACACGCATCTTGGCTTAATAATGTCGATTCATTAAGAGAATTGAATTCTCATGAACGAATCGACAGTTGGATTAGTCGAGGTTTTTCTATCTCGTCATACAATCTCGCTTCATTCACGTCCATTCACTGTCTCATACACGCTTTTTAAATTATTCTAGATTTTTAATTTCCTGACCTCCAAATTTAAAGTCGTGTTAACTTTTTCTTTGCTAACTTTTACATCTCATATTTCTTTCATAAGTCTTGTATTATTGCTTCAGATGATAATAATTCATTATTTCTATGTGACCAAACCATTCAATATCCGTGAATATAATCCATTTTAATTTATTCGCGGAATTATGTAATTATTAATATTATAAGTTTTCCGTTTATTTCGCAATATGATAATTTAGTCAACTTATATATTCCCATCATAATATTTTAGAAAGTTATAACTATGAATGAAAAAAAAATATCCACATACATATTATGTGGATATTTTTTTAGTTATCTTTTCAATCAACAACTTGAAAACTTTTAAGGTTAAATATTTTTTTTTTAAATGAATATGTCCTTGTAAAACAAGTACATATACATCTTCCTACATTCCCTAAAATAAGCAAATAAATGCTTGTGCTTTAGGTGAACGAAATCGGTCGAGGCAGGATTCGAACTCGCGATCACTGGATTACTAGCCCATCGCGCTAACCGCTCTGCCATCGACCCATATTCTGCCTATCGCTTCCTTTGCGACCATTGAGTAACTAAGGCAAATAAAAAATATACTTTTTAATGTTTGATTATGTTTTTTTTCATTTTTTTTGTGATTTTTCATACAAATTTTGCCACGCCAAAATACGCACTTTTTCACTAGCTAATATTTGTTTGTTTAAACGTCAGAAGTGCGTACGTACACGAATAACATACATTTTCAAGTACAACTTAGCGTTTGAGTGAAAAACATTGTGATTATTTCATTATTTAGTGTTAATGTTTTTCGTATTTATGAAAAGTAAAAATTATGAACAAATAGATATTAAACTATGTTACAACTAGCAGAATCTATCGGGCATCGGAAATACTAAAGTATTCCCACTAGAAAAAAAACATTTGTTCAATGTCAAAAACATACTTTTTATGAGCAAATATTTGTTTACATAAATGCCTGAGGTAAATATTTACACGATTAAAATATATTTTCAAGATTTTGAGTGAAAAACATGGTGATTATTTTATTTAACTTTAATATTTTTAAGTAAGTATATTTTGTGTATATGTCGCCCTTTTTTCATGAAAAATGTTGATTATCGTTGCCATGGTAACGATCAAATCTTCATAATACGAAACGAAACGAAACGGAACGCAATGAATGGAACGTACCGAAATGGAATGAAAAGAAACGGAACGAAACGAAATGGAACGGAACAAAAAGAAACGCAACGAAATGGAACGAAACGGAACGCAACGAATCGGAAAGAAACGAAATGGTACGCAATGAAACGGAACGCACCGAAACGAAATGGAACGCAATGAACGGAACGTACCGAAATGGAATGAAACGAAACGGAACGAAACGAAATAGAACGCAATGAAACGAAATGGATCGCAATGAACGGAACGCACCGAAATGGAAAGCAACGAAATGGAACGAAACGAAATGGAATGCAATGAAACGGAACGCAACCAAAATGGAACGCAACGAAACGGGACGTAACGCAACGTAACGAAATGGAAAGCAACGAAATGGAAAGTACCGAAACGGAACGAAATAGCACGCAACGAAAGGGAACGCACCGAAACGGAACGCAACAATATGGCACGCAATGGAACTGAACGCAACGATATGGCACGCAATGAAACGGAACGAAAAGAAATGGCACGCACCATATTGTTTATTTATTTAAGGGACAAATACATTCTTATAAGATAAACAGAGATTATACACGATGAAATGAATAAAAGACAGACCAATTACTTTTGTCCACAGTTGATGTACATTAAATAATCATAGAAGTATGTACCTACAATACAACAAAAAACAAATTTGAATATACTAAGAAAATTATTACATACTCATGTATTTTACACATATGCCCGTGACGGGAAAGAATGGGAAGGAAAAAGGAAGGGAGAAGGACCTAATTTCTTTCTTATTTATTATATTGCGTATTTGTATATATGTGTTTGTCTCACGACTCCTGCAATAACGGGATTGATTCAGGATGTGATTTATGTGCGTGCATGTACCTACCTGTATATCCTAAGTAGTGTAAAGTATTAAATATATTTATTTAATACAATTTTACATATCAAATTGTTCAGCAAAAGAGCAAACTGTCAAAAAGTGTACTTGATCAAACCGCAATAGTAAAAAAATCAGAAATACTTTCAAATTCCAGCAACAGCTACTCGAAGAAGCCAATCGAAAAAGAAAGGTAGATTGTAACCTGAACAAAAAGGTGAAAGCGAATTTCAAAAAACACAAAGCAATACCAAAGAAAAAGATGTGGAGATGCCCAGGATGCATGGAAAATTACAAAGAACCAATATCCGAAGATTGGATTGAGTGTATATTATGTAATAAGTGGTGGCACGAAAAATATACTGCTTATTCCGGAGTTGGTCCGTACAAATGCGATATTTGTGACTAATATCCCATGCGCACTCTTAGGTTTCCAAGTGCGCACTCTTAAGTACCTGTATATGTAAGAGTGCGCAAATAACATCGTTACATTTGAATTATTTTTACATTTAAGTGTTTAATTATTTTATTTTTTTTATATGCAGGAATGCTTATAAAAGATGGTAAAATATGAATGAAGAAAGTTAATTTTTGTAACAATATTTGTGTTATTGATATCGTAAATCATACCTTAAGTGCGCACTCTTGGAGCACCTTACCCTATGTCATCTGCAAAGCGGAGGTGGTTTGAGTTTATTCCATTTATTTTTATTCCCTTGTCTTCCCAGTTCAATGTTTTAAAAATGCCCTCCAAAACCAATGTAAACAGTTTAGGTGATATGGTATCTCCTTGTCTGACACCTCGTTTATATTGATTTTTTTCTGTTTTTGTGTTTTCATCGATTCTTACATCCATCGTAGCATGTTCATATATAAATTTGATAAGAATAATCAATCACGGCGATTAACTTAGATAAAATGGCCGCACAGTGCGTAGTACGCATGCGTAGTTTGAGTTCAGATTATTATTTACGGTGCACTCATATTGTAGATTTTAGTTTTTGGAACAACGTCAGTTGCAGAATTCGAAATTAAATTCAAATGGCCTTAATTATATAATTTAGAACGTTCCTATTTTAGTTCAAATAATTACAGAAATGAACGTATTGTTACACAATTATTTTTTTTTGCTTGATGTGCAAACTGCTCCTCTACACGACGAAAATACTCAAGTATTTGCCGTAAATTAAATTATTGTAAACGGATATAATAAATAAAATTAAGAAAGAAATAGTGCATATAATTTTCGCCAAACATCTTGAACGAGCTTCCGGTTGCGCAGAGTGCAAATTTGTGTATTTTTGCTTCGTTGGTTTACGTGCAAATCATACCCCTTCTCGACTAAAAGTTCAAGTTATTTGGCGACAACTATACTACGTATTAGAAAGTTTAGTGTTTGTCACAACCCACTCGTTTGCATAAACCCTATGTCACACTGGCAGGACTGATCTAGTAAAATAAGCAGTGGAAACGCGTTAAAAAAATGAAATAAAACGATAATGAAAATATACCAAAAAAATTGAAATATTCTGGAACACTGATGCCCTCAGGTAAACCTCGGCGCTGCGTAAATTGAAAAATTGACCCCGGCACTCGTTTTAAACAGTAAGAGGACGAATTCATTACGGCAATTGCGTTCCGTGGTTTCGAGAAAAAAAAATAAACTCGTCGAAATCCGCAGCGTCACATGCATAAAATATCCTTTCCACCCTTTTGGACATTAATTAAAACCGGTAAAAACTGGTGAAATTACATAACACTATTGCCTTGTACCCTTAAAATATAATATGTACCTAATTCGAAAGGGTCTCTTAAACAAATATTTGTCGAGCCGTGCTGAAGGACCATTCCATTTTTGTTTCGAACCATCCCATGTAATTTTCTTGGCGAATTAATTTTTGCGTTTTATTATTTTTTGAAACGCTTTTAAATTATTCAATTAAGAAATATAACAATATTTATATCCAAAAGTTTCCCTTTTTGCATCAAAATTCAAACGTTTGTATAGGTGCGTTGTGTAATTTTGCTATTTTTCTTTATTAAAAGCACTTGGATATTTTTGATTCGTTTAACGTCGATTGTATAAATATTTAATACAAGCTTAAATGCCCTGCCGTTGTCAAATGTAAATATGAAGGAACAAGTAATCGTTTTCATAATATTTATTTTCATTTATTTTATTAGAAGTAGGTATACAAAATTTCAGTAAAATGGAAGTGGTTTAAAATTTGAACGATTATAAGCATTGTAAATAATTGAGGCTGTTGAAGAATACGTATACCTTGGACATAAGATAAAATTAGGAAAAGATAACCACACAACAGAAATACCCAGAAGGATCGGACTAGGTTGGGCAGCCTTTGGGAAACTTTAACATGTCCTAAAAAACAGAGATATTCCCACATGTCTGAAAAGAAAAGTGTTTGAAACATGTATCCTGCCTGTGCTTACGTATGGTCTGGAAACTATCACGCTAACTGCGAGGACCATGAATATGCTAAAATGCACTCATAGATCCATGTAAAGGCAAATGATAGGCGTAAGTCTAAGAGACAAAATTAGAAATGAAGAAATCAGACGCCAGACAAAAGTTGTTGATGTCATGGATCGAGTTGCAAAACTTAAATGGCAATGGGCAGGTCATGTTGCCAGACAGGGGACGGACAGATGGGCACCCAGAATTCTAAATTGGAGACCATGGGTTATGAAAAGGGGAATAGGCCGGCCCCAGAAAAGGTGGGCCGATGATATTGTCCCTGTAGCTGGAAGCAGATGGGTTCAAAAAGCCCAAAAAAAGAACGAGAGGAAGCTTTTAGAAGAGGCCTACATCCAGCAGTGGAGAGATGGCTGAGAAAGAAGAAGAAGAAGAATATTTTTTGGTTTTTATTTTCAACATAACGCAACACTTGTTTACTATGCATTTTTATTTTTTTCCATACATAACTGATGTTTTCAAATTATGTAATTAAAATAATATCCTGTGTGAACTAAAATTTGGATCGTTTTGGTACTTACTTGATTCAATTGAAATGTGGTAAAGGTATAGGGAATTGAATTAATTCGTGACTTACTTGGCGTGAGAACGTTCCTACACAGAAACTTAAGTGTTATAGAACTTGGACTTAGTTGAATAGGAACGCACCTTTTTTTTACCCGGAACGTTCTAAAAAAATTTAGAATCGGACGTATTCTCTGGTAACTTGCCGTTAACTTTACCTCATAATAAATTAATGCACATTGGCGGATTTTTTGTTTAATGATATTATATTAATATAATAGAGAATGGAGAGTAAAATAGTATTTTGAAAACTACAATTTAAAAATAAGATTATCTTCCATTTTCAGGAAGAATAAAAAAATGTACTTTTACAGAAGATGCGATGATTCCATTAAAATAATTTATTCGTATTTTTTGTTTATAAAAATTTATGTTATGTAAATCATGATTTTTTCTCAGTGAAGGTATTTTTTTATTGTATTGTATGTAAACGTACACATATAATAATAAACTTTAAAATTTTAATATTATTGGTTTATTTTTCAGATTAATTAGACATTTTATTAATATAATTTTAGAAGTATAAGATAGGAGCTTGATAAGAATGTACCATTTTTTTGGCAAATAACTCTCTTCTGAAGAGAATAAATACGGAAAAAATTTATACGCTTTAATAAGATAAAAAAGAATATTCACACAGAGTTAATTCTACTACAATGAGTTGATATTTTTGTTTATAATCGAACAAAGTATGAACGAGGGAAAATCCTATTTAAACAAGTTTAAGTACAATATTTAAAACAATTCAGTTTAAGACACGTGGATGTTTGTGAAATAATTAAAGATAATACGAGAAGATTATTATTAGATGTGTTGTAATACGGATTCTACGGAGATGCTTTAATATCTTACCACACGTACCTACCTATACCTACATATATGATACTAAGAAATATAATAATATAAACTGAATAACCTCTTTACTATTTAGGGTTAAACCTAAATTTTACCGTATTAGAGACGGAAATAATGCTGAAGCCTTTATTATAATTTTACGTTTAGTGAATCATAATAAAATAAACGTGGATATTGCTAATCTAATTCAATTAGGTATCCAGTAACAAAACCCTAAATAATTATTGATTCTTTGGTGCGAATGGACCTAAAAATCAGAAAAGATTGCTTCCAGAAGTTCTCAATGCTCGAAACAAGGGCATCACGCTTACTGATCTATCGTCTTTGCTTCAACATTGCTCCCTCTTCCTCATGTCAGTTTTGTCAATGTCCGGACCAAACTTTGGTTCACATCCTTTGGGAGTGTTCCCACCCAATTGTGTCCTCTTACAGATCGGAGCTCCTCGCTGCTGTCCGTGGGCCTCTTCAAGGTCCCATTGGGCATGCGGACTTAGTGATCTCGAAGAACAATTATAAAACCTTCAAACGATTTTGCCATATATACGGTGCCTTATTATCTGATGATTCACACTGAATTGTTTGATTGTCAGAGATCTTGGTCACTTCTCTGATGCCCCATATATATGGATCTGAAATCGCCGACAGTCAGCAAGTGTAAATCTCGACTTACACTTACTGATTGTTCTTTTTGCACCATGGTGCCATGGTGCAAATAGAACTATCTAGAGGGCTCCATGAGCTACTCTTCGTGCCATGCATTGTTTTTTTTTGTTGTTGTTTATTCTAGCGTTCTACGAAGGGGCCGTTGACAGTCCCCATATGCGGAGCGGGTGGTGGTGGAAGTAGCGAAAAAGTACATGCATTTAAATTGTCTGTCTTAAAAAATGAATCATTATCCTTGATAGATAGACATAGGTAAAGTGATGGAATGATGCCAACCAGGGAGTGCTTTTGTTTGTTATTATTATATAAATAATGAGTGGTCTCTGTGGTGAATTGTATTGCAAATATTCTTTCTTATGTTAAATAAATTATTATTATTATAAACTGAAGAATACGCTCCAAACTATAAACACTTAAACACAAGTTAATAAATTTTGTAAGATATTTTGTTTCCTATATAAAACATGTAGGTATGTAATTCAGGATAGGATAGTATGTAGGTCTGTCTTTTTTTCCTACCTAGAATATTAAAATAGCATGATGGTATGTATGTATGTTTGGAGATTAAGTATCAAACTATTGAGTCCCCGTAGACATTATGTAAATCGACAGTTGGATTACATAATACCCGTAGAGATTTTGATATATCTTAAAAAATGTGAAATCATGACTCTTCACTATTCCATAGGAGAGTAAAAATCGACAGTTAGATTACATGATGCCCGTAGACATTTTGATAAATTTAAAAATATATGAAAAATGACTCGTCACTATTCTAAAGGAGAGTAAAAATCGACAGTTGGATAACATGATACCCGTAGAGAAATTGATATATCTTAAAAATGGTTAAATCATGACTCTTCACTATTCCATAGGAGAGTAAAAATCGACAGTTGGATTACATGCTACACCTAGAGAAATTGATATATCTTAAAAATTGTGAAATCATGACACTTTACTCTTCCATAGGAGAGTAAAAATGATAGTCTTGAAATGTGAAAGTGTGTTATCAAATAGAATCCCATAAGAAGGAAGATATAGGTGTCAACCTACATATATGGTTTGAGCAAGTGGAGGACTGTAATTACGATATTATCTATTTGATCTAGTGACTGCTCCACTGATCCTATAAGCATTAAACGAGGTATTTTCAAGGGACAATCTTATCCTATTCTAGTTCAGATCGACTGCGGTCAACCCTCACTAAGTAACCTATTAAAAGAAAACTATGACTATGCCACCTAAATTATTATGTTTAGGATAAGTCACATGCTATAACAATTATTTTAAGTATTTTTAAGTTTTACTGCTAAACCGATGTAAACAATCTTTTGTTTATTATTATTACTATAGTACGACAATTTTTATTGCGCCGTTTTATTAAACAATGTTGTTTTTATTATTATTTGCCCTTAGCGATCAATATTTTTTATTGCTTTTGAAATACGAACGTGTGATGTTCAATATTTATCTGTATATTCAAGTATTCAAGGAAATGCTGCTTGGAAAAATTATCTTTCTCCAAAATAAATAAATGAAAACTCAAAGCAACAACGCGACATGTTATTGTGTTTGGTAGGTTTTTTATTATGTACTTTAAAAATATAATAAACAAGCGGACCCGGCAGACGTTGTCCTGCCTGAACTACTTAACTATTTGTGAAACAAAAAAATATATAAAACATATATTTGTTTCATATGGATGTTATTATTCGCTGAGCATTCTTGTTCGATAAGCCGCTAAACACTTTGAGGTTAGATTGATTGTTATTTCGGATATACATAATAGCAATACAGCAAAGATGGTCTGGACACGGAAACGAACGAATTGAAGTATGAATAATAACGAAAAAGTGAACAGAAATTAAAATTATATACACATGTATATAATTGAAATATGAATAATACCGAAACGGAGCAAACCGAAATTTAAATGTCAAAAAAACAAAACTACGACGCAAATGACAGATTTCTTAGTGTTGTTAGATGGAAAATACTAAACATTGCCAATTCGACATTAGCGCCACCTATTATAATTTGTAGTTATTTTTATTTTTCTTTCATTATATTAATTTTTAAAATTCCATTTTGTGAATCTAAACCATTCAGGGACTCAATTTTTTTTTATCAAAATCAGTTCAGCCGTTTGAGATGAGTATAATGACATACACACGTACTGAAGAATTATATATATAAAGATTTGCTGAAACATACATAGTTTTTTAATGCTTTTTCACTGAAAAAAAAAATTATGACAAGCGGACTGCCTACTTGTGTTTTAATCAAACCTCTGTTGTCAGTAATAAAGGTTTATCTTTTTATGACTTTTGCACAAAAAAAAAATGTTTGGCTGAGTGCACAAAAGAATTGGTTGCACAAAACCAAATGTTCATTTAGCATAAAATTTTGAAACTATTAACAAATAAAATCAGTGCTTATAGAACTCATTTTTTTAAAATATAAAACAAATAATATTATGAAATACATTTTTTTAACAAAAATTAATAGCATCTTCCGTATGCACTTCTAATAACACAGTCTGATTGGTTTTAGAGTCCTCCGGACTCTACTTATGTTCTTTTTGAGTTATACGACGGACCGTTTTCAGTTTCGTAAAAGTGGAACTATTGTAGTACCTAGTGGTAAGAGAAGAAAAGTAATGAAAAAATAATATTAAGTAGGATAAAAGCGTTGATTAAAGAAAAATAACCAAACCTAATTTATTCAAATTGATTGTTTTGATAGTAAACACGATACGAAATTTGATTATCCACGAAAATAGTCAAATTAAAATAGTAAAACGTGCCTGGAATTTTAAAATGGCGTACGAATAATTTATTACTAAGAAAGGACTTGAAATATTTTCATTTGGTGCAAATACATATCTCAAAGTTAAACGAATTTATAAACGATTTTGTGTGTTGGCAAATCCATTCATTCATTGAACTTGGTTACATTAAGTAATATAAATGTGAAGTTATTAGAGTAAATCCACGATTTATTGTTATGAAAGAATGTCATCATCCGGCGGTTATAATTTTCGGTTGCATTCTGGTTGGGTGAATTTCCACATAAAGGCTGATGCATTTTTCTCATTATTTTATTTCCACTTGAACAATTAAATACCGAATGTAAATTTAAAATGAGAATGTATATTACAATAAATTTCTACTCTTTTTTAAAGTTTTCTTCTTCTTTTTTTCCTCACTAGTGAGGGTGGGATTCATGGAACCGATAATGGACATTGAGAGGATTTGTGATTTGAGAGGATTACGCAGTATTCTTCGCCAATGGACAGAATGGATCATCTACAGTTATCTCTGCTCTTCGTAGTTCTCACGACCGAATAAAGGCCATCTCCTCATTATTTGGTGACTCAAGAAATCTATTTTTTTTATTTTACTATATATTTTTATTAATAACGCAAAGAGGATGTTACAAATTATTCAATGACATACTAGAGCTGGAAGTTAAGTATATGTGTACATATAAATGTGGGTATGTATGTTAAATATATATATATATATATATATATATATATATATATATATATATATATATATATATATATATATATATATATATATATATATATATATATATATATATATATATATATATATATATATATATATATATATATATATATATATATATATATATATATATATATATATATATATATATATATATATATATATATATATATATATATATATATATATATATATATATATATATATATATATATATATATATATATATATATATATATATATATATATATATATATATATATATATATATATATATATATATATATATATATATATATATATATATATATATATATATATATATATATATATATATATATATATATATATATATATATATATATATATATATATATATATATATATATATATATATATATATATATATATATATATATATATATATATATATATATATATATATATATATATATATATATATATATATATATATATATATATATATATATATATATATATATATATATATATATATATATATATATATATATATATATATATATATATATATATATATATATATATATATATATATATATATATATATATATATATATATATATATATATATATATATATATATAT